>BSBM01002290.1:0-334431 GCA_027924585.1 Larix kaempferi | reverse complement strand
TAGTGTGGAGTGGGGTTTTGAGGGGCGGAGAGAGGGAGAAATTAGTGTTTAGGGTTTTAGAGGGAGATAATGAGAGAGAGAGAGAGGGAGAGAGAGAGACATCATGGCGGAAGCAACAATGGAAAGTTATGTGGGTATATGATTGGGGTGATTAGGGTGGAAAAGAGATATCGAGAGAAGGGGAAGTGGAGAGAGGGAGGTCTAGATAAAAAGAGAGAGCAGGGGGTTAATATTTAGCATAATAAAGAATGTACATAGAGAGATGTGGGTGTTACGATTTATGGCATAGAGGAAGACCAGGGGTTGAGAGAGAGAGAGAGGTTATAAAGAGGGAGGGGGGTTAGAGAAAGAAGGAGAAAGAGAGTGGGGTTGGGTTATAGAGATGTAGGGGATTTAGGGAAAGGTGGGGAAAAGAGAGATACAGATGGAGATTGGGGGGTTAGGGGTTTAGAGAGAGAGATATTGAGCCTTAGACATTTAGAGAGAGAGAGAGATTGGAGTTTAGGGGTTGAGAGAGAGTGAGAGATAGAAAGAGAGATATTAGGGGTTAGCAGTTTAGAGAGAGATAAATGGATTGAGGGTTAGGGTTTTAGAGAGAGAGAGAGAAAGAGAGAGATTGGTTTTAGGGGTTTAGAGAGAGAGATATTGGAGATTAGGGGTTTAGAGAGATAATAAGGTTTAGAGGTTTAGAGGATGAGAGACACATATTGGGGGTTAATTGGGGTTTAGAGAGAGAGAGAGAGAGATAACTGGGGGAGTATGGATGGTTAGCAGTGTTGGGGAAACATTGATAGAGTGGGGGGAGGGTAGGTGGGTGAGGAATTGGGGTTTAGGGGGAGAGAGAGACAGAGAGAGAGAGAGAGAGAGAGAGAGAGAGAGAGTGAATAAATGGTTAACCATGTAGGTATATGGTTAGGGGTAGTAGGATTAGGCATTAGAGAGAGAGAGAGGCTTAGAGAAATAGAGAGATCATGGTGTTAGGGTTTAGGGTAATAAAGAGGGTTCATAAAGAGATAGATGGGGGGGTTACTCTTTATGGTATAAAGGAAGATGGGAGGTTGGGAGAGACAAAGGGGGTGAGGTTATAAAGAGGGAGGGGGAATTAGGGAAAGTAGGAGAGAGAGTGGGGTTGGGTTAGAGAGAGGGAGAGGGGGTTAGGTAAACATGGTGCTGGAGAGAGGGAATTAGGGAAAGGAGTAGAAAGAGATGATGGGGGTTAGGGAAATATGGGGTTAGAGAGAGAGAGGGAGAGGGGGTTAGGGAAACATGGTGCTGGAGAGAGGGAATTAGGGAAAGGAGCAGAGAGAGATGATGGGGATTAGGGAAATATGGGCTTAGAGAGAGAGAGGGAGAGAGAGAGGAGGAGGGATAGCAAGAGAGGGAAAAGGGGGGCATTGGGCATAGAGCAAGAGAGATATTAACGATTATGGGTTTAGAGAGAGATAAAGAGAGAGTTTAGGAGTTAGGGCTTTAGAGAGAGTGACGTAGGGGATTAGGGGTGTAGAGAGAGATAGAGAGATTGTGGGTTAGGGGTTTGGAGAGAGAGAGAGTAAGAGAGAAGGAAAGATATTGGTGGCTAGACATTTAGAGATTGATAGATTGAAGGTTAGGGGGTTAAAGAGAGAGAGAGAGAGAGAGAGAGAAATAAATTGGGTTTCAGGAATGAGAGAGAGAGAGAGAGAGAAAGAGATTTGGTTAAGGGTTTAGAGAGATTGGGGGTTAGGGATTTAGAAAGAGAGAGATATTGGAGGTTAGGGGTTTAGAGAGAGAGAGAGATAGAAAAGGATATTTTGGGGATTAGGGGTTTAGAGAGAGGTGGAGAGATTGGGGGATACTAGTTTAGAGAGAAATTTGTGGTTAGGGGTTTAGAGAGAGAGGGAGAGAGATTTTGGGTTTTAGGGGTTTAGTGAGATAGAGAGATATTTGACGTTATGGGTTTATAGAGAGATTTATTGAAAGTTAGGGGTTAGAGAGAGACATAGGGAGAGATATATTGGAGGCTAGGGATGTAGTGAGAGAGAGATTGGAGGTTAGGGTATTAGAGAGATAGATTGGGGTTTAAGGGTTTTGAGAGAGAGAGAGAGAGAGAGAGAGAGAGATAAATAGACAAATATCGGGGGTTAATAGGGGTTTGAGTAGAGAGAGAGATAAAAATGGGAGTATGGATGGTTAGTGGTGTGGGGGAAAGATGAATAGAGTCAGGGGAGGGGTAGAAGGGTGAGGAGTGGGGTTTTGTGCTAGAGAGATAGAGATAAAGAGAGAGATTGGTGGTTATTGATTTGGAGAGAGAGAGATAGAGAGAGAGAGAGATTGGTGGTTAGGGGTTTAGAGAGATAGATTGGGGGTTAGGGGTTTTGAGAGAGAGAGAGAGAGAGAGATATTGGGGGTTAGGTGTTTAGAGAGAGAGATTCTGGGTTAGGGGTTTGGAGAGAGAGAGAGAGAGAGAGAGAGATTGGGTGCTAGGGGTTCGGAGAGAGAGAGAGAGAGGAATTGGATGTTAGGGGTTTAGAGAGGGAGAGAGATAGAAATATATATATTTAGGATTAGGGGCTTAGAGAGACATGGAGAGTTTGGAGGTGAGGGATTTAGAGAGAGAGAGATAGAAAGAGAGACATTGGTGGTTAGGGGTTGAGAGAGAGAGTGAGAGATTAGGGGTTTGAGGTTTAGAGAGAGAGAGAGAGATCGTAGGTTAGGTATTTATAGAGAAAGAGAGATTGAAGGTTAGGGATTTGGAGAGAGAGATATTAGGGGCTAGGTGTTTAGAGAGAGAGAGAGATAACAAAGTGGTAGTGTCGATGGTTATTGATGTGGGTATATTGTTAGGGGGAATTGTGTAAGGGATTAGTGAGATAAAGAGAGAATGATGAAGGCTTAGAGAAATAGATAGAGTAGGGGGTTAGGGTCTATGGTAATAAATAGGGTACATAGAGAGATGGGGGGTTAGAATTTATTGTAGAGGGGGAGATGGGGGTTGGGAGAAAGAGAGAAGGACTGGTGTTATAAAGAGGGAAGGGGGATTAGGAAAAGGTGGAGAGAGAGAAGGTGGATTTGGTTAGAGAGAGGGAGGGTGGGTTAGGGAAAGGTGGCGCTAGAGAGAAAGGAGGGTTGGTTAGGGAAAGGAGGAGAGAGACAGAGGATGGGGGGGTTAGTGAAAGGTTGGTAGAGAGAGAGAGAGACAGAGAGAGGAGGGGGGATAGCAAGATAGGAAAAGGGGGACATTGGGAACAGAAGAAGAGGAAGATTGGCGATTAGTAGTTTAGAGAGAGATATAGAAAGAGATTAGAGGTTAGGGGTTTAAAGAGAGACAGAGGGAGAGATATATTGGAGGTTAGGGATGTAGAGAGAGAGTGAGAGAGAGACATAGATATTGGAGGTTAGGGTTTTAGAGAGAGAGATTGGGGGTTCACTGTTTTGAGCGAGAGAGAGAAAGATAGACAAAGATATATTGGGGGTTAATAGGGGTTCAAATATATATAGAGAGAGATCAGAAGGGGAGTATGCATGGTTATTGGTGTGGGTTAAGAAAGAGAAGTAGAGTTAGGGGAAGGGGTAGGAGGGTGAGGAATGGGGGTTTTTTGGGGGTTAGAGATAGATATATAAAGAGATAGATAATATGTGTTATGGGTTTAGAGAGAGAGAGAGATATTTGGGAGAGTAAGGGGGAGAGGGATAGAGAGAGAGAGGGATGGGGATATGGTTAACTGTAGGGGAGATATAGAGATTGAGTGGGAATATGGTTTTGAGCGGGGGTTAGGATTTCTGGTATAGGGGAAGATGGGGGGGTTGAGAGAAAGAGAGGGGTTAGGGATATAAATAGGGAGGGTGGATTACAGAAAGGAGGATAGGGAGAAGGGGGATTGGGTTAAACATAGTGATGGGGTGTCAGGGAAAGGTTGGGATAGAGAGAGATAGAGTGGGAATTAGGTACATGAGGAGAGATAGATAGAGGATGTGTGGTTAGTGAAAGGTGTGGCTAGAGAGATAGAGATACTAGAATTTATGGGCTCAGAGAGACAGATAAAGAGATAGATTGGTGGTTAGGAATTTAGAGAGAGAGAGAGAGAGAGAGTTTGTAGGTTAGGGGTTTAGAGAGAGAGATTGGTGTTTAGGGTTTAGAGAGAGATATTGGTGTTTAGGGTTTAGAGAGAGAGATTGGGGTTCAAGGTTTAGAGAGAGAGATTGGGGTTCAGGGTTTAGAGAGATAGAGAATGATGGTTAGGGGTGTAGAGAGAGATAGAGAGAGAGAGAGATTGGCGGTTCGGGGTTTGGAGAGATAGAGAGAGAGAGAGAGAGAGAGAGAGAGATCAAGAGATAGAGATTTATAGAGAGAGATAGAGAGATAGAAATAGAGATATTTTCGGTTTATAGTGGGATAGAAAGATTAGGGGGTAGGGGTTAAGAGCGAGAGAAAGAGATATTGGGGATTACGGATTTAGAGAGAGAGAGGGGGAGAGAGGTTGGGGGTTAAGGATTGAAAGAAAGAGAGAGATATATTAGGGTTAAGGGTTTGGAGAGAGAGAGAGAGATGGAATGAGAAATATCATGGGATATGCCCAGTTTTAGAGAGAGGTAAATGTATTGAGGGTTTAAAGAGAGAGAGAGATTGGAATTTAGTTATTTAAATATATATAAGGAGAGAGAGAGGGGGAGGGAGTTACGGGTTTATAGAGAGAGAGAGAGTGATCATGGGGTTGTGGTTAGTTGTAGGATTAGGAGTGGGTTGATAAGGGTAGGGGGGAGGTATATATATAGAGAGAGAGAGAGAGGTATGAGGAGGTGGTTAGTGGTGGGAGAGAAAGAGAGATAAAGTGGGGGGGGTTAAGGGTAGGATAGTGAAGAGTGGGGATTTGGGGGATGGGATGGAGATATATATATATATATATTAGGGGTTAAGGGTTTAAAGAGAGATAGATTAGGGATTAATGGTTTAGAGAGAGAGAGAGAGATTGGGGGAGTAAGGGGGAGAGGGAGAGAGAGAGAGAGAAAGAGAAAGATTAGGGGTTAGGGTTTTTGAGAGAGAGGGAGAAATATATTGAGGGTTTAAGGGTTTAGAGAGAGAGAGAGATTGGAATTTAGAGATTTAGATAGAGAAGCAATTTAGGGGATTGGGAGGTTCTTAGTGGTGGAGGAGAGAGAGAGAGAGAGTTGGGGAGTAGGGGCAGGAGGGTGAAGAGTGGGGGTTTGGAGGAGCATATAGAGAGAGTGATGGAGGTTAGGGGCTAGGGGTTCAGAAAGAAAAAAGAGAGATATTAGGGGTTCAGGGTTTAGAGAGAGAGAGAGAGAGAGAAAGAGAGAGAGAGATTTCGAGGGAGTAGGGGGAAAGGGATATAGAGAGAGAGGTATATGGATATGGTTAGTGGTAGGGGATATAGAGAGATAGAGAGGTGGGTATGGATAGGAGGGTGCAAAGTGGGGGATTGAGGGGTAGAGTGAGGGAGATATTAGTATTTAGGGTTTTATAGGAAGAGAATGAGAGAGAGATCATGGGGGAAGCGTAAATGGTTGGTTATCTGGGTATATGATTGGGGGGGAGTAGGGATAGGTATTGTGGTGGAAAAGAGATATAGAGAGAAGGGGAAGTGGAGAGAGGGATGCCTAGAGAAAAAGAGAGAGCATGGGGTTAGGGTTTAGGATAATAAGGAATGTACATAGAGAGATGTGGGTGTTAGGATTTATGACATAGAGGAATGTTGGGGGTTGAGAGAGAGAGAGAGGTTATCAAGAGGGAGGGGGGTCAAAGAAAGGAGGAGAGAGAAAATGGGGTTGGGTTAGAGATATGTAGGGGAGTTAGGGAAAGGTGGGGAAAGAGAGAGAGAGAGAGAGATAAGGGGTTAGGGGTTTAGAGAGAGAGATATTGGGGGTTAGGGATTTAGAGAGAGAGAGATTGGAGGTTGGGGTTCAAGAGAGTGAGAGATAGAAAGAGAGAGATTAGGGGTTAGAAGTTTAGAGAGAGATACATATATTGAGGGTTATGGTTTTAGAGAGAGAGATAGAAATAAAGAGATTGGTTTTTAGGGGTTTAGAGAGACAGATTGGAGGTTAAGATTTTAAAGAGAGAATGGATTTTAGAGGTTTAGAGGAAGAGAGATAGATATTGCGGGTTAATTAGGGTTTAGAGAGAGAGAGAGATGACTCGGGGAGTATGGATGGTTAGTGATGTTGGGAAAACATAGATCGAGAAGGGGGAGGGGAAGGAGGGGGAGGAGTGGGGGTTTAGGGGGTGGGGAAGAGAGAGAGAGAGAGAGAGAGAGAGAGAGAGAGGCTTAGAGAAATAGAGAGAGGAGGGTGTTAGGGTTTAGGGTAATAAAGATGGTACATAGAGAGATAGGGGGATTACTCTTTATGGTATAGAGGAATATGGGGGGTTGAGAGAGACAGAGGGGATGAGGTTATAAAGAGGGAGGGGGAGTTAGGGAAAGTAGGAGAGAGAGAGTGTGGTTGGGTTAGAGAGAGGGAGAGGGAGTTAGGGAAAGGTGGGGCTGGAGAGAGAGAGAGAGAGAGTTAGGGAAAGGAGAAGAGACAAAGGATGGTTGGTTAGGGATAGATGGGGTTGGAGAGAGAGAGAGGGAGGGAGAGAGAGAGGAGGAGGAAGAGGAGGAGGGATAGAAAGAAATGGAAAGGGGGGGTGTTGGGTTCAAATCAAGAGAGAGATTGGTGATTATGGGTTTAGAGAGAGATAGAGAGATAGATTAGGGGGTATGGGCTTAGAGAGAGAGATGAGGGATTACGGATTTAGAGGGATATAGAGAGATTGTGGGTTAGGGGTTTGGAGAGAGAGAGTAAGAGAGAAGGAGAGATATTGGTGATTAGACATTTAGAGATAGATGGATTGGAGGTTAGGGGGTTAGAGAGAGAGAGACATTGATGTTTATGATTTAGAGAGAGAGAGATTTGTGCATAAGGGTTTAGAGAGATAGCGAGAGAGGAGATTGGGGGTTAGGGATTTAACAAGAGAGAGAGAGATAGAGAGAGAGAGAGAGGGAGAGAGAGATTGGAGGTTAGGGGTTTAGAGAGAGATACAACAAGAGATATTTTGGGGATTAGGGGCTTAGAGAGAGAAAGAGAGATTGGGGGTTATGGGTTTAGAGAGAGAGAGAGATTAGTGGTTAGGGGTTTATAGAGAGAGAGGGAGAGATATTCAAGGTTAGCGGTTTAGTGAGAGAGAGAGATATTGGAGGTTATGGGTCTATAGAGAGAGATACTTAAAGTTAGGGGTTTAGAGAGAGACATTGGAGGGATATATTGGAATTTAGGGATGCAAAGAAAGAGATATTAGAGTTTAGGGTTTTAGAGAGAGAGAGATTGGGGGTTAAGTGTTTTGATAGAGAGACAGAGGGACAGATAGACAGACGAAGATTGGGGGTTAATAGGGGTTTGAGGAGAGAGACATATTAGAAGGGGAGTATGGATGGTTATTGGTGTGGGGGGGAAAGAAATGGAGTCAGGGGGAAGGATAGAAGGGTGAGGAGTGGTGTTTTGGGCTAGAGAGAGAGAGATTTGGGGTTATGGGTTTAGAGAGAGAGAGAGAGAGATTGGGGGTTATGGGTTTTGAGAGAGAGATATTGGGGGTTAGAGGTTTGAAGAGAGAGAGAGAGAGAGAGAGAGAGAGAGAGAGAGAGAGAGGGAGATTGAGTGTTAGGGGCTTGGAGAGAGAGAGAGAGGGAGAGAGATTGGTATTAACACCCAAAAAGTGCTCACTAACTCATTCCCTTATTCACATGACCCATTTGTCCACTTTTTCCACCATTTGAGCCTCTAAAACCATCAAAAGGTCACCAAAAAGACCATAATACACCTTTTTCCCCTCAAAATATGTATTTTTCCTCAAAAAACACAAAACAAAACCCTCAAAAAGGGTCCAAAATTCCAAAAAAAATTAAAAGGGAATAAAATATAAAAATATTCAAAAAAGGGAAAAAAGAGGGAAAAGGAGACCTAAACCATGTTGGTTAAAACCATTGGTTTCCTTAAAACCATAATGGTATTCCCCATCACCAAAAACTATAAAAAGGTGATAGGGGCTCCTCACTTTTCAACCATATTTCATCCTATCCTCATGCTGCCAAAATCCATCTTGAGCTTTTCCCATATTTTGAGCTTTGCCCAACCATTGAAGCATTGGAGAAGAAGAGACCGTTAGACATTGGAGCATCTCAACCTTAGAGCTGCCCAAAACTCACCATTTGAGGTAATACAAGAGTTTTAATTTTTATTTACATGCTTATGAATCAATTTTGTTTATTGTTATTAATCTAGAATTCTTTATTTTACTATTTACTGCAAAAAATATATAGTTTATATTTGCTTATTTACATTGCTTTATTTGAGACTGCTGCAACTAGTTAGCAGGTGCATCCTTACACATGCTCGGTTGAAAAACCAAGCAACAGTTTTTGGCGACTCAGTTGGGGATTTCCAATTTTAAATTTTTGCTTTAAATCTTTATTTTAGTCGTTTTTCTCATTTAAAACTATAGATATGCCATACTAGTCAACTTCTTGATAGCTGCCCTAGCCATTGGCCCTTTCTACAGCCCAAAATTTCAATTTTTGGGTTCGTTTTTCACCGATCGAATTCCGCGCAGCTCATCACGACTTTTGACCACCACGTCATGATCCACATCGCCGCTTTCTCCCACATTTCCATGCGGCTCATCGCGGGTTTTGACCTGACAGCCGTGATATTTCCTGTTTCGGTTCAGCCAATTTTTCACAAAAAAAATTCAGCCAATCAGCCCATTTTTCCAGCATCAATTTCTATAATTTTTTACAGCCCATTGTGTCATTATTGCAGGATTATTAATTGATATTCGGTTATATGCTTCACTTATCTTTTTGAAAATTTTCAGTTAATTGCAAGAAATATTTGTTAAGTATTTTCGAGATTGTAAGTTTCATACATTGCAAGGTTAGAACCATATTTCTAAATTGCTCAATATTTTGCCCAAGAAAGACTCTAAAAATCCATTTATTTTTACATCTGTTACTTGCTTTACTTTTTTAAGAATCCATATTTTTTGAAAAGATTATTAAAGCATTTTACATTTGAAACGTCTTTCATTTTTTTCGCAAATTGGAATCATTATTTTAGTTTGTGATTAAATCGCCCATGCTAGAAAAACTGATTTGGTATACAAGCACACCAGCACACAATCTTTCACAATAATTTCAAGTGAGCCTTACAAAATTACCTTAACTCAACCAATATTCTAACCGCACTTAGGGAACACAAAAATAATTTTGTAGCTAGGTAGGACTGAGGGGATAAGTATCCAAATAACACCGCTCACTCATTTTCATATTGAGACATAGTGATTGACATTTAGGGTACCAAAATCCCTTATTATTTGTTGACATGGTTTAACACCAATTCATCAGGAAGGTCTCTCCCTTAGGAGGGTTGAAGTAGCCAAACTGGATCCAGAAGCCTGAGTGGAATACCACAATCCATTTAGTAACCGAAGGATACCTTTTGTAGTTCTCATTGTACCACCCTTATGTTGGTTGTGGAGCTAGATCTTCCAGTCTCATAGATGATATTGTCTCAATCGTGCACCCCGGAGGACTGTACACCCATTCTGCATTTTTAGGGGTTCGGGGCAACGCCCCAAAAAAGGGGGTTTGGGGCTTTTTTTGCCAGCTGTTTTGCGGGTCCATGGTATTTTCCCATTGTATTTCCCTTATAAAAGAAAGACATTGTAATATGGCTAGGGTTGATGTATTAGGTTTTATGCATTGTAAAGATCTCTGATATCAATAGAGAGACTGTGAGACAGTGAAGAGGAAGTGCAACAGTTGTGCTATAGGTTGTATCCCTTCACTTTGCTAGATGAAATAATAATAAGGACTGGCAACTTCAGTGTGGACGTAGCCCAAGTTGGGTGAACCACAATATATCTGCGTGTCTCTTGTACTATGTATGTGTGATTATATTTGCATTTCTGTTTAATGTTATTGCTCTGCGATCCTGTTTTTCTAACACCTTATGGGAGTACAGTGACGATAGAAAAAAACTGTAGATTCACCCAACTGAACGTGTCATGAACGGGGTAGCTTAGTGACCAAACTTATAATATTGTCTACCCGGTGTCCCTCCCGGTAGGGGGATATCTAGCCTTTGATTCTACAATTTATATTGTCTGACTTGGATTTCATCACCTTGCAGATGATATACCTTGTTGAGCCATAATACTTTTTAGTTAGGTGTTTGCATGCTATATTACCTCCCTTTGGTCATAGAGTACACCTTTTTCTATTTTTAGGAGTTGTTTGCATGTTGTTTTTCTGACCATTTTTTTTATTACTCCACTTACTATAGCACAGCTATTATAGTAAGTGTTTTGAGGTTGGTTTTTGGCCTGAGTGCCATTTATTTTTTACGCTCCCCTATTGCATGCACAGTTGCATTAGGGTTTTAGAGCTTTCCACTCACCACAACCTAGTATTTTTTATTCACAAACTGTCACCATTGAGTCCCCGAGACGTTCTCGATGTTTCCAGGGTGAACCCCTGCAGTACAGTTCCCTTGACTCCACACATCATTGGCACAGAACCCTGTGATCCGATTCTGATGCACCTCATTTCACATCTGACTCTAAGGCAGAATCCGAAAATCCCACACACACCGCACCCACTAGCCCCATGGCTGATTTTTCTTCCAACACTTTCAACACAGGGACTATTGGTGGAACTTCTTCCACCATCCCAGCTACTACATTAGCCACCACTCCCACAACCAATGTTGGTATGCCCAACCTGGGAACTGCTTCCACTCTAGGAATGCCTAATATGGGAACTACACCTATTATAGGGATGCCCAACACAGGACCTACACCTGCTATAAGTATACCTTTGATTGGAACCACTTCCAGCATACCAAATCTTGGGTCTACTATACCCAATCCAAACCCATATGTAACTCAAGCTACACTTGGGAACATAGTTTCCACCTAGACACCTTTACTTGGGGGACATATCCCTTTCACAAATCAGATACCCTTCGGGGGAAGTGGCCCACACCATAATGCTACCACTAGCACATATGCCCCAGCCACTACATCACACCCTTCGGCCAGTTTGCCATTTATGGAAAGTCTGAATTTTCCAGACTTAGCAAGACTAACCAATGAATATCCTATTAGACATGACCCCACTTGGCCCCCCATGCCCACAAATCTCCCCTCAGATATCCAAAAATTTGAAGGAAAGGCTGGGGAAGACCCCCAAAACCATATCATGTTGTTTCACCTATGGTGTTCCTCAAACTCCATAGTAGATGATTCTATTTGACTCTGATTTTTACAAAGAACTTTCACTGGCTCTGCAACCAAATGGTACATTGAGCAGCCAAATGGGACACACCCCACGTTTACATCCCTCGCCTCAACTTTCCTTCGGTTCTTTCAACTACCTATACGATATGATGCAGGAGTGGAAATACTTTTGTCTTGTAGAGAGAACACCGCTACACACATCACCGATCATATCCATGAGTGGTGTAAGCATCGTAGTCTTTGCAAGATAAATCTTGATGACCATATATTTTTGGATTGGTTCCTCAAATCACTCCTCCCTCTCATAGCCAAGGATGTAGCTTTTGAACGACCCCAGTCGGAAGAAGAAGCCATCTTAAAAGCTCAGCATTTCGACCTCATATATTCCTAGTCTGGATATCTATACACCATTTTACCTAACGCCTTGCACGGTGACCCATCCCGGAATGACATGTCAGGGGAATCCCATGCCGCCGACGATATTATCGGCCAAGTTATGGTAAAAAAAAACCTTTTACCATGATGAGTACAAACAATGCCCTAGACCTTTCTAGGGCTACATCTCATTCTGGAGCTCCAACTTCGTATGCTCTAGTACGGCACACCCACCACACTCATGGACCCTCATGTCCACCACAGTGTTATGGGAAAGCACCATCAGCTTATGCACCACCTTCGTATTATAACCAACAGGCCCATTAGACTCCGGTTCAGCCACAAGCCCAATCGGCTTGTTATCCTCAACAGGAAACACCTCTTGCTCCAACACTTCCATTAGCTCAAGGTTACCCACAACTGCAACAAGCACTAGGTCCACCTCATAACCCTCCTGCTTACTACCCACTGCAGCCTACTCCAGATCCTGCATGAACTCAAAACCCACCTACTACCCAAGGGAATGTATACACACAGTAAAGCCAACCTCAAAACCAGAACAACCAGCATAATCAAGGAGGTCAACAGAATCGTTGAAAAGGAAGAAACCATGGAAATAACCAATAATAAAACCAAGGAGGAAAGCCACCTAATCCTCCCAATAACAATAATGCTGCTCCTACAAATCAAAATCTTGATCGTCCACCAAAACAGGGAAAAAATCCTAATTTGAGAACAAACCACCCATGTTCCATATGCGGGGTCTACAGCCATTACACACATAATTACCCCCATTTAGATCGAGCACATAAACTCTGGACCGACAATGCGCAACGACAAGGACATGTTGCACAGCTAGTACCCCCCTCCTCAGCCACAACCCATGATATTGAAAAATCCCCTACCAAACCAAGGCACGGTAAACACTCGTCCAATGGATCCCCCACAAGGATCCACTGCAACACAACAGCAAATTACCTATGCGGCAACTGATTACTAGCATACCAAGACCAACACTCACCATTTCCTAATGATGTCATCAAATGATGTCAATCTTCAAACCCGCCGAAATCAATACAGCTCAGTCCCAGAGGCCACTTCGCATACCTAATATGCCTATGGACAGGGGTCCAAAAGCACCTCACATCCCTTTAAGACGAATCAACAATAACCCTAATTCTCTTGCAACTTCAAACTATAACATTGTAGAAGACTTAGCCTAGTCCCCTGCCACTATGTTCGCTTTAGAAATCCTAAAAGATTGTCCTGCACAGAGAAAGTTGTTGTTATTTTCCATTGGTGCCATAGACCCCAATGACTCCAATATGATGGCTTTCGACTTAGACCAAGCCGAACCTCGTCTTCCTTCATCACTAGCTTTTCAGGTTTCTGTGTCCATTCGCAACCTCGTCGTTCATCGATGCATAATCGATGAAAGAGCTTCCACCTGCGTTATGTCAAATTTCGTCTAGTAGAAGCTTGGATCCGCAATGCTACAACCATCAACTACTGCATTACGAGATTATGATGGTCATGCAGCTGAACCTCAGGGTTTATTAGTGAACGTACCCATTCAGCTTGGGGGAAAACTAGTTCTCATAGATATAGAGGTCATCAATGCCCAACTTGATTACAATCTCCTTCTGGGATGAAGCTACATGTATAAAATGAAAGCTGTCACTTCTTTAGTTTTCTGCCTCATGATGTTCCCCCATGAAGGACGCCTAGTCAAAATCGACCATATTACATACTATGATCCCAATGCACCCGCAACACCTGAAAATGTTCTTCCCATGATTGAACAACCCGTTCAGAGTGCGACCACATCGTTCGTCTCGTCAGTCGGACCCAAGATATATTTGGATACTCCCATGACCACCACTTTCCCTTCTATCCCACCCCCTCTCCGAGTAACTGAAGTATCCGATTTGTGTACCCTCTCGTACAATGAACAACAGCATACTCAACAACCTCAACCACTACCACAACCACCCATAGTGCCTAGTCATATCGAAACAACACCGATTCACACTATACCATTCTTATTTCCATTTTCAAGAGTTGTCAGCACACCAGTAATGGCTACACTTAAACTTCCAGGGTTAACGTTAGTATTACCTGTATGGTACCTATTTGTCCCAACCCCTCGACCGACTCCGACTGTTGTTTTACAACCGGTACAACCCATCAATATTTAGAACCACCCACCACCTGGCATACCGAACCCCCAAAATTGTCCACCACTTGGTGTACCAAACCCCCAAAACTGACCACCTCCAACAGGGGCCACTACATCAACATCTAGCTATGTCCCCCCTCAATCCCGCTACAATGGGGGCAAAGGACCGCAAACCTACACCACTGGACCCACCACCCGCACCCCATCAACAACTCCAAATTTGGTGAAGAATCCCCCAACAATTCGTGTTCCCCCTAAGTGCTCCTTGTATGACGATATAGGCCATGCTACCCATCTATGTCCACATCTACCGGCATTTCAAGAACACATGAATATGTTGGATGATGACACCAACGTTCCAGTTGTCAAACTAGAATCACCCCCTCAGCCTCGCGATAAATTATTGCGCACAAACCACCCTTGTGCAATTTGCGGCATCTATAGCCATTATTCACATCACTGCCCCGATCTCCCAGATTACAGAGCAACACTATATGAGTTGAATAATGCCAACCTAGAGATATCCCCCCCGCTTATTGAGGAAATATTACCCCCAGAATCTTCCTGTTCAGATGAAATCAATACCATTTATATGATTTCAACTACCTACAAACTTGAACCAATTGATTTAATTGTGAAGATGCTCACAGTAGATCCAAAGAGATGATGTAAACCTCACAATGGAAGAATTTAGGAATGACAGAAGAAGAATAGAGCATAAGAACACAGATCCAAAAGAGCTCAGATAGAGGCAAAATAATTACACATCTTACATTGATTTGAATAGTAAACAGGTAAATATACAATGCTCAAGATTCGAATACACTAGGTATGATTCGAATTAGCCTGCATGGATAGATCCATAATCAGTGGAGTGTCATCAAGTCATAACTAGGAGTCCAACTCATCATCAGTAAAGTCATCAATGCACAAGTAATAGTCAACCAATAGTCAAACTAAGTCTAACTGAATGTGGTAGGTGTAACTAGCACATGTGGTATGTGTAACTGGCACATGGAAGCACTAATGTAGTGAAGGAGGCTGAGGGGAAGGCACTCATGGAGCTAACTGGAGTCATAACAGCCTATCTAGTCACACTGGGGGTCCATCAGAGTGATAAGGTCAGTAAAGAGTGAGTCAAGCCTAAAATCAGGGAGAGAACTCTTGTTAACTGAACATAACTGGATTGTTAGGTGAAGAAGTGCGCCTCTCTCATGTAGCAGGTGAAAGGAGGGCGCACTAAGCACTAAGAGGGATGAAACTCATCAGGAAGAAGCTTTGGGGGATAGCTAACTGAGGGCTAGGTGCAGGGACTGATGACTGGAAATGCATGCAAACCTTAGAATGCATGAAAACCCTAAAAGTGCATGCAAACCCTAAAACACTGAAAATGAAAATGACTGAAAATCTATTAGGACAAGGATGGAGTATAGGAATATCCTAACACCCCCCCTTAATCCATCTTGGGCCCTGGTAACTAGGACCAAAGGTCACCCATACAATCTAGTAAGATAGAAAAATAAAGAACTGTCCATAAACCGAGGAAATGGGGAAGACCTCACGGGAAAAATACCACCACTCAAAAGAATAGTAAATAACTCAAAGAACCATCATACTAAGCAGAAAAGAAGGAAGCTTTCATCAGTGAAAAACTCTACAAAAAATTTGACAAGTTAATCCCCTGTAGGATGCCAAAATAGGTGCTAGATGTGGATCTAGTCTTCTGATGTGCCTTCCACTGTGTAGAGGATGTATTGGACGAAGCAAGTCTCTCAGAAATTCTTTCTGCAACTGGAGCAAATGGAACATGAGGAGTCTTCCCAAGAGATGGAAGAGAGAACCCCATCATTATGTTGCATCTCTCATGGAGAGGTAGATGGCATAATGCAAGGTTGGCATGATGTTGAAGTCTAGTAGTTCGGTGAACAGATGAATCCTCAACTGTGTTCTCAGTAGTAGAAAGGCCTATGTGAGCCCATATTGACCTTGAATCTGGACTAAGAATAGGTGTTGGTTCTGGATATGAATCTTCTTGAACTATGATCTCAACATCAAGATCTTGATCTTCTTCTTCATCAGAAGAGGAGTCACTCTGATCTTGATCAGAAAATGAAGGAATAGTTGGAGAGAAGGGCATGAAGTGAGAGAACTCATATGCCTTAGAGGCATGATTAGCAACCCCATTTGCTACAATCTTTCCAGTGGAGATCTCTGTAATCTCTACTGTGTTTGGACCAAAAGTTACTTGCTTTGGTGATCTTGCATGAGTCATCTGATATACTGATAACAAATTAGCTATTAGAGAAGGAACAAATAAAACATTTTTGAACTTACCATGCTCCATATGTACTGTACCCAATCCTTTGGCAGAAATCTGAGAGTTGTCTCCCATGTGAATAGTAGGCCCATCTTTGATATCTAAAGAGGAGAAGGATTTTTCAGAGGAAACCATGTGGTTGGAGGCTCCAGAATCTATGAGGAGGGATGTTGACTTTGAAAAACCAGCCATCAATGCATGGCAATCATCAAATCCACTTCCAGAATCAGACATCTTTGCTTCTTTTGGAACAACAATTTTGTTTTGTTCAAGAAGCTTGGTTAGTATATCTATTTTCTTGTGCATGCAAGATTTCTCGGAATGGTTTCCTCTCTTGCAGTAGGAGTAATTAGGTCTCTTGTGTTTGTCACTTCTGGATTTGGATGGCTTCTTGTCCTTGTCTTTTGGCCTCCCCTTTGCATTCGCTCCACTTGCTTCTCCAACTAGAAGAGCTAAATATTTGGAGGCTTTGATGGCACCCATTTGAATCAGTTTGTTCTCTTCTTGAATGAGAGCTTGAACAAAGCCTTTTAAGGTGGGAAACTTCCATCTAGGGATTGACATTTGAACAAAATGGAAAGTAGATAAAAATACATAAAATTGAGATCCAAGTTTGCTCAATACAGAGAGTACCAATTGCTCATCACTTTTAGTGATGCCACAATGCTTGCATTGTAAAACCAAATTCTGAAATTTGGAGGATAATTCTTGAATGCTTTCAAAATTGTTAGGTTGTAGGGAAACCAATTCATTTTCAAGAATGTAGCCTCTTAGTTCATCTTGTTTGCCAAAAAGACTCTTCAATTTTGTCCATAACTCATTTGGAGACTTCAATCCTTCAACATGAAACAATAGATCTTCAGACATATGAAGGCATATGCATCCAAAGGCTTCATCCATTTTATTTAGATACTTGGTTCTCTCTACAACTGTATGTGGTATGGCATCTTTTTCCTCAACTATTCTAGAAAACCCTCTCGACTGCAAGGGTACTATCATCTTACCCTTCCATTCAAAGTAATTGAAGGGAGTGCGAATTATAGGAGAAGAAGGAGCATTCAAATCGCTCATATTGACTACTGGAACAAGTGCAAAAAGAAACTGCTGATACTATTGCTGCAACTGCTGGAACTTCAAAATACCTGCAAAAAACTCTCAAGAATGGAGGTAGAATATACTCTCAAGTTGCTCTGATACCATGTGAAGATGCTCACATTAGATCCAAAGAGATGATGTAAAAATCACAATGAAATAATTTAGGAATGACAGAAGAAGAATAGAGCAGAAGAACTCAAATCCAAAGGAGCTGAGATAGAGGCAGAATAATTACATGTCTTACATTAATCTGAATAGTAAACAAGTAAATATACAATGCTCAGGATTTGAATACACTAGGTGTGATTTGAATTAAACTGCGTGAACAAATCCATAATCAGTGGAGTGTCATCAAGTCATAACTAGGATTCCAACTCATCATCAGTGAAGTCATCAATGCACAAGTAATAGTCAACCATCAGTTAAAATGAGTCTAACTGAATGTGTTAGGTGTAACTGGCACATGTGGTAGGTGTAACTGGCACATGGAAGCACTAATGTAGTGAAGGAGGCTCAGTGGAGGGCACTCATGGAGCTAACTAGAGTCAGAACATCCTATCTAGTCACACTGGAGGTCCATCAGAGTGATAAGGTTAGTAAAGAGTGAGTCAAGCCTAAAATCGGGGAGAGAACTCTTGTTAACTGAACATAACTGGACTAGTAGGTGAAGAAGTTCGCCTCTCTCATGCAGTAGGTGAAAGGAGGACGCACTAGGAACTAGGAGGGCTAAAAATCATCAGGAAGAAGCTTCGGGGGCTAGCTAACTGAGGGCTAGGTGTTGGGACTGATGACTAGAAATGCATGCAAACCCTAGAATGCATGCAAACCCTAAAAGTGCATGCAAACCCTAAAAGACTGAAAATGAAAATGACTAAAAAGCTAATAGGACTACGATGGAGTATAGGAATATCCTAACATTAATGATGCACTACTTCCACACTGATGAGGAAATCCTAGAAACACTCACTGCACCGAACTACGCTTGGGATGATATGCACCATCGATCATACTTCATCCCTGAGGCATCTACCTTCACTACGGTGAACCAACTATCCGTTGAATCCAAAGACTTTTTACCAACCAAGGTCGATTGGTTCAAAGAACCTATCCCAGCTCCAGAAGCCTTTGAAGAAGGTAACATGGCCAACATTTCACCAATCATAAAAATTGACATCTCCATCACCCCCGGAAAACCTAAGATTATCTCTTTAGGCGCATCATGCACTGAAAAAGAAACCCGAGCTTATAAGAAACTCTTCCAAGAATTTCAAGATGTCTTCACCTGGTCTTACACCGAGATGCCTGGTCTTGATCCTATGATCGTAGAACATCACATAGACACTTGGCTCAACATATCACCGGTCCACCATAAACAACGTCCCATTCACCCATCCAAGCTTCGAGCTGTCAAAGTAGAAATTGAGAAGCTTCAAGCAGCAGGTTTCATATACCCTATTGCATATACCACCTGGGTTTGAAACCTAGTACCAGTCAATAATAAAGTAGGCACCATCTGTGTTTGTACTACTTCCGTGACCTCAACCTAGCTTGTAGCAAAGACAACTTCCCAACACCATTTATTGACCAACTAATCGATGCATGTGTGGGGCATGAGGTACTTTCTTTTATGGATGGTTTCTCCGGATGCAACCAAATCTAAATCCATAAAGAAGATCAATACAAGACCGCTTTTACTAACCCATGGGGCACCTTCACCTATCGCGTCATGCCTTTCGGTATCAATAACGCTGGAGCCACTTTCCAACAAGCCATGACTTATTGTTTTCACGACCTGAATAACCTCATATTAGTTTAGCTAGATGACCTCACGGCTCGATCTAAGAAATGATCTGACCATTTAGATGATCTTCGACAAGTCTTCTTGCATTGTCAAAAATACAAAATCTGCTTGAACCCACTCAAGTGTGTCTTTTTCATTCCAGCAGGCCGTTTGCTGGGTTTTATCATTTCAGAAAAAGGGATCACTCTTAACCCTCTAAAGGTTCAAGCCATTGTAGACCTACTGTCACCTCGTACATTACGACAGCTACAAAGCCTTCAAGGGAAGTCCAACTTCCTTCGTCGCTTTGTCCCAGATTACGCCACCATAGTACATGGTTTCCTCCGTTTTCTACGCCTTCATACCCATTTTGTATGGGACAACCAAGTAGAAGGAGCTTCACAGACCTGAAGAAAGCACTTACAAGCACCCCCTTGATTTCTCCTCTAGATTTCACAAGAGACTTGACCCTTTATATTTTGGCATCAGATTGTGCCGTCTCTGGAGTACTCGTCCAAGAAGACTACGCTCTCCAAGAGCATGTTATTTACTATGTGAGCCAAACTTTATCAGGCCCACCACTACGCTACCCACATGAAGAGAAACTGGCCCTCACCGTTGTCTTTTCTGTACATAAGCTGCAAAATTATATTCTCCTTAGCCACACCACGGTTGTGGAAAATTCCAACCCAATGGTCTATCTCTTGAATCGCCACCTTCTACAAGGCCATGTTGCCAAATGGGGATTATCTTACAAGAATATGGCCTGACTTTTAAAACCCGAAAGAGAACAAAAGCACTAGCACTCGCTCAACTCATTACGGACCTACCATCTTCATCGTCATCACCATCTATCCATACTGATATAATTGACGAACATTTGTTCATCATCTCATGTGACAAACCTTGGTATGGAGACATTTTGGTATACCTCCGCACACAGAAGTTTCGACCCAATATCGACCGTGACTGACGTCGTCACATTCGTCACCATGCCCCCCATTATCTCCTCTTGGGAAATGTCCTCTATCGATGTGGCATCGACACAATCCTACGACGATGCCTTTCCCAAGATGAAGCAAAACAAGTCCTTAACGATTGTCATAGCGGTTCCTGCGGCGGACATTTCTCTAGAATGGCCACCACCCAAAAGGTAATTCACGTAGGTTATTTTTGGCCATCATTATTCACTGATTGTATCACAGCAGTCAAACATTACCAAAATTTCCATCTTTTTGGGCCCAAGGTGAGAACTCCCCCCTCCCCGCTTCATCTAGTCGTCATTGTTGGACCATTTTACAAATGGGCCATCGACTTCATGGATTGCAATCTTGCATCAGCTGGTGGCCATAAACACATTATTGTGGTTGTCGGTTACTTTACTAAATGGGCAGAAGCCATGCCTACTTACAATTGCAAAGCCGACACTGCAGCCCATTTTTTCCTCAACCATGTTATCACTCATTTCGGAGTACCAAAGCAACTCATCTCAAACCACGGCTCTCACTTCAAGGACTCCATTTGGAGAAAATTGTCAATACTCCTTAAGTTTGAACATCATTTCTCATCTGCCTACTACCCCCAAGGAAATGGCCAAGTCGAATCTGTTAACAAAATTTTGAAGACAATCCTCCAACGCACTGTCGACAAACATAAATCCAATTGGCATCACATGCTTTTTCCCATGTTATGGGCTTACCGCATGTCGACCAAAACCGCCACCATCTTTACCCCATTCCATTTAGTTCATTGCATGGAATCTATCCTCCCCATTGAGTGCTAGATACCAACATTACAAATTTCCGTAGAACTCCTCCCGGATACTTCACAAATTGAAGAATGATTACTTCTTTTAAAGCAGGCCGACGAAGATTGCCGCGTAGCTCTCCAAACAATCGAAGCCGCAAAGAACAGATCTAAAATCGATTACGATAAATATGTTCACCCACGAGCATTTAGCGAAGGAGACCTAGTACTTGTTTACGACCAAGACCATGACAAAACGGGAAAAGGAAAGTTTGAATCTATGTGGCAAGGCCCATATATCATACACACTTGCCTTAGACATGGGGCATACCTTTTGATCGACTCAGAAGGCAATCCCATGTGCAACCCCCATAACGGGTTGTACCTCAAAAAATTATACCGATAAAAAATTCCTGGACACCACAGTCCATATTGTATAGTTTTTTTTTAATTTTTTGCTGTAAACCTTCAAAAACTTACATTTTCATTTTTTCCTCCATGAACACAGATGGATCCTATTGCACTCTACCATATCGGCTTTGCTGACGGTGCAAGTCGTTGGTCTCCAAATCTCTCTTCAGCAGCTTGGGTAATTTATTCTCCTTCACACGAATTGATCCACCTCGACGAAGTGTGCATAGGCATTGCACAAATAACCAAGCTGAGTACAATGCCGTGACCAATCTCCTAGCAGCTACTCTCCAAATGGGCATAAGTCACCTTAGTGTTTCCCTAGACTCCTAGCTCCTTGTTTCCTGGCTCAACAACTATTACCAGGTACGTGATCCCTGTCTATTTAGAAAATTCCTGCGCACTAAACAAATGATTCGACACTTTGAATCCATTTCATTCACTCATGTCGCAAGAAATCTAAACAGTGTAGCAGACCAAATGTCTAACAACATTCTAGATTGGCACGTCAACCAAAACATGTAGGACATCATGACATGCATCACATAGGCATCAAAAATCAAATAAAAACAAAATAAATAAATCATCATAACATTGCATCCATGGGCATATAAAAAATCATAACATTGCATCCACATGCATCGAACATGCCTCCACAAGAAAACAAACAAATTACAATTGCATCCACGTGCAACAAGACATAAAAGAAAAGACAAGATGTGCATCCACGTGCATACATGACTATATACCGAAATGCATAAATATACATATATATCATCATAAGAGCCACAATGTTAGGAATGCTCTCAGCACCCAAATATACAGAAGGTACACCAGCCGTACAAAATGTGTATCAACAAAATACATCCCCATATGCTCATCAACATTTGGGGGCAGGTACAAGATCACCTAATCATCATGATCACCAGGATCCTCTGGCTCCTCTAAATCCCGATCCATCCTCTCAACTGTCACTATAGCTACTCTCCGCAAGATCAATCTCCACTCATAGGGAACATCGTAACAAGGCTTGAGAACATGTTGATCCAGATTCCTCCAACCATCATCTGGTACATCCACTAGCAGCGCTTCCAAGGTATCACGTATGTCCTCTAGGGCATCATCTCGTTGATGCACATATCCTCATACAGGAGACGGGGGTGCCTCTACCGGTGGAGGTACCACCATCATCATCCGTCCCCTACATCCTATATGGTCCACTAGAGGCCTCGGACCAACATCTGCCATGACCCACAATGAAACAAGTCAGTATCATATAAACATCTCTAGCTATACTCATAACAAAACATCTAAACATGATATAATAGAGAAACAAAAACAAAGACGTACCATCTAACCCCCAAGCCTGTTCCTGAGCTCGAGGCATCTTAGGGTCTCCTCGGAAGTCCATACCCACATATGGATAGTCATCAATAACAACGGGAATCTGCTCCCACTGGTCATACATCTCCGACGAGAAGAACTATCGAATGCCACCACCACCCAGGGGCATCTTCTCCCACCACCGAACCATCCGCGGCTCACACCTTAGTCCCTCCCAAACCAACACACGTGGCCGCAAGGTAGGTACCCACTCGAAAAAGAAACAATATAGGAAAGAAGCATAAATAAATCTCCTCCCTCCCGACTAGCCTTGTTTAGCTCTCACCGAAAACAGGCCAGAAACATCTGTCCCCAAGCAAAATAGGTCCCTCTCAAGACACTGTGAACCATCATCATTTGTCCCCCCCGAAAAATGATGGGGCACTTGTGCACCAAGAACCCGCAAAACACAAGCTACCACTGCCTGCATCTCCGACTCCTGCAAATCTGAGATACTCAGTGCTTTGTTCTGTGCACAAGCCCATGGAATGCAGAATCTCTCAAGGAGATCCTCAATATCCATACCAGCCAAAATCCTCCGTTGGGTGTCCCCTATCTCACCCAAACAGGGAAAGCCAGTAAGAAAGTACACATCAGTCAAGGTGATGTCCAGTCACTCACCTTGAACCATGAAATCCACCTCCTCTCGATCCTAGAAGTCAATCAACTTGTTCAGCAACTCCTTGACTGAATGCATGATAGGAATCTGAGCGAACTTCAAGAGTCCACCCAAATCCAAGGCCGCCCACACATCCGAGCTCTCCCGAATAATGCCCATAGGTCCCACATCAATCTCCCTCTCCCTCCAAGACACAAGCGGCCTCCTCAGCATCCTGCCAAAACACCACAAAATTTTTTAGAAAAATAAACCAAAATTTTTTCCTACCCAAGCAATCCCCATCGCGTTTTTTGGGCCCCTAGCTGCAATGAACATCGCGACTTTCATCCCTCACAGCTGCGATGAACATCACGACTATCACCCTTACAGCCACGAAGAACATCGCGGCTATCATCCCTCACAGCCACGATGTGCATTTTGGCTGTAAGCTCTCACAGCCGCGATGTGCATCGCAACTGTAAGCCCTCACAGCCGCGATGTGCATCACGACTGTCGGACCCATAGCCACGATGCACATCGTGGTTGTAAGCATCCACAGCCACAATGAACATCGTGGCTGTAAGCACCCACAGCCGCGATGAAAATTGCGACTGTTGGACCCACAGCCGCGATGCACATTGCTGCTGTCCATCCCAAACCCGCAATGTGCATCGCAAAAAAAGACCCAAAACTCGTGATATTTCGCGTTGGCAAGCCAACGTGGAATATTCACAACTTCTAAGACCCCAATGCTCAACAAAAGTAAATAATTTGAAAGGCTAAGGCACATAGGATTACCTGAAACTTGCGAAATAAAAAACCGACAGTCGAATCTCCCACAAATCACGAAAATGCTCTGACCCAACTCAATTACTCTGTGAAACTCAACGGTAAAAATGACACTTGTCACATTGGGTCCACTTGTTATTTATAGAAACTTGACCATCTTTCAAAGAACCATTTCGGCATCATATGACGTCCATTTTTCAAACCGTTGGAATCAGCGTAGCGAGAACTTCACGATAGTCCATTCCTTTTTTCGATTCCACCAGGTCACATTTTCAGTCATTTTTTCCATGCCCCTCGTCACCTCGATTTGCGTGCCACATCGTCCGTAGTCCATTTTTCACAAGTTTTATATCGTCGGATTCAATTTTCTACGCTTGTGATGATGCTTGAGATCATTTCTCGCTCTCACCCCCATAATTTTTGGGCATTTTTTCAAAATGCCCCTGATCACCTCAGTTTGCGTGTCACATCGGCCGTTGCTCATTTTTTACGATCTTTATGTCGTCGGATTCAATTTTCTGGGCTCGTGACGATGCTCAAGATCATTCGTCACTCTCACCAATACCTTTTTGTTTGGTATAATTTTATCCGTTTTTTGAGCCAAGCAATTCTTTTACAAAAAAGGCACTTAAGGAGTTTTTGTTAAGCTCTTTTATGACTCCTAAAAAAATGAAAAGATTGTCGAGAAACATTGCTTCCCTTCATGCTTGCTAAAAGTATCTGAAAGGGCATCTACCTGGTATAAGTTTACCCATTTCTTGTAGACTAATTACGAAAAAGGAATACTCTACCCACATCGGCTAGAAGAGTTCTCCATTTGCATCATTTTATGTTTTTTCAGGCCTTGGAGACTAACATACGAAAAAGAACACCAATGGAGTCTGCTTACTGCTTTAAGACTGTCTAAAATTGAAATCAACCATGAGCAATCACCATCTTGGGATTGTATAAATACACAAGACGATACTCCACCACCAATGCAGAGTCTTCTTATCGTTTTCAAACTCCTTAAAAATGAAAGCACTCACGAGCATGAACAGTCCTGGGCTTGCATAAATCCACAGGATAGTACCATTTCAGAGCACACTTTTATCCCTTCTTAGAGCTCATTAAAACTACAAAGAAAGACCCAATGGTGCTTTTCAATGCCACAACAGATCATGTCTACTCATAAGGCAGCTTCCCCAGTATGCTCACCTTTGTTCAGAACACTTTGCAGTCTATCACTCTGAGAGTCTCCCAAAAGCATCCATCAGCTTATCCCCCCAGAGCCACTCCAGTCTACAATACATACCCCTAAGCTATGATCCCCACACCTAAAAGTCATTTTCCTATGCTGCCAGGTCAACCATGTCATCATGCTTTGAACAAAGGAAGTTTGAGTCCACCCAGTATATGACCCCAGTTATTCCCCATTCCCACAGTATGCCAATCCTACCATCAGTACTATCACACTTCAGTTGTACACCTCGTGCTCCTATCAAGGAAACATCATTGCCTTGGTAGTTGCTTGTCTCCCTCTATCGACACCAACCAAATCTATTCCAGAGGATAGACCCAAAGGTCCCTGTGCCTCGGACTCATCACCATTCGTGATGAGTGCCTACGTATCATTTTGAAAGGAGTCCTCAGCGCCTCTCCAAATGATGGTTTCTCACATGCTCGACTTCAACACCTTGATCGCATCGTTGAGACTCGTACAGGGTATCGATCCTTTCAGTTATTTTTTGAAGACCCCGGATATCACCTGACTCTACCACATTTGAGAGTCTAATTGAGGAAACAACCAGTTATATTTTTCTATGGATATCCAGGTTGCGCTTGGCGACAATATTCAGATGTACCCCAGTTTTATACTCCCTCGAGTATACAGTTACAAATACTCCTTAGAAGTTGACTCATTTACTGACTCTACCACATTTGAGAGTCCAATTGAGTCCCTACAGATGTTGGACACCTTCAGCTCCAACAGTTCATCCACCTTTTTGAAACCTTATTCAGAATGGTTGTTGCTCTTTACCAGTGTATCAATTATTGAGATCAATCATGCTATGACCATGAGTACATCCAAGAATTGTGTCCCCTTTAGACTATTATGATGTACCAATAGATTTTTATGTATTATTAAGGTCCCCCTTCATGGGCCTAATTGTTATGTCTTGATACGAACATGGGTATGCCCACCTCGTCCATAATCAGAGATTATTCCTCATTCATTTTGAGGCCATGTATTTTTTGAGTTTTTTGCAGCTTCCAAGGGGCCATTGTTCCAGTCTCCAATCGGTCTCTTTTCTTCTCCAAACCCCAAGAAAAAAACAAAAGAACTATGATGTCTATCGGGCATACGATGAGCTGCTGCCCTAACACATCAGGGGGCAATCTGTTAACACCCAAAAAGTGCTCACTAGCTCATTCCCTTATTCACATGACCCATTTGTCCACTTTTTCCACCATTTGAGCCTCTAAAACCATCAAAAGGTCACCAAAAAGACCATAATACACATTTTCCCCCTCAAAATATGTATTTTTCCTCAAAAAACACAAAAAAACTCTAAAAAAGGGTCCAAAATTCCCAAAAAATATTAAGATAAGATAAAATATAAAAATATTCAAAAAAGGGAAAAAGAGACCTAAACCATGTCGGTTAAAACCATTGGTTTCCTTAAAACCATAATGGTATTCCCCATCACCAAAAACTATAAAAAGGTGATAGGGGCTCCTCACTTTTCATCCATATTTCATCATATCCTCATGATTCCAAAATCCATCTTGAGCTTTGCCCAACCATTGAAGCATTGGAGAAGAAGAGACCATTGGACATTGGAGCATCTCAACCTTAGAGCTTCCCAAAACTCACCATCCTCACCATTTGAGGTAATACAAGAGTTTTAATTTTTATTTACATGCTTATGAATCAATTTTGTTTATTGTTATTACTCTAGAATTCTTTATTTTACTGTTTACTGCCATCAATCTATAGTTTAAATTTGCTTATTTACATTGCTTTATTTGAGACTACTGCTACAAGTTAGCAGGTGCATCCTTGCACATGCTAGGTTGAAAAACCAAGCAATAATTGCGGGTTAGGGATTTAGAGAGAGAGAGAGAGAGAGAGAGAGAGAGATTGGGTGTTAGGGGATTATAGAGAGAGAGTGGTATTGGATGTTAGAGGTTTAGAGAGAGAGAGAGCGAAATAGATATATTCAGGATTAGGGGTTTAGAGAGACATGGAGAGATTGGAGGTTAGGGGTTGAGAGAGAGTGATAGAAAGAGAGACATTGGTGGTTAGGGGTTGAGAGACAGAGTGAGATATTAGGGGTTAGGGTTTAGAGAGAGAGAGAGAGAGATCGAAGGTCTGAGCTTTAGAGAGAGAGAGAGATTATAGGTTAGGGATTTAGATAGAGAGAGAGATTAGGGGTTAGATGTTTAAAGAGAGAGAGAGAACACGGTGGTATCGTAGTTGGTTATTTATGTGGGAATATTGTTAGGGATATTTGTTTTAGGGATTAGAGAGATAAAGAGGGAGAGATGGAGGCTTAGAGAAATATATAGAATATGGGGTTAGGGTTTATGGTAAGAAAGAGGGTCGATGGAGAGATGGGGGGGATAGAATTTATGGTAGAGGGGGAGATGGGGGTTGAGAGAGAGAGATAGAATGGGGTTATAAAGAGGGAGGGTGAATTAGAAAAAGGTTAAGAGAGAGAGAGGACAGAGTGGTTTATAGAGAGGGAGGGTAGGTTAGGGAAAGGTAGGGCTGGAGAGAAAGGATTGATGTTTTGGGAAATGAGGATAAATAGGGGAAGGGGGAGTTAGTGAAAGGTGGGTGTAAAGAGACAGAGAGAGGAAGAGAGAGGTGGGGGAGGAGGAGGAGGGGGGACGTTGGGCATATAGGAAGAGATAGATCGGTGATTAGTAGTTTAGAGAGAGATCAAAGGTTAGGGGTTTAAAGAGAGACAAAGGGAGAGATATATTGGAGGTCAGGGATGTAGAGAGAGAGAGATTGGAGGTTAGGGTTTTAGAGAGAGAGAAAGAGAGATAAACAGACAAAGATTAGGGGTTGATATGGTTTCAAATAGAGAGAGAGATAGAGATATCAAAAGGAGAGTATGGATGGTTAGTGGTGTGGGACTAGAAAGAGAAATAGAGTTGTGGGAGGGGGAGGGGTACGAGGGTGAGGAGTGCGGGTTTTGCGGGGGAGATAGACATATATATATATATATAGAGGGAGAGAGAGATTAGGTTTTATGGGTTTATATATATATATATATATAGAGAGAGAGAGAGAGGGAAGGGGATATGGTTTTGATGGGGGGTTATGATTTATGGTATAGGGGAAGATGGGGGTTTGAGAGAGAGAGGGGGGTTAGGGATATAAATAGGGAGGTTGGATTACATAAAGGAGGATAGAGGGAAGGGGGATTGGGTTAAACATAGTGATGGGGTGTTCAGGCAAGGTGGGGCTGAAGAGAGAGAGAGAGAGGACAAAGGGTAGCAACATAGGGGAAGGGGTGGCATTGGGTGCATAGGAAGAGAGATATTGGTGATTAGGGACTTACAGAGAAAGAGATTAGGGTTAGGGGTTTAGATATAGATAGAGAGACTAAGGGTTATGGTTTTAGAGAGACAGATAAAGAGATGTATTGGTGGTTAGGAATTTAGACAGAGAGTATGGAAGTTAGGTATTTAGAGAGAGAGAGAGAGATTGGTGTTTAGGGTTTAGAGAGAGAGCGATTAAGGTTTAGGGAGAGAGAGAGAGATTGGTGGCTAGGGATTTAAAGAGAGAGAGATATTGGTGGTTAGGGGTTCAGAGAGAGAGAGAGAATTGGAGATTGGGGGTTAGGTGTTTGGAGAGAGAGAGAGAGAGAGAGTTTTAGAGAGAGATATAGAAAGAGATATATTAAAGATTAGGGATTTAGAGAGACATGGAGAGTTTGGGTTTAGGGGTTTAGAGAGAGAGATAGAATGAGAATGATTGGTGGTTAGGGGTTGAGAGAGAGTGGTTAGGGGTTGAGAGAGAGAGGGATTAGTGGTTTAGAGAGAGAGATTGAGGGTTAGGGGATTAGAGAGAGGGAGATAGATTGGGGGTTGGGGATTTAGAGAGAGAGAGAGAGAGAGGGGATAATTGAGGTTAGGGGTTTAGAGAGAGACATAGGGAGAGAGATATTAAAGGTTAGGATTTTAGAGATAGAGAGAGAGATTGGAGGTTAGGGTTTTAGAGAGAGGGATTGGAGGTTAGGGTTTTAGAGAGAGAGAGAGATTGGAATATAGAGGCTTAGAGAGAGTGAGATAGATAGACAAATATTAGGGGTTAGTAAATATTTAGAGAGAGAGAGAGAGAGAGATCAAAAGAGGAGTATGCATGGCTAGTGGTTTGGGTGAGAGAGAGAGAGATATTAGGGGTTAGGGATTTATATAGAGAGAGAGAGACAAAAATTTTGGGGGAGTAAGGGGGAGAGGGAGGGGTTTTAGAGAAAGGGGGAGAGAAAGAAGGGGTTGGCTTACAGAGAGGGAGGGGGGTTCATGAAAGGTGGATATGGACAGAGAGAGAGAGAGAGGTGGGTTATGGAAAGGAGGAGAGAGGGAGAGTAATGGGGGGGTCAGGGAAAGGTAGGGATGTATTGAGAGAGAGAGAGAGTGAGAGAGAAATTAGAGAAAGAGGGAGATGACGAGCATTAGGTGGAGAGGTAGAGAGCACGATCAAGAGGTGGTTTTTAGTGGTTGGAGTTGGAGTCAGTGGTTAAGGTTAGGGGGAGTAGGGAGGAGAGTTATATATAGAGAGAGATAGAGGGACTAATGGGGAGGTGGATAATGGTGGTGTAGAGATAAAGAGATAGAGTGGAGGGTATGCGTAGGATTCCCAAGGGTGGGGATTTGGGGGGAGAGAGAGAGAGAGAGAGAGAGAGAGAGAGAGAGATTAGGAGTTAGGAGCTTAGAGAGAGGGGGGAGAGATTAAGTATTAGGTGTTTATAGATAAAGAGAGCGATAGAGTGGGGTTAGAAAGAGGGAGGAAAGAGATGGGAGGTTTGATTAGAGAAAGGGAGGGGGTGTTAGGGAAAGGTGGGGTTGGATAGAGATATATGACGGGTTAGGTAAAGGAGTAGAAATAGAGGAAATCAGGTTAGGGAAATGATGAGAGAGAGAAGAAGGGGCGTTAGGGAAAGGTGGAGCTGGAGAGAGAGAGAGAGATTAGGGGCTTAGATATTTAGAGAGAGATTGGGGTTATGGATAAAGAGAGAGAGAGATTGGGGCTTAGATATTTAGGGAGAGAGAGAGAGATTGGAAGTTAGGGATTTAGGGAGAGAGATATAGAACGATAGAGATTGGTGGTTGGGGGTTTAGAGAGAGATAGATATTTTGAGAGTTAGGCGTTTAGAGAGAGAGAGAGAGATTGAAAGAGATTGGGGTTAGGATTTTAGAGAGAGAGAGATTGGTGGTTAGGTATTTAGAAAGAGAGAGGGGGGGTTATGCATTTATAAAGAAAGAGAGAGATAGAAAGAGGAAGATGGGGGGTTAGGGGTTTAGAGAGAGAGAGATAAATATATTGAGGGTTTAAAGCTTTAGAGAGAGAGATTAGAATTTAGGGGTCTAGATTGGGGGTTAGTTGTTTAGAGAGAGAGAGAGCATGATCAAGGGGTGTTGTTTAGTAGTAGGAGTTGGAGTGGGTGGTTAAGAGTAGCGGGGAGTATGGGGAAGAGGTATATTTGTAGAGAGAGAGAGAGAGATGGGGAGATAGATAGTGGTGGGGGAAAAGAGAGAGATAGAGTGGGGGGTCGGGGTAGGAGGGTGAAGAGTGGGGGTTTGAGAGAAAGAGAGAGAGAGATATTAGGGGTTAGGGGTTTAGAGAGAGAGAGGGAGAGATTATGGATTACTAGTTTAGAGATCGATAGAGAGATTGGGGTTGAGGGGATTAGATAGAGATAGAGAGAATGGGGTTAGGGGTTTAGAGATAGATAGAAAGATTGAGGGTTAGGAGTTTAGAGAGAGAGAGAGAGAGATTAGTGGTTACGATTTTAAAGGAAGAGAAAAATTGGAGGTTGGGGGCTTAGAGAGAGAGATATTAGTGGTTAGAAGTTTAGAGAGAGAGAGAGATTGGGGGTTAGATGTTTAGAGAGAGAGAGAGAGGTTGGGGCCTAGGGGTTTAGAAGGAGAGAGAGACAAAGCGATTGGGTGTTATGGAGAAAGAGAGATATTAGGGGTTAGGGATTTAAATGGATAAAGAGAGATTGAAGGTTAGGGTTTTGGAGAGATAGAGAAAGATAAAAAGAGAGATATTGGGCATTAGGGGTTTAGAGAGAGATTGAGAGATTGTGAGTTAGGGTTTTAGAGAGAGGGATATGGAGAGATATTTGTGGTTAGCAGTTTAGAGATAGAGAGATTTGGTGTTAGGAGTTTAGAGAGAGAGAGAGATGGGAGGTTGGGGGCTTAGAGAAAGAGAGAGATATCAAAGGTTATGGGTTTAAAGAGAGACAAAAGGAGAGATATATTAGATTTTAGGGATGTAGAGAGGGAGAGAGATTGGAGGTTAAGGTTTTAGAGAGATATTGTGGGTTGAGTATTTTGAGAGAGATAGAAAGATAGAGATTGGGGGTTAAGAGGGGTTTAGAGAGAGAGATCATAAGGGGAGTATGGGTGGTTATAGGTGTGGGGAAAGAGAAATAGATTCAGGGAGAGGTGTAGGAGGGTGAGGATTGGGGGTTTGGGTGGAGGAGAGAGAGAGAGAGAGAGAGAGAGAGAGAGAGAGAGAGAGAGAGAGAGAGAGAAATATTAGCGGTTAGGGGTTTATAGAGAGAGATATTGGGGAGAGAAGGGGGTGAAGGATAGAGAGAGAGGGAGAGAGAGAGAGAGAGAGGGATGGGGATATGGTTAGTGGTACGAGAGATAAAGAGATGAGGGGGGTTACAGTTTATGGTATAGTGAAAGATTGGGGGTTGAGGGAGAAAGAGACAAGTTGGAATTTTAAAGAGGGAGGGGTATTATTGAAATGAGGATAGAGAGAGTGATGAGGTGTTAGCGAAAGGTGGGGCTAGAGAGAGAGAGAGAGTGAGAGATATAAAGAAAAGGAGGGGAGAGAGGGGATGTGGGGTTAGAAAAAGGTGGGGCTAGGAAAAGTTGGGGCTAGATAGATAGAGAGAGAGGATGTGGGGTTAGGGAAAGGTGGAGATAGAGAAAGAGACAGAGAGAGAGGAGGAGGAGGAGGAGGAGAAGGTTTAGTGAGAGAGGGAAAGGGGGGCTTTGGGCACAAAGGAAGATAGAGAGATTTGTCATTAGTGGTCTAGAGAGAGAGGGTGTTAGGGAAACAAGGAGAGAGAGGATGGGGTGTTAGGGAAAGGTGGGGATGGAAAGAGAGAGAGAGAGAGAGGAGGAGGAGGATGAGCATGAGCAGGAGTAGGGTTAGTGAGAGAGGATAGGGGGGGTGTTAGGCATAAAGGAAGAGAGAGATTGGTGATTAGGTGTTTAGAGAGAGATAGATATAAAGAGAGAGGGGGAGAGAAATATTGTAGGTTAGGGGTTCAGAGAGAGATAAATATTGGGGGTTAGGGGTTTAGAGAGAGAGAGACATTATGGGTTAGGGCTTTAGAGAGAGACATATTGGGGGTTAGGTGTTTAGAGAGATAAATATATAAAGAGAGAGATTGGGGGTTAGGGGTTTAGAGAGAGAAATATATAGAGCGAGATTGAGGGTTAGGCATTTAGAGAGATAAAGATGGAGATATAGAGATATAGAGAAATAGGGTTTTAGGGTTTTAGAGAGAGAGAGAGAGAGATTGGTTGTTAGGAATTTAAAGAGAGAGAGAGATTGGTTGTTAGGAATTTAAAGAGAGAGAGAGATTGGTTGTTAGGAATTTAAAGAGAGAGAGAGATTGGAGGTTAGGGTTTTAGAGCGAGAGAGATATTAGGGTTTACTGGTTAGAAAGAGAGAGAGAGAAATTGATGGTGAAGGGTTTAGAAGCAGAGAGAGAGAGAGGGTCTATTAGGGGTTTAGAGAGAGAGAGAGACTGGAGGATATGAGTTTAGAGAGAGAGAGAGAGAGAGACTGGAGGATATGAGTTTAGAGAGAGAGAGAGAGAGAGACTGGAGGATATGAGTTTAGAGATAGATAGATAGATAGATAGAGAGAGAGAGAGAGAGAGATTGGAAGATATGAGTTTAGAGAGAGAGAGAGAGAGATTGGGGCTTAGGGGTTTGGAGAGAGATAGACATATTGGGGATTATGGATTTTCAGAGAGATAGAGATATTGTGGGTTAGGTGTTTAAAGAGAGATTGGTCATTAGGAACTTAGAGAGAGAGATATTGAAGCTTAGGGGTTTAGAGAGAAAAATATTGGTGGTTAGGTGTTTAGAGAGAGAGATATTTTTGGTTGTGATTTAGAGAGAATGAGAGAGAGAGATTGGAGGTTAGCGATTTAGAGAGAGAGAGGTATAAAGAGAGGTATTGAGGATTAGGTGTTTAGAGAGACATGGAGAGATTGTAGTTTATGGGTTTAGAGAGAGAGAGAGAGAAGGATTGGTGGTTAGGGTTTGAGAGAGAGGGATTGGTGGTTAGGGTTTGAGAGAGTGGGATTGGTGGTTGGGGTTTGAAAGCGAGAGATTAGGGGCTAGGGGTTTGAAGAGAGAGATTGGGGGCTAGGAGTTTAGAGAGAGATAGAGAAATTATAGGTTGGGGTATTAGATAAAGAGAGGAAGAGATATAAGAAGTTAGTGGCATAAAGAAAGACAGAGGGAGAGATATATTGGAGGTTAGGGATCTAGAGAGAGATTGAAGGTTACAGTTTTAGATAGAAATATTGGGGGTTAGAAGTTTAAAGAGAGAGAGAGAGAGAGAGATAAACAAACATTGGGAGTTAATAGATATTTAGAGAGAGTGAGAGATTAGAAGGGGAGTATGCATGGCTAGTGGGTTGGGGGAAAGATAAATGGAGTGCGGGGGAAGGGTAGTAGGGTGAGGAGTGGGGGGTTGGGGGAGAGAGAGAGAGAGAGCGGGCATTGGGAACAAAGGGAAAGAGATTAGTGATTAGGTTTTTTGAGAGGGAGAGAGAGATTGTAGGTTAGGGTCTTAGAGCGAGATAGAGATTGGGGTTTAGGGGTTTATAGCAAGAGATATATAGATACAAGGAGATATTGGTGGTTAAGGGTTTAGAGAGAGACATAGAAAGAGAGAGATTGGGTGTTACAGGTTTAGAGAGGGATAAAGAGTTTGGGGGTTAGAGGTTTAGAGAGAGAGAGAGAAAGAGAGACATTTATGGTTTGACATTTAGAGAGAGTGAAAGAGTGATTGTGATTTAGGGTTTAGGGGGAGAGAGAGATTGGTGGTTATGGGTTTAGAGAGAGAGAGAGATTGGGGGTTAGGGGTTTAGAGATAGAGAGAGATTCAGGAATATGGGTTCTAGAGAGAGAGAGGGGGGAGAGATTGGAGGTTAGGGGTTTATAGAGAGAGAGAAAGAGATATGGTGGACTAATAGTTCAGATAGAGATGGACATATTGTAGGTTAGGTTTTTATAGAGAGAGATAGACAGAAAGAGCGAGATTGGTGGTTAGGGGTTTATAGAGAGAGAGAGAGAGAGATTTGGGTTTAGGAGATTAGAGAGAGAGAGAATGATGGATATTAAGGGTTAGGGGTTTTGAGAGGAGGGAGAGATAATGCGAGAGAGAGAGAGAACGTGGCAAAGTAGTGGGGAGAGGGATAGAAAGAGAGATAGAGGGATGGCAATGAGTTTAGTTATTGGGGATATATAGAGATAGAGATGGCGGGTAATGTTAAGAGGGTGAGAAGTGTGGGTTTGGGGGCTAGATAAAAGGAGACATTAGGGGTAAGTGGTTTAGATATAGATAGATAGATCAAGGGAGGGATGGAGAGAGAGAGAGAGAGAGAGAGATCATAGGGGAAGCATTGATGTTTAGTTATGCAGGAATATGGTTAGGGGAAGTATGGTTAGGGATTAGGGTGATAAAGAGAGAGAGAGGAGGGGAAGAGGAGAGAGGGAGGGAGAGAGTGGCATGCATAGAGAAATGGAGAGAGATTGGGGCAAGGGTTTAGCGTAATAAAGAGGGTAGATAGAGAGATGGGGTGTTTAGGATTTATTGTAGAGGGGAATATGGGTAATGATGAGAGAGATAGGGGTGAGGTTATGAAGAGGGAGGAGAGGTTAGGGAAATGAGGAGAGAGAGAGGGAGAGAGTGGGGTTGGTTTAATGAGAAGGTGGGGTGTTAGGGAAAGGTGGGGTTGGAGAGAGATATGGGGGGTTAGGGAAATGAGGAGAGAGAGAGAGGGGTGTTAGGTAAAGGTTGTGCTAGAGAGAGAAAGGGGGGCATTTTATAGAGAGAGAGTGATAGAAATATATAGGGAGAGGGAGTGTATGTGTGTGTGTGTGTTTCTATGTGTGTGTATGAGAGAGAGGGAGAGAGAGAGAGAGAGAGAGAGAGAGTTCACGAGGGGAGTGGTGATGGTTATCGATGTCGGTATATAGCTACGATGAGTAGGGTTAGGGATGAGAGAGAGAGAGAAGGGGAAGTGGAGAGAATGAAAGTGAGAGATTTAGGATTAGAGAAATGGATATAGTAGGGGGTTAGGGTTTAGGGTGATAAAGAGGGTATATTGAGAGATGGGGGGTTAGGATTTATGGTATAGGGGATGATGGGGGCTTGAAAGAGAGACTGGGTGGGGTTATAAATAGGGAGAGGGGATTAGAGAAAGGAAGAGTGAGAGAGGGGTTGTTGGGTTAGACAAAGGGAGGGGGGTTAGCTAAGACAAAGAGAGGGGGATTTAGAGAAAGTTGGGCTAGAGAGAGAGAGGTTGTTATGCAGAGGAGAGAGAGAGAGAGAGAGGAAGGAGGGTTAGGGAAAGGTGGGGTTGGAGAGAGAGAGAGAGAGAGATTCATGGTTAGGGGTTTAGAGAGAGAGAGAGAGATTCATGGTCAGGGGTTTGGAGAGAGAGAGAGAGAGATTCATGGTCAGGGGTTTAGAGAGAGACAGACAGACTCATGGTTAGGGGTTTAGAGAGAGAGAGAGAGAGAGATTGGAGGTTAGGGGTTTGGGTGGGAGAGATAGAAAGACATAGATTCGGCATTAGGGGTTTAGAGAGTTTTATAGATTGGGGGTTAGGGGTTTAGAGAGAGATATATTGAAAAAGATATTGGTGGTTAGGTGTTTATCTAGAGAGAGAGATGGAGAGAAAGAGAGAGAGGGAAATATATCGAGGGATTAAGGGTTTAGAGAGAGAGATTGGAATTTGTGATTTTAGATTTAGGGTTAGGGATTTAGAGAGATAGAGAGAGACAGGGATATATTAGGTATTATGGGTTTATAGATAGAGAGAGAGGGGGGGAGTGGGGTTATAAATAGGAAGGAGGGTTTAGGGAAAGGAAGAGAGGGAGAGGGAGGGGTTGTTAAGGAAAGGTGAGGATGGAGAGAGATATAGGGGGTTAGGGAAAGGAGGAGAGAGAGAGCAGAATGGGGTCTTAGGGAAAGGTGTTTATAGAGAAAGAGAGAGTAGGGTTAGGGGTTTATAAAGAGATATTAGGGTTTAGGGGTTTTAAGAGATAGAGAGAGATTAGAGATTTAGAGAGAGAGAGAGAGATTGGGGGTTAGGGTTTTAGGGAGAGAGAGAGAGAGAGAGAGAGATTGGAGGCTAGGGGTTGAGAGAGATATAGAGAGATTGAGGGTTGGTGTTTTAGATGGAGAGAGAGATTGAAAGAGAGAAATTGGTTGTTCGAGGTTTAGAGAGAGACATATTTGGGGTTAAGGGTTTAGAAAGGGAGAGAGAGATTGGGGGATAGATGTTCAGAGAGAGAGAGAGAGAGAGAGAGAAAGAGAAAGATAGTGGATTAGGGGTTTAGAGAGAGAGAAATATATTTATGGTTTAAGGGTTTACAAAGAGAGAGATTGGAACATAGGGGTTTATCTTAAGGGTTAGTAGTTTAGAGAGAGAGAGGGAGAGCACAATGGAGTGGTGGTGGTTAGTGGTCGATGTTTGTTTGGGTGGTTAAGGATAGGTGGGGATTTATAAAGAGGGAGGAGGGTTTAGTTAAAGGAGGAAATATAGTGGAGAATTAGGTTAGAGAGAGGGAAGGGGGGTAGGGAAAGGTGGCACTAGAGAGAGAGAGAGAGAGAGAGAGAGAGAGATTGGAGGTTAGGGGTTTAGAGAGAGAGAGAGAAAGAGAGATTGGGTGTTAGGGGTTCAGGGAGAGAGAGAGAGATAGAGATTGGGTGTTAGGGGTTTAAAGAGAGAGGGAGACATATTGGAGGTTAGGGGGTTAGAGATAGAGATTGGGAGTTGGGGATTTAGAGAGAGAGAAAGAGAGATTCATTAAGGGTTAGGGATTGAGAGAGAGAGAGAGAGAGAGAGAGAGAGAGATTGAAGGTTAGGGGTTTACATAGAGATAAATAGAAAGAAACAAAGATATTTGGGGTTAGGGGTATAGAGAGAGATACAAATAATTTGGGTTAGGGGTTTATAGAAAGAGAAATAGAAAGAGCGAGAGTGGTGGTTATGGGTGTAGAGAAAGAGAGAGATTGGAGGTTAGGGATTTAGATATAGAGATTATGGGTTAGCGATTTAGAAAGTGAGAGAGGGTTTAGGCATAGATAGCTAGATAGGAAGAGAGATATTTAGGGTTAGGGGTATAGAGAGAGCTAGAGAGGTTTTTGGGTGAGGGGTTTAGAGAGAGAGAAATAAAAAGAGAGAGAGTGGCGGTTATGGGTTTAGAGAAAGAGAGAGATTGGAGGTTAGGGATTTAGATAGAGAAAATGGGGGTTAATGATTTAGAGAGAGAGAGAGAGATTGGAGGTTAGGCATTTAGAGAGGGAGAGAATGGGGTTATGGGTTTAGAGGGAGTGATATAGAAAGAGAAAGATCGAGGGTTATGGGTTTAGAGACAGAGAGAGAATAATGTTGATGTTTTATGGGTTTAGAGAGAGAGATTGGAATTTAGGGGTTTGAATAGAGAAGGGATTTAGGGAGGGGGGGGTGGTTAGTTGCGGGGGAGAGAGAGAGAGAGAGTAGGGCATAGGAGTAGGATGGTGAAGAGTGGGGGTTTGGGGGAGCATAGAGAGAGATAGATTTGGGGGGAGTAAGGGGGGGGGGATAGAGAGATAGATAGAGGGATGGGGATGAGGTTAGTGGTAGGGATATATATAGATAGAGTTGGGGGTAAGGTTAGGAGGATGAAGAGTGGGGGTTTTGGGGTGGAGAGAGGGAGATATTAAGGGTTTGGGGTTTAGATAGATAGATATATATAGAGAGAGAGAGAGAGATCTCACAGGGGGGAGCATTGATGGTTAGTGGTAAAGGTATATGGATATGGGGAGTAGGGTTGGGGATTCAGGGGATAAAAATAGAGACAAAGAAGGGGAACTTGAGAGATAGATGCAGAGGGAAATAAAGAGAGCATGGCGTTAGGATTAAGTGTAATAAAGAGGTACATAGAGAGATAGGGGGTTAGGATTTATGGTATAGGGAAAGATGGGGGGTGGAGAGAAAGAGGGGGGGGTTATAAAGAGGGAGGAATGGTTAGGGAAATTAAGAGATCAGAGAGAGAGGGGAGGTTGGGTTAGAGATGGGGGGGATCAAGGAAAGGTGGAAATGGAGAGAGAGAGTGAAGTGGTTAGGGAAAGGAGGAGAGATAGAGCAAGGTTGATAGGGAAAGGTGGTTCTAGACATAGAGAGAAGAATTCGGGGGAGAGAGAGACAAAGATCACAAGGGGGGCATTGATGGTTAGGAGAGAGAGAGAGGAAGGGGGTGTTAGGGATAGGTGGTTCCAAAGAGAGAGAGTGAGAGTAGGGGTTTAGAGCAAGAGAGAGAGAGGGAGATAGATTATAAAGAGGGAGAAGGGGTTAGGGAAAGGAGTAGAGATAGAGGATAGGTTGGGTTAGACAAGAAAAGGGGGAGTTAGGGAAAGGTGGGGATGGAGAGAGAGAGAATTCGGGGGAAGGGAGGAGAGAGAGGGGATTCTGGGGTTAAGGAAAGTTTTGGATTGAGAGAGAAAGGAGGAGGGGGGTTAGCGAGAGAAGGAAAGGAGGGGAAATTGGAGTAGAGGAAGAGAGATTAGTGATTGGGGGTTTAGAGAGAGAGATTTGGAGTTAGGGGTTTATAGATATAGAGATATTGGAGATTAGGGGTTTAGAGAGAGATAGAGGCATTAGGGGTAGGGGTTTAGGGAGAGAGAGAAAGAGAGAGATTGGTGGCTAGGAATTTAGGAGAGAGAGATTGTAGGTTAGGGGTTTAGAGAGAGAGAGAGACTGGGGATTATGGTTTAGAGAGAGAGAGAGAGATTTGTTGTTAGGGGTTTAAAGAAAGACATAGATTGGAGGTTAAGGGTTTAGAGAGAGAGAGAGAGAGAAATTGCAGGTTAGGATTTTAGAGACAGAGAGATATCAAGAGAGAGATTGGGGGTTAGGAGTTTAGAGAGAGATAGAGATATTGAGGGATAAGGGTTTAGAGAGAGATAGAGATATTGGGGGTTAAGGGTTTAGGGATAGATAAAAATATTGTGGGTTAGAGGTTTAGAGAGAGAGAAATATTGGTAGTTAGGCATTTAGAGAGAGAGAGAAATATTGGTAGTTAGGCATTTAGAGAGAGAGAGGAATTGAAGGTTTTGGGTTTAGAGAGAGAGAGAGAGAAATTGGAGGTTAGGAGTGTAGAGAGAGAGAGAGATTGGGGTTTAGGGTTTAGAGAGAGAGATTGCTTGTTATCGGTTTAGAGAGAGAGAGATTGGGGGCTTGAGGTTTAGAGAGATAGAGAGAGAGAGACAAAGAGATTGGGGGTTAGGGGTTTAGAGAGAGAGAGAGATTAGGGGTTAGGGATTTAGAGGGAGAGAGAGAGAGATTGGAGGTTATGTGTTTAGAGAGAGAGAGATGTAGAAAGAGAGATATTGGGGATTAGGGTTTATAGAGATATCAAGAGATTGGGTGTTAGGGTTTGAGAGAGAGATATAGATAAAGAGATATTTGTTGTTGGGGGTTTATAGAGAAAGAGAGATATTTGGGGTTAGGAGCTTAGGGAGAGAGAGGGAGACATATTGAAGGTTAGGGGTTTAGAGAGAGAGAGAGATTGAAGGTATGGGTCTAGAGAGAGATAGGGGGAGGGGAAATATATATGGGAGGTTAGGGATCTAGTTAAATAAAGACATTAGAGGTTAGGGTTTTAGAGAGAGAGACTAGGGTTAAGGGTTTTGAGAGAGAGAGAGAGAGGGTTAATAGGGAATTAGAGAGAGAGATCAGAAGGTTAGGGGTTTAGAGAGAGAAATATATAAAGAGAGAGAGAGATTGAGGATTAGGGATTTAGAGAGAGAGAAATTTGAGGTTAGGGGTTTAGAGAGAGAAATATATAAAGAGAGAGATTGGGGATTAGGGATTTAGAGAGAGAGAGAGAGAGAGAAAGATATTTGAGGTTAGGGGTATACAGAGAAATATATAGAGGGAAAGAAATATATAAAGAGAGAGATTGGGGATTACAGTTTTAGAGAGAGATAAAGAGGTTAGGGGTTAGGAGTTTGGGGGGGAGAGAGAGAGAGATTGGTGGTTAGGCATTTAGAGAGAGAGAGAGAGATATTGGAGGTTAGGGTTTCAGAGAGAGAGAGAGAGGTTGGGGTTTAGAGTTTAAAGAGAGAGAGAGAAATTGGTGGTTAGGAGTTTAGAAGTAGAGAGAGAGAGAGAGAGAGAGAGAGAGAGAGAGAGAGAGAGAGGTACGGGAGGGAGGGAGGGAGATCAGAGAGGGGGGTTTAAGGGTTTAGAGATAGAGATAGAGATTAGAGGATAAGAGTTTAAAGAGAGATTTATTGGGTGTTAGTGGTTTGGAGAGAGATAGAGAGATTGGTGGTTATGTATTTAGAGAGATAGAGAGATTGGGGGTTAGGGGTTTAGATAGAGATAGAGAGAGAGGGGGCTTGGTCAATAGGAATTTAGAGAGAGATAGAGAGATACTGGAGGTTAGGGGCTGAGAGAGAGAGAGAGATAGAGAGAGAGAGAGAGAGAGAGTGGTGTTTAGGTGTTTGGAGAGATGGCAATTGGGGGTTCATGATTTAGAGAGAGTGAGAGAGATTGGAGGTTAGGGCTTTAGAGAGAGAGAGAGAGAGGTAGAAAGAGAGATTGTTGGTTAGGGGTTGAGAGAAAGAGAGAGATATTATGTGTTAGGAGTTTAGAGAGAGAGATATTGGGGGTTAGGGGTTTAGAGAGGTATAAAGAGATTGGACATTATGGGACTAGAAAGATAGAGAGAGAGAGATAAGAGGTTAGAGGATTAGAGAGAGATAGGGGGACATATATATTGAAGGTTAGGGATCTAAAGAGAGAGAAATTGGAGGTTAAGGTTTTAGAGAGAAAGATTGGAGGTAAGAGGGTTAGAGAGAGAGAGAGATATATATATAAACAAAATTGGGACTTAATAGATATTTAGAGAGAGACAAAGAGGTATAAGAAGGGGATTATGGATGGAGAGTGGGTTGGGGGAAAGATAAAGAGAGTATGGGGGAGGGGTAGGAGGGTGAGGAGTAGGGTTTTTGGGATGGAGAGAGAGAGAGAGAGAGAGAGAGAGAGGGCATTGGGAAGAAAGGAAGAGAGAGATTGGTGATTAGGTATTTTGAAAGGGAAGGAGATATTGCGGGTTAGCGCTTAAAGAGAGATTGAGATTGGGGTTTAGGGGTTTAGAGAAATGGAGAGAGAGAGAGAGAGAGAGATTGGAGGTTAGTGGTTTATAAAGAGATATAGATAGAAGGAGAGATATAGTTGGCTAGGGGTTTATAGAGAGATATTTTGGGTTGGGGTGTAGAGAGAGAGATTGGGGGTTAGGGACTCAAAGAGAGAGAGAGAGAGATATCAGAGGTTAGGGGCTTATAGAGAGAGATATAAAGGGGGAGACTGGGGGTTAGGGATTTAGAGTGAGTTAGAGAGATTGGGGGTTAGGGGTTTAGACAGAGAGAGGAAGCGATTTGTGTTTTGGCATTTAGAGAGAGAGCATGTTTGGGATTTATGTTTTAGGGAGAGAGAGATATTGGTGGTTAGGGGTTTTGAGAGAGAGATGTTGGGTGTTATTGGTTTATAGAGAGAGAGAGAGAGAGTTTGGGGATTAGGGTTTATAGAGAGAGAGAGAGAGAGAGAGTATGAGAGAGATTTGTGGTTTGGCGTTTAGAGAGAGTGTGTGTGTGATTAGAGTTTAGGGGTTTAGAGAGAGGGAGAGGGTGATTGGAATTTAGGGTTGAGAGAGAGAGAGAGAGATTGGTAGTTAATGGTTTAGAGAGAGAGAGAGATTGGGGGTTAGTGGTTTATAGAGGGAGAGAGATATTGGGGGTTAGGGGTTTTGAAGAGATAGAGGGGAGAGATGGAGGTTAGGGGTTTAGAGGGAGAGAGAGAGATTCATAGATTATAGGTTAGGGTTTTATAGAGAGATATCGATAGAAAGAGAGAGATTGGTTGTTAGGGGTTGAGAGAGAGAGAGAGAGATTTCTGGCTCAGAGGATTAGAGAGAGAACGATGGATATTAGGGGTTATGGGTTTTGAGAGGGAGAGAGAGATTGTGGGTTAGGGAGAGAGGGATAGAAAGAGAGATAGAGGGATGGGGATGAGGTTAGTTGTAGGGGAAATATAGAGATAGAGATGGGGGGTAAGGTTACAAGGGTGATAATTGTGGGTTTGGGGGCAAGAGAGGGATACATTAGGGGTAAGGGGTTTAGAGAGAGGGATATATATTAATAGATAAATAGATAGATATATAATATATATATAGAGAGAGAGAGAGATCACAATGGGAGAATTGATGGTTAGTGATGCGGGTATATGGTTAGGGATTTGGGGGGTAAAGAGAGAGGGAGAGAGGGTGGGGTTAGGGAAAGGAGGAGAGAGAGGGGAAGGGGGGGTTCGGGAAGGGTGGTGCCAGAGAGAGAAATGGGGAGATGGATAGAGAGGAAGAGCGATAGAAATATAAAGCGAGAGGGAGTGTGTTTTTGTGTGTGTGTTTATAAGAGAGAGAGAGAGAGAGAGAGAGAGAGAGAGAGAGAGAGAGAGAGGAGCATTGCTGGTTAGAGATGCATGTATATAGTTGGTTAGTGATGTGGGTATAAAGATAGGTAGAGAAGAGTTAGGGATGAGAGAGAGAGAGAAGGTGAAGTGGAGAGAGGGAGGGAGAGAGAGGGAGGATTCAAGAAATAGAGAGAGTAGGGTGTTAGGGTTTATGGTAATAAAGAGGATATATTAAGATATGGAGGGCTTAGGATTTATAGTACAAGGGATGATGGGGGGTTGAAAAAGAGACCGGGGTGGGGTTATAAAGAGGGACATGGGATTAAGGAAAGGAAGAGAGAGCCTAAGAGAGGTGATTGGGTTAGAGAGAGAGAGGGAGGTTTGGGTTAGAGAAAGAGAGGGGGGTTTGGGTTAGAGAAAGAGAGGCAGATTTAGAGAAAGGTGGGGCTAGAGCGAGACAAAGGGTGTTAAGGATATAAGAGAGAGAGAGGGAGGGAGGTTAGGGAAAGGTGGGGCTGAAGAGAGAGAGAGAGAGAGAGAGAGAGAGAGAGAGAGAGAGAGAGAGAGAGATTGGAGGTTAGGGGTTTTGGGAGGGAGAGATAGAAATACATATTGGGCATGAGGGGTTTAGAGAGAGGTTGATATATTAGGGGTTAGGGGTTTATAGAGAGAGAGATTGATTAGGGTTAGGGGTTTAGAGGGAGAGAGAGATATATATTAGGGGTTAGGGGTTTAGAGAGAGAGAGAGATATTAGGGGTTAGAGGTTTATAGAGACAACAAGAGAGATTATAGTTTTAGAGAGAGAGAGAGAGATTAGGGGTTAAGGGTTTAGGGAGAGAAAGAGAGAGAGAGAGAGAGATTAGGGTTTAGGGGTTTTGAGAGAGAGAGAGAGAAGGAGTGGAGGCTAGGGGTTTAGAGAGAGAGATATTGGAGACTAGGGGTTTAGATAGATATAGAGAGATTGATGGTTATTGTTTTAGAGGGGGAGAGAGAGATTGAAAGAGAGAAATTGGTTGTTGGGTGTTTAGAGAGAGAAATTGGGGGTTAGAGGTTTAGAGAGGGAGAGAGATATTGGGGGTTAGGTATTTAAAGATATAGAGCAAGATAGAAAGAGAAATATCATGGGTTACGGATTTAGCGAGAGAGAAATATATTGAGGGTTTAGATAGAGAGATTGGAATATAGGGGTTTAGATTAAGTGTTAGTGGTTTAGAGAGAGAGAGAGAAAGAGATCACAATGGAGTGGTGGTCGTTAGTGGTCATAACTAATGTGGGTGGTTAAGTATAGGTGGGGAGTTATAAAGAGGGAGGGGGGTTTAGTGAAATGAGGAGAGATAGTGGAGTTTTGGGTTAAAGAGAGGGAGGGGGGTTAGGGAAAGGTGGGGCTAGAGAGATAGAGAGATATCGGGGATTAGAGAGAGAGAGATTGTGGGTTAGAGAGAAACATATTGTGGGTTAGAGAGAGAGAGAGAGAGATTGTAGATTAGATAAAGAGATAGGGATATAAAGAGAGATATTGGGGGTTAGGTGTTTGGAGAGATATAGAGAGATTTGGGGTTAGGAATTTAGAAAGAGAAAGAGATTGAAATAAAGAGATTGGTAGTTAGGTGAAGAGAGAGAGATTGTTGTTTAAAGTTATAGTTATCAAGGACATAGATCCTAACTCCTAGGTTGCATGAATAGAGTGTTAACAAAGGGGGGTCCCTCGTTAGACCACTTTAAAAACCTTCTGTATACATGGTCGACCACCCAACTTGGGGTGTACTGGGAGGGTTTCTCTGGGAGTTACCTCCCTCCACCTATTACTAGCGCAATGATGTCCCAGTTTCCAACTACAACAAAGGCACATGTGTCAGGATACCGAGTTAGGAAATTGTTTGCAAGCAATTTCCAAAAATGGTCCTTTGAAAACATTCTACACAAGACTTTCAATAGAATCCCTATGGCCAACATACTAATACAAACAATATAAAAAAATTATACAATTTAATATTCATAAAAAACCAATATTTTCTACAATTTTATTCTCATTTAAATATATATATATAACCATTCAAAAAACAATTTACCAAAAGTAAACAAGATAGCAATTTATACTCTAACCAAACTCTAAACTATTTCAACAACAATTTATAATCTAAGAACTCTAAATTATTTCAACACCCACAAGGAAAAAATGATAAAAGCTCTAAATTATTAATGGGAGCTCTAACATGTTTTAGCAAACTGTTAGTATATTAACTTGAACTCTAAACTATTTCAAGAAACTCTTAATTCTTAACTTGAACTATAAACTATTTTAAGAGGAAAAAAAACTAAATTGTTAAGAGAAAATTTACATTTCACATCTCATAAAATTGCACACACTAAAACAATATGAAAAATTAAGTATTCATTTTTAAATTAGTAGTAGAAAATTATGAAAATTTCACAATGCTAAATAAAAACATGAAAGAAGAGAATAATGATGTGTTAGGGGTTTATAGAGAGAGATATTGGGGAGAGTAGGGGGTGAAGGATAGAGAGAGAGAGAGGGGGGGATGGGGATATGGTTAGTGATACGAGAGGTAAAGAGATGAGGGGGGTTACAATTTATGGTATAGTGAAATATTGGGGGTTGAGGGAGAAAGAGAGAAGTTGGAATTTTAAAGAGGGAGGGGTATTATTGAAATGAGGATAGAGAGAGTGGGGGTTAGGTTAGAGAAAGTGATGAGGTGTTAGGGAAAGGTGGGGCTAGAGAGAGAGAGAGAGAGAGATAAAGAAAAGGAGGGGAGAGAGTGGATGTGGGACTAGGAAACGGTGGGGCTAGGAAATGTTGGGGCTAGATAGATAGATAGAGAGAGAGAGAGAGAGAGAGAGGACGTGGGGTTAGGGAAAGGTAGGGATAGAGAAAGAGATAGAGAGAGAGCAGGAGGAGGAGGAGGAGAAGGTTTAGTGAGAGAGGGAAAGGGGGGATTTGGGCACAAAGGAAGAGAGAGAGATTGGTCATTAGTGGTCTAGAGAGAGAGGGTGTTAGGGAAACGAGGAGAGAGAGGATGGGGTGTTAGGGAAAGGTGGGGATGGAAAGAGAGAGAGAGAGAGGAGGAGGAGGATGAGCATGAGGAGGAGTAGGGTTAGTGAGAGAGGATAGGGGGGGTGTTAGGCATAAAGGAAAAGAGAGATTGGTGATTACGTGTTTAGAGAGAGATAGATATAAAGAGAGAGGGAGAGAGAAAGATTGCAGGTTAGGGGTTTAGAGAGAGATAAATATTGGGGGTTAGGGGTTTAGAGAGAGAGAGACATTATGGGTTAGGGCTTTAGAGAGACACATATTGGGGTTTAGGGATTTAGAGAAAGAGAAGCAGAAATATTTGAGGTTAGGTGTTTAGAGAGATAAATATATAAAGAGAGAGATTGGGGTTTAAGGGTTTAGAGAGAGAAATATATAGAGCGAGATTGACGGTTAGGCGTTTAGAGAGATAAAGATAGAGATATAGAGATATAGAGAAATAGGGTTTTAGGGTTTTAGAGAGAGAGAGAGAAAGAGATTGGTTGTTAGGAATTTAAAGAGAGAGAGATTGGAGGTTAGGGTTTCAGAGCAAGAGAGATATAAGGGTTTAGTGGTTAGAAAGAGAGAGAGAGAAATTGATGGTGAAGGGTTTAGAAGCAGAGAGAGAGAGAGACTGGAGGATATGAGTTTAGAGAGAGAGAGAGAAAGAGACTGGAGGATATGAGTTTAGAGATAGAGAGAGAGAGAGATTGGAGGATACGAGTTTAAAGAGAGAGAGAGAGAGAGAGAGAGAGAGAGAGATTGGGGCTTAGGGGTTTGGAGAGAGATAGACATATTGGGGGTTATGGATTTTGAGAGAGATAGAGATATTGTGGGTTAGGTGTTTAAAGAGAGATAAAGAGAGAGATTGGTCATTAGGAATTTAGAGAGAGAGATATTGAAGCTTAGGGGTTTAGAGAGAAAAATATTGGTGGTTACGTGTTTAGAGAGAGATATATTTTTGGTTGTGATTTAGAGAGAATGAGAGAGAGAGATTGGAGGTTAGGGATTTATAGAGAGAGCGGTATAAAGAGAGGTATTGAGGATTAGGTGTTTAGAGAGACATGGAGAGATTGTGGTTTACGAGTTTAGAGAGAGAGAGAGAAAATGATTGGTGGTTAGGGTTTGAGAGAGAGGGATTGGTGGTTAGGGTTTGAAAGCGAGAGATTAGGGGTTAGGGGTTTGAAGAGAGAGATTTAGGGTTAGGGGTTTAGAGAGAGATAGAGAAATTATAGGTTAGGGTATTAGATAAAGAGAGGAAGAGATATAAGAAGTTAGTGGCTTATAGAAAGACAGAGGGAGAGATATATTGGAGGTTAGGGATTTAGAGAGAGATTGAAGGTTAGGGTTTTAGAGAGAAATAATGGGGGTTAGAAGTTTAAAGAGAGAGAGAGAGAGAGAGAGAGAGAGAGATAAACAAACATTGGGAGTTAATAGATATTTAGAGAGAGTGAGAGATCAGAAGGGGAGTATGCATGGCTAGTGGGTTGGGGGAAAGATAAATAGAGTGCAGGGGAAGGGTAGTAGGGTGAGGAGTGGGGGGTTGGGGGAGAGAGAGAGAGAGAGCGGGCATTGGGAACAAAGGGAGAGATATTAGTGATTAGGTTTTTTGAGAGGGAGAGAGAGATTGCAGGTTAGGGTCTTAGAGCGAGAGAGAGATTGGGGTTTAGGGGTTTATAGCAAGAGATATATAGATACAATGAGATATTGGTGGTTAAGGGTTTAGAGAGAGAGATAGAAAGAGAGAGATTGGGTGTTACGGGTTTAGAGAGAGATAGAGAGTTTGGGGGTTGGAGGTTTAGAGAGAGAGAGAAAGAGAGACATTTATGGTTTGACATTTAGAGAGAGCGAAAGAGTGATTGTGATTTAGGGTTTAGGGGGAGAGAGAGATTGGTGGTTATGGGTTTAGAGAGAGAGAGATTGGGGGTTAGGGATTTAGAGATAGAGAGAGATTGGGGATTATGGGTTCTAGAGAGAGAGAGGGGGGAGAGATTGGAGGTTAAGGGTTTATAGAGAGAGAGAAAGAGAGATGGGGGACTAATAGTTAAGAGAGAGATGGAAATATTGTAGGTTAGGTTTTTATAGAGAGAGATAGATAGAAAGAGCGAGATTGGTGGTTAGGGGTTTATAGAGAGAGAGAGAAAGAGAGAGAGAGAGAGATTTGGGTTTAGGGGATTAGAGAGAGAGAGAGAATGATGGATATTAAGGGTTAGGGGTTTTGAGAGGAGGGAGAGACAATGCGAGAGCGAGAGAACGTGGCAAAGTAGTGGGGAGAGGGATAGAAAGAGAGATAGAGGGATGGCGATGACTTTAGTTATTGGGGATATATAGATATAGAGATGGTGGGTAAGGTTAAGAGGGTGAGAAGTGTGGGTTTGGGGGCTAGATAAAAGGAGACATTAGGGGTAAGTGGTTTAGATATAGATAGATAGATCAAGGGAGGGATGGAGAGAGAGAGAGAGAGAGAGAGAGAGAGAGAGAGAGAGAGAGCATAGGGGGAGCATTGATGGTTAGTTATGCGGGAATATGGTTAGGGGAAGTACGATTAGGGATTAGGGTTATAAAGAGAGAGAGAGGAAGGGAAGAGGAGAGAGGGAGGGAGAGAGTGGCATGCATAGAGAAATGGAGAGAGACTGCGGTAAGGGTTTAGCATAATAAAGAGGGTAGATAGAGAGATGGGGGGTTTAGGATTTATGGTAGAGGGGAATATGGGTAATGTTGAGAGAGATAAGGGGTGGGGTTATGAAGAGGGAGGAGGGGTTAGGGAAATGAGGAGAGAGAGAGGGAGAGAGGGGGGTTGGTTTAATGAGAAGGAGGGGTGTTAGGGAAAGGTGGGGTTGGAGAGAGATATGGGGGGTTAGGGAAATGAGGAGAGAGAGAGCGGGGTGTTAAGTAAATGTTGTACTAGAGAGAGAAAGGGGGGTATTTTATAGAGAGAGAGTGATAGAAATATATAGGGAGAGGGAGTGTATGTGTGTGTATGAGAGAGAGAGAGAGAGAGTTCACAAGGGGAGTGGTGATGGTTATCGATGTCGGTATATAGCTACAACGAGTAGGGTTAGGGATGAGAGAGAGAGAGAGAAGGGGAAGTGGAGAGAATGAAAGTGAGAGATGTAGGATTAGAGAAATAGAGACAGTAGGGGGTTAGGGTTTAGGGTGATAAATAGGGTACATTGAGAGATGGGGGGTTAGGATTTATGGTATAGGGGATGATGGGGGGTTGAAAGAGAGACTGGGTGGGGTTATAAATAGGGAGAGGGGATTAGAGAAAGGAAGAGTGAGAGAGGGGTTGTTGGGTTAGACAAAGGGAGGGGGCTTGGCTAAGACAAAGAGAGGGGGATTTAGAGAAAGTTGGGCTAGAGAGAGATAGGTTGTTATGCAGAGGAGAGAGAGAGAGAGAGAGAGAGGAAGGAGGGTTAGGGAAAGGTGGGGTTGGAGAGAGAGAGAGAGATTTGTGGTTAGGGGTTTAGAGAGAGAGAGAGAGATTCATGGTCAGGGTCTTAGAGAGAGAGAGAGATTCATGGTTAGGGGTTTAGAGAGAGAGAGAGAGATTGGAGGTTAGGGGTTTGGGTGGGAGAGATAGAAAGACATAGATTGGGCATTAGGGGTTTAGAGAGTTTTATAGATTGGGGGTTAGGGGTTTAGAGAGAGATATATTGAAAAAGATATTGATGGTTAGGTGTTTATCTAGAGAGAGAGATGGAGAGAAAGAGAGAGAGGGAAATATATCGAGGGATTAAGGGTTTAGAGAGAGAGAGATTGGAATTTGTGAGTTTAGATTTAGGGTTAGGGATTTAGATAGACAGAGAGAGAGAGGGATAGATTAGGTATTATGGGTTTATAGATAGAGAGAGAGGGAGGGAGTGGGGTTATAAATAGGGAGGAGGGAGGGGTTGTTAAGGAAAGGTGAGGATGGAGAGAGATATAGGGGGTTAGGGAAAGGAGGAGAGAGAGAGCGGAATGGGGGCTTAGGGAAAGGTGTTTATAGAGAAAGATATAGTAGGGTTAGGGGTTTATAGAGAGATATTAGGGTTTAGGGGTTTTAAGAGATAGAGAGAGATTAGAGATTTAGAGAGAGAGAGAGAGATTGGGGGTTAGGGGTTTAGGGAGAGAGAGAGAGAGAGATAGAGAGAGAGAGAGAGAGAGATTGGAGGATAGGGGTTGAGAGAGATATAGAGAGATTGAGGGTTAGTGTTTTAGATGGAGAGAGAGATTGAAAGAGAGAAATTGGTTGTTCCAGGTTTAGAGAGAGACATATTGGGGGTTAAGGGTCTAGAAAGGGAGAGAGAGATTGGGGGATAGATGTTCAGATAGAGAGAGAGAGAAAGAGAAAGATAGTGGATTAGGGGTTTAGAGAGAGAGAAATATATTTATGGTTTAAGGGTTTACAAAGAGAGATATTGGAACATAGGGCTTTATATTAAGGGTTAGTGGTTTAGAGGGAGAGGGATGTAATGGAGTGGTGGTGGTTAGTGGTCGATGTTTGTTTGGGTGGTTAAGGATAGGTGGGGAGTTAGAAAGAGGGAGGAGGGTTTAGTTAAAGGAGGAAATATAGTGGAGGGTTATGTTAGAGAGAGGGAGGGGGGCTAAGGAAAGGTGGCACGAGAGAGAGAGAGAGAGAGAGAGAGAGAGAGAGAGAGAAAGAGAGATTGGGTGTTAGGGGTTCAGAGAGAAAGAGAGAGAGAGAGATTGGGTGTTAGGGGTTTAAAGAGAGAGAGAGACATATTGGAGTTTATGGGGTTAGAGATAGAGATTGGGGGTTGGGGATTTAGAGAGAGAGAGAGAGAGAGAGATTAAGGTTAGGGGTTTACATAGAGATAAATAGAAAGAAACAAAGATATTTGGGGTTAGGGGTATAGAGAGAGATACAAATAATTTGGGTTAGGGGTTTATAGAGAGAGAAATAAAGAGAGCAAGAGTGGTGGTTATGGGTGTAGAGAAAGAGAGAGATTGGAGGTTAGGGATTTAGATATAGAGATTATGGGTTAGCGATTTAGAAAGTGAGAGAGGGTTTAGGCACAGATAGATAGATAGGAAGAGAGATATTTAGGGTTAGGGGTATAGAGAGAGCTAGAGAGATTTTGGGTGAGGGGTTTAGAGAGAGAGAAATAAAAAGAGAGAGAGTGGCGGTTATGGGTTTAGAGAAAGAGAGAGATTGGAGGTTAGGGATTTAGATAGAGAAAATGGGGGTTAACGATTTAGAGAGAGAGAGATCGAGAGAGATTGGAGGTTAGGCATTTAGAGAGGGAGAGAATGGGGTTATGGGTTTAGAGGGAGTGAGATAGAAAGAGAAAGATTGAGGGTTATGGGTTTAGAGATAGAGAGAGAAATATGTCGAGGTTTTATGGGTTTAGAGAGAGAGAGATTAGATTTTAGGGGTTTGAATACAGAAGGGATTTAGGGAGTGGGAGGTGGTTAGCTGCGGGGGAGAGAGAGAGATAGAGTAGGGCGTAGGAGTAGGATGGTGAAGAGTGTGGGTTTGGTGGAGCATAGAGAGAGATAGATTCGGGGGAGTAAGGGGGGGAGGGATAGAGAGATAGATAGAGGGATGGGGATGAGGTTAGTGGTAGGGGATATATATAGATAGAGTTGGGGGTAAGGGTAGGCGGATGAAGAGTGGGGTTTTCGGGGTGGAGAGAGGGAGATATTAAGGGTTAGGGGCTTAGAGAGAGAGAGAGAGAGAGAGAGAGAGAGAGAGAGATATCTCATGGGGGGAGCATTGATGGTTAGTGGTGAAGGTATATGGATATGGGGAGTAGGGTTGGGGATTCAGGGGATAAAAATAGAGACAAAGAAGGGGATCATGAGAGATAGATGCAGAGGGAAATAAAGAGAGCATGGCATTAGGATTAAGTGTAATAAAGAGGTACATAGAGAGATAGGGGGTTAGGATTTATGGTATAGGGGAAGATGGGGGGTGGAGAGAGAGAGGGGGGTGTTATAAAGAGGGAGGAATGGTTGGGGAAATGAAGGGATCAGAGAGAGAGGGGGGGATCAAGGAAAGGTTGCAATGGAAAGAGAGAGTGAAGGGGTTAGGGAAAGGAGGAGAGATAGAGCAAGGGGGATAGGGAAAGGTGGTTATAGACATAGAGAGGGAATTCGGGGGAGAGAGAGACAAAGATCACAAGGGGAGCATTGATGGTTAGGAGAGAGAGAGAGGAAGGGGTGTTAGGGATAGGTGGTTCCAAAGAGAGAGAGGGAGAGTAGGGGTTTAGAGCAAGAGAGAGAGAGGGAGATAGATTATAAAGAGGGAGAAGGGGTTAGGGAAAGGAGTAGAGATAGAGGATAGGTTGGGTTAGATAAAGCAAGGGGGAGTTAGGGAAAGGTGGGGTTGGAGAGAGAGAGAATTGGGGGGAAGGGAGGAGAGAGAAGGGATTTGGGGGTTAAGGAAAGGTTTGTATTGAGAGAGAAAGGAGGAGGGGGGTTAGCGAGAGAAGGAAAGGAGGGGAAATTGGAGCAGAGGAAGAGATAGATTAGTGATTGGGGGTTTAGAGAGAGAGATTTGGAGTTAGGGGTTTATAGAGATAGAGAGATTGGAGATTAGGGGTTTAGAGAGAGATAGAGGGATTAGGGGTAGGGGTTTAGAGAGAGAGAGAAAGAGAGAGATTGGTGGCTAGGAATTTAGGAGAGAGATTGTAGGTTAGGGGTTTAGATAGAGAGAGACTAGGGATTAGGGTTTAGAGAGAGAGAGAGAGATTTGTTGTTAGGGGTTTAAAGAAAGACATAGATTGGAGGTTAAGGGTTTAGAGCGCGAGAGAGAAATTGCAGGTTAGGATTTAAGAGAGAGAGAGATTGGGGGTTAGGAATTTAGAAAGAGATAGAGAAATTGAGGGATAAGGGTTTAGAGAGAGATAGAGATATTGGGGGTTAAGGGTTTAGAGATAGATAAAAACATTGTGGGTTAGAGGTTTAGAGAGAGAGAAATATTGGTAGTTAGGCATTTAGAGAGAGAGAGGAATTGAAGGTTCGAGGTTTAGAGAGAGAGAGAAATTGGAGGTTAGGAGTGTAGAGAGAGAGATATTGGGGTTTAGTGTTTAGAGAGAGAGATTGCTTGTTATCGGTTTAGAGAGAGAGAGATTGGGGGTTAGGGTTTTAGAGAGAGAGAGAAATTGGGGGCTTGAGGTTTAGAGAGAGAGAGATTGGGGGCTTGAGGTTTAGAGAGATATAGATTGGGGGCTTGAGGTTTAGAGATATAGAGAGAGAGACAAAGAGATTGGGGGTTAGGGGTTTAGAGAGAGAGAGAGAGATTGGGGGTTAGGGATTTAGAGGGAGAGAGAGAGAGATTGGAGGTTATGTGTTGAGAGAGAGAGAGATGTAGAAAGAGAGATATTGGGGATTAGGGCTTATAGAGATATCGAGAGATTGGGTGTTAGGGTTTGAAAGAGAGATATAGATGGAGAGATATTTGTTGTTGGCGTTTTATAGAGAAAGAGAGATATTTGGGGTTAGGAGCTTAGAGAGAGTGAGAGAGAGAGAGAGAGAGAGAGAGAGACATATTGAAGGTTAGGGGTTTAGAGAGAGAGAGAGAGAGAGATTGAAGGTTAGGGGTTTAGAGAGAGATACGGGGAGGGGAAATATATATTCGAGGTTAGGGATCTAGATAAACAGAGACATTAGAGGTTAGGGTTTTAAAGAGAGAGAGTAGGTTTAAGGGTTTTGAGAGAGAGAGAGAGAGGGTTAATAGGGGATTAGAGAGAGAGAGATCAGAAGGGGAGTACGGATAGTTATATGTGTGGGGATAGAGAAATAGAGTTAGGGAGAGGGGTAGGAGGGTGAGGAGTGAGGATTTGGGAGAGAGGAGGAGAGATAATAGTGGTTAGGGGTTAGTGTTACAGGAGATAGAGAGATATAGTGGGGGGTAGGGTTATGAAGGGGGTTTAGGATTTATGGTATAGTGGGAGATGGGGGTTTGATAGAGAAAGAGAGGGGTTGGTATTTTAAAGAGGAAGGGATATTATTGAAAGGAGGATAGAGAGAATGGATATTGGCTTAGAGAGAGTGATGAGGTGTTAGGGAAAGGTGGGGTTGGAGAGAGAGAGAGAAGGAAAGGAGGGGCATTGGGCCAAACGAAGAGAGAGATTGGTGATTAGGGGTCTAGAGAGAGAGGATGTTAGGGAAAGGAAGAGAGAGAGGATGGGGGTCAGGGAAAGGTGGGGCTAGAGAGAGAAAGAGAAAGGAGGATGAGCATGAGGAGTAGGGTTGTCGAGAGAGGAAAAGGGGGTGCATTCTGCACAAAGGAAGAAAGAGACTGGTGATTAGGTTTTTAGAGAGGGAGAGAGATAAAGAGAGAGATAGAATTATTAGGGGTGAGGGGTTTAGAGAGAGAGAGATATTGGGGGTTAAGGATTTAGAGAGAGAGAGAAATTTAAGGTTAGGGATTTAGAGAGAGAAATATATAAAGAGAGAGATTGAGGATTAGGCATTTAGAGAGAGAGAAATTTGAGGTTAGGGGTTTAGAGAGAGAAATATATAAAGAGAGAGATTGGGGATTAGGGATTTAGAGAGAGAGAGAGAGAGAGAAAGAGAAACATATTTGAGGTTAGGGGTATACAGAGAAATAGATAGAGAGAAAGAAATATATAAAGAGAGAGATTGGGGATTACAGTTTTAGAGAGAGATAAAGAGGTTAGGGGTTAGGAGTTTAGGGGGAGAGAGAGAGAGAGATTGGTGGTTAGGCATTTAGCGATAGATATATATATTGGAGGTTAGGGTTTTAGAGAGAGAGAGAGAGGTTGGGGTTTAGATTTGAGAGAGCAAGAGAGAAATTGGTGGTTAGGAGTTTAGAAGCAGAGACAGAGAGAGAGAGAGAGGGATGGGGAGGGAGGGAGGGAGATTAGAGAGATTGGGGGTTAGGGGTTTAGATAGAGATAGAGAGAGAGGGGGCTTGGTCAATAGGAATTTAGAGAGAGAAAGAGAGATACTGGAGGTTAGGGGTTTAAAGAGAGAGAGATAGAGCGAGAGAGTTGTGGTTAGGCACACACAAACATATATATATATACAGAGAGAGAGAGAGAGAGAGATTGGTGTTTAAGTGTTTAGAGAGATGGTAATTGGGGGTTCATGATTTAGAGAGAGTGAGAGAGATTGGAGGTTAGGGATTTAGAGAGAGAGAGAGAGAGGTAGAAAGAGAGATTGGTGGTTAGGGGTTGAGAGAGAGAGAGATATTGGGGGTTAGGGGTTTAGAGAGAGATAAAGAGATTGGAGATTATGGGACTAGAAAGATATATAGAGAGAGAGAGATAAGAGGTTAGAGGATTAGAGGGAGATAGGGGGACATATATATTAAAGGTTAGGGATCTAGAGAGAGAGAAATTGGAGGTTAAGGTTTTGAGAGAAAGATTGGAGGTAAGAGGGTTAGAGAGAGAGAGAGAGAGATAAACAAAATTGGGACTTAATAGATATTTAGAGAGAGACAAAGAGGTATAAGAAGGGGATTATGGATGGACAGTGGGTTGGGGAAAAGATAAATAGAGTGCGGGGGAGGGGTAGGAGGGTGAGGAGTAGGGTTTTTGGGATGGAGGGAGAGAGAGAGAGAGAGAGAGGGCATTGGGAAGAAAGGAAGAGAGAGATTGGTGATTAGGTATTTTGAATATTGCGGGTTAGCGACTTAGAGAGAGATTGAGATTGGGGTTTAGGGGTTTAGAGAAATGGAGAGAGAGAGAGAGAGAGATTGGAGGTTAGTGGTTTATAAAGAGATATAGTTGGCTAGGGGTTTATAGAGAGATATTTTGGGTTGGGGTGTAGATAGAGAGATTGGGGGTTAGGGACTCAGAGAGAGAGAGAGAGATATCGGAGGTTAGGGGCTTATAGAGATAGATATAAAGGGGGAGACTGGGGGTTAGGGGTTTAGAGAAAGTTAGAGAGATTGTGGGTTAGGGGTTTAGACAGAGAGAAAAAGAGATTTGTGTTTTGGCATTTAGAGAGAGACCATGTTTGGGATTTATGTTTTAGGGAGAGAGAGATAGTGGTGGTTAGGGGTTTCGAGAAAGAGATGTTGGGTGTTATTGGTTTATAGAGAGAGAGAGAGAAAGTTTGGGGGTTAGGGTTTAGAGAGAGAGAGAGAGAAAGTATGAGAGAGATTTGTGGTTTGGAATTTAGAGAGAGTGTGTGTGTGATTAGAGTTTAGGGGTTTAGAGAGAGGGAGAGAGTGATTGGGATTTAGGGTTGAGAGAGAGAGAGAGATTGGTGGTCAATGGTTTAAAGAGAGAGAGAGATTGGGGGTCAGTAGTTTATAGAGGGAGAGAGATATTGGGGGTTAGGGGTTTTAAAGAGAGAGAGGGGAGAGATTGGAGGTTAGGTGTTTAGAGGGAGAGAGAGAGATTCATAGAGTGTAGGTTAGGGTTTTATAGAGAGAGATTGGTTGTTAGGGGTTTAGAGAGAGAGAGAGAGAGAGAGAAAGATTGGGGCTTAGAGGATTAGAGAGAGAACGATGGATATTAGGGGTTAGGGGTTTTGAGAGAGAGAGAGAGATTGTGGGTTAGGGGGAGAGGGATAGAAAGAGAGATAGAGGGATGGGGATGAGGTTAGTTGTAGGGGAAATATAGAGATAGAGATGGGGGGTAAGGTTACAAGGGTGATAATTGTGGGTTTGGGGGAAAGAGAGGGAGACATTAGGGGTAAGGGGTTTAGAGAGAGGGATATATATTGATGGATAAATAGATAGATATATAATATATATATATAGAGAGAGATAGATCATAATGGGAGAATTGATGGTTAGTGATGTAGGTATATGGTTAGGGATTAGGTGGGTAAAGAGAGAGGGAGAGAGGGTGGGGTTAGCGAAAGGAGGAGAGAGAGGGGAAGGGGGGGCTAGGGAAAGGTGGTGCTAGAGAGGGGAAGGGGGAGATGGATAGAGAGGAAGAGCGATAGAAATATAATGTGAGAGGGAGTGTGTTTTTGTGTGTGTGTTTCTGAGAGAGAGAAAGAGAGAGAGAGAGAGAGACAGGAGCATTGATGGTTAGAGATGCATGTATATAGTTGGTTAGCGATGTGGGTATAAAGCTAGGTAGAGAAGAGTTAGGGATGAGAGAGAGAGAGAAGGTGAAGTGGAGAGAGGGAGGGAGAGAGAGGGAGGATTCAAGAAATAGAGAGAGTAGGGTGTTAGGGTTTATGGTAATATAGAGGATATATTAAGATATGGAGGGGTTAGGATTTATGGTACAAGGGATGATGGGGGGTTGAAAAAGAGACCGGGGTGGGGTTATAAAGAGGGAGATGGGCTTAAGGAAAGGAAGAGAGATCCTAAGAGAGGTGATTGGGTTAGAGAGAGAGAGGGAGGTTTGGGTTAGAGAAAGGGAGGGGGTTTGGGTTAGAGAAAGAGAGGCAGATTTAGAGAAAGGTGGGGCTAGAGAGAGAGAGACAGAGGGTGTTAAGGATATAAGAGAGAGAGGGAGGGAGGTTAGGGAAAGGTGGGGCTGAGAGAGAGAGAGAGAGAGAGAGAGAGAGATTAGAGGTTAGGGGTTTTGGGAGGGAGAGATATAAATACATATTGGGTGTGAGGGGTTTAGAGAGAGATTGATAGATTGGGGGTTAGGGTTTTATAGAGAGAGAGATTGATTAGGGTTAGGGGTTTAGAGGGAGAGAGAGAGAGATATTAGGGGTTAGGGGTTTAGAGACAGAGATATATTAGGGGTTAGAGGTTTATAGAGACAACAAGAGTGATTATAGTTTTAGGGAGAGAGAGAGAGATATTAGGGGTTAAGGGTTTAGGGAGAGAGAGAGAGAGAGAGATTGGGGGTTAGGGGTTTTGAGAGAGAGAGAGAAGGAGTGGAGGATAGAGGTTTAGAGAGAGAGATATTGGAGACTAGGGGTTTAGATAGATATAGAGAGATTGAGGGTTGTTGTTTTAGAGGAAGAGAGAGAGATTGAAAGAGAGAAATTGGTTGTTGGGTGTTTAGAGAGAGAAATTGGGGGTTAGAGGTTTAGAGAGGGAGAGAGATATTGGGGATTAGGTATTTAAAGATATAGAGCAAGATAGAAAGAGAAATATCATGGGTTAGGGATTTAGCGAGAGAGAAATATATTGAGAGTTTAAGGGTTTAGAGAGAGAGATTGGAATGTAGGGGTTTAGATTAAGTGTTAGTGGTTTAGAGAGAGAGCGAAAAAGAAATCGCAATGGAGTGGTGGTCGTTAGTGGTCATAACTGGTGTGGGTGGTTAAGTATAGGTGGGGAGTTATAAAGAGGGAGGGGGGTTTAGTGAAATGAGGAGAGATGGTGGAGTTTTGGGTTAGAGAGAGGGAGGGGGGTAAAGGAAAGGTGGGGCTAGAGAGATAGAGAGATAGTGGGGATTAGAGAGAGAGATTGTGGGTTAGAGAGAAAGATATTGTGGGTTAGAGAGAGAGAGAGAGATTGTAGATTAGATAAAGAGATAGGGATATAAAGAGAGATATTGGGGGTTAGGTGTTTGGAGAGATATAGAGAGATTTGGGGTTAGGAATTTAGAAAGAGAAAGAGATTGAAAGAGAGAGATTGGTAGTTAGGTGAAGAGAGAGAGATTGTTGTTTAAAGTTATAGTTATCAAGGACATAGATCCTAACTCCTAGGTTGCATGAATAGAGTGTTAACAAAGGGGGGTCCCTCGTTAGACCACTTTAAAAACCTTGTGTATACATGGTCGACCACCTAACTTGGGGCGTACTGGGAGGGCTTCTCTGGGAGTTACCTCCCTCCACCTATTACTAGCGCAACGGCATCCCAGTTTCCAGCTACAACAAAGGCACATGTGTCAAGATACCGAGTTAGGAAATTGTTTCCAAGCAATTTCCAAAAATGGTCCTTTGAAAACATTCTACGCAAGACTTTCAATAGAATCTCTATGGCCAACATACTAATACAAACAATATAAAAAAATTTATACAATTTAATATTCATAAAAAGACAATATTTTCTACAATTTTATTCTCATTTAAATATTTCAATTAAATGTATATATATAACCATTGAAAAAACAAGTTACCAAAAGTAAACAAGATAGCAATTTATTCTCTAACCAAACTCTAAACTATTTCAACAACAATTTATAATCTAAGAACGCTAAATTATTTCAACACCCACAAGGAAAAAACGATAAAAGCTCTAAATTATTAATGGGAGCTCTAACATGTTTTAGCAAACTGTTAGTATACTAACTTGAACTCTAAATTATTTCAAGAAACTCTTAATTATTAACTTGAACTATAAACTATTTTAAGAGGAAAAAAACTAAATTATTAAGAGAAAATTTACATTTCACATCTCATAAAATTGGACACACTAAAACAATATGAAAATTAAGTATTCATTTTAAATTAGTAGTAGAAAATTATGAAAATTTCACAATGCTGAATAAAAACATAAAAGAAGAAAATAATTAGAATTTTATTTATTTCATTAAGAAATATAATTAAACTATATTTATAATCATTAAAAAGATAACATAGAAAAACTATATACCATTATAAAATAAATTCATATAAAAAAGATAAAATAAATTTACAATCATATATTAAATTTAACTAACTATATTGCACTTTTAAAAAATTTATATGCTAAGTATCATCATAAATTATTTTCAAATTCAAAGAATTATATAATTTTATATCATAAATCAATTTCAAATTCAAAAAAATCTAAACTTTAATATCATAAAATGAGATCAAAGCCATAAAACTAGAAAAAAAGGGGATGAAATTTAACTTAAGACGTGTAGATTCTCATGAAAGTACTACGGTCTTCCATGAGCAATTGGAAGGCTTGGCCAATATTTTGCCCAAAAGCAATTTAATTTTGGTTGAAATCCTTATAAAAATGTAAATGATATTAAGTTATTTTGGTTGAAATCCTTATAAAATTGTAAATGATATTAAGTTATTCAACTCCAACTAGACCTTACATTACACCATGGTTAGATTTTATGATTTATACAACACAGTTATAGTTTTATGATAATTTTTTTATTATATGATATAACAACGCCAACTCACTAACGCCGCTGACTTCATCTCCCAACGAGACACGAAGGGGAATGGGCTTTAGCCGCGGCAACGCAACCACCTCTGCGAAAATAGGGGAGGCCCATTAGTAAGATGTTTTTAAATCCGTTGAGGGTGGTTGGGTGGGGCTAGGGTTGCTGGTTAGAGCTGGCGATGAGCAATTCACTTTGAGTTAAAATCTGGGCTGATTCACTCAATGCAATGTTAAAATCTGGGTTGATGCACACTCACGATTTGGACATGCATTTTGTTCCTGTAATGTCCATTTATTTTGTTCCTGTGATGTTCCTGTTCTATTGATTCAGAGTTTTTGTGAAACAGGAGGACCTTTGGTTGGTTCAGCTAAACAAACCTAACCAGAGCCCAACTACTATGGAGAAGATGAAAATAAAAATACAGAAATTGCAAGAAAAAACATATTTGAAAGGCAGGGAAATTCTCACGAGTGGAATACGAATTTTCAAGAGGAAGCTGCAATTAGAAACATAAAGGTCTCATTAAATATTTCGATTTTTGTGGCAAATCTTAATTTTCCTTTGTCATTATTGTTTCACCAATCTGATTGTTGTTTTATAAATGATGGAACCATAAGGGACTCTGTTTTTCCGACGTCCAAAAGACCAAGGATTGAATATAAATTGGATTTCCCCAGAATTCCAGTTATGCCCAACAAAAAATAATAGAACCCCGGCCAGTACCCCGCAAAGTATTCGAAACTCCTAGAAATACTGGAACCAAATTGAAAAGAGCTTTTGTGTTCGATAGGTTATGGGGGAAGATCGATCCACGAACTGAAGGAACAAAAAGAATAGCTGTCAATGAAGGTTTGATCGATGTTAATAAATACCCATTTGTATTCTCAACAGCTTTTCCAATTCATTTTTATTCCCTGTTGCGAATTCATTCAGGCCTATTGTATGGTTTACTGTATAAACAATACATGTATAGTATTTATTCTGATCACAGGAAATAAGACATGACAGAAAGCGGAAGTGTGTCTAAAGTATGCACAAATATTCCTTTTTCTTTCTTTACACTAAAAGATTTTGAATATAGTACTGGAGTAAATTCATTTTACTTCGCACATTGGATTGCTAACCTGGCACACTGAAATTAAAATTACAATAGGATGAGATTTTCCACTGTTTCCACTTGCTTTTGAGCCATTGTGGGGATAGACTTATGCTTTTGTCAATGCAATGGAAGGGAGGGAGAGAGAGTTAAAACCTTGGAATCCTATATGTAAGTTAACAGATGGTGAGGTTTTCCTACTAGTTTGAAACGAATCTTCTAATGAATGATCCTCTCTAGCATTTTGGGTTAAAAAAAAATCTTTCCAAAAAGGGTGGGTTGCCTTGGAAGAGAGGAGCACAACAAAAATGAGTGGCACCATGAGAACCGATGGCCCTTTCGATTCCGGACAACATTAAAAAACTCATAGATGAGGAGATATACGCAACGCTAAAGGAAGGAAGGTCTATTGATGAATTGGGTGGGTTCTAATTGATGAATTGTATCCACCTCTTAAATCCAAGTTGCCGTGCTACCCAGATCCATACCGTAGAAGTGATCCCAGTATATGGTGAATGATCCCACTATATGGCCCCGTACCGTTCCATCATACCGTATCTATAGCTGTAGCTCCTAAGCATTCATGTAGGAAGTGGCGATAAAAATTTTCATACATGAGTGGAATAACAAATGCTATTGGTTTCTTTTTTATCTTCTAGATCCCTGAAACAAATGGCGGCATCCGGGCAGCCGGGAGAGGACTCTCTCTCTTCCAGGAAGAAAACAGGCGAGGCCCATTGGTAAGTCGTGTTGGTCAGAGGTGGCAGCAGATCTGATGGACAGTGAATACCGGGGTTTCGAATAACGGTCAAGATCCAGGCTGGCGGTGAGCTTTTTTTTTTGCGGAGACCTGGCGATGAGCTTTTTGTTTTCATATGAAAGTTATCCAGTGGTTCCTCTAAACTTGGCACTGGTTCAAGTCGTAGCTTTGGGCAGCAACTCAAGTGTTTTAAAAAAACGTATTTGAACAATCAAAGAAGACCGAGAAATCTCTATGAGATTGAATCATAACTAATTGATCTTCAGAGTCTTCGTAGCTGCATAGGCTGTGTGTTCTTGGTTTTAGAGGACCCAAGAACGATAGCTAACTTCCCAAGTTCAAACATCAGATGATGAGTCAAATGTCTGGTAGAGAGAACAATCAGAAGTGGAGTTTCTAAACATCTCTGGCACCAGCACAGATTTCTGGGTTCAACCTTATCTGAAATGGAAGGGTTTAGAAACATCACTGCAATAACCAAAAAAGCCAAAGAATATCCTGAGTTATTGGTATTTAGCATTAGGTTATTCATTTGTTTCCTAATAAACCCTATATACATTTATTCATAAATCCAGCTGATAGGACTTGTGAGTTGCAAACATTATATGTGCATATACTAAGTGAAGAAATTAAGCTATCCTATCTAATGGAACTCTTCAATCTAATAAGCTAAGATGCAATTAGAGGTAAAACACTCAATCTAGTTAAAACACATGAATCAACTCAAACACTCAGGAATCCGTTCAAACGCACAAGAATCAATTCAAATGATCTAAACCAAAAGGCCGCTTACACACTAATCGAGTTATGTCTTCTATCTAATCGAGTTATGTCTTCTATCTAATCGAGTTATTTTTAATCTACAAGCCCAAGGGAGAACAAATAATTCCCTCCACGTTATTACTCTATCCACCTCTAGGATGAACAAGAAACATTACCATATTTCGCCATAATGATGGCCTTCTTCATGTGTTTCGCTTGCAGTCACACGAAAGATAAAAGCATAAATGGATGTTAAACAATACTAATTCTAGCGAGGCATCACCGTAAAGGATTCTAGGGTTTTAATGTCATAAATCCTGAACTCTAACTCTAGGGTTTAATGTTCTAAATAAATACGAAAACTCTTCAGAAGTATATAAAACTAGACGTAGCCATCGTAGCCATTGGGGGCCATGAAGGTAAGGCCTACCATTTTCATAGATAAAATCGATTCCACCACAACTGGCCTTCCACCCTTATAGAACTCTCCAATTGTCACGGCCTAGTCTTGATGCTCCTTTTTCAGTTGTTTGTCTGGAAATTCTTGTCCTTGGTTGTAGCCTTAAATGTCTTTGCACGCTTGGGCTCTCTCCCTTGATGGTCAATGTCTATTACAATCGAACAAGAAGCAAATATTGATTCAACAGGTAGAAATGGGTGTGTTTAATTCGTTTCAAATTGGGGAAGAAAGAGTATAATGGAGTTTATGCAGTCTCACTTCGACTGCATTCGTTGACCCAATGACTAGCTTAAACTAAGATTGTTTCGTGATACTTGGCAATTTTAAAAAATAGATTGCTCCAGAATTGATCTGCGATCTCACAAATTTCACTGCAGAAATCTTAACCAAGATCCATGTCAATGTCTTCTGTGATAAAAATATATTTTTTTGTCTAACCCGCAACCCTGCAAAATGGAAGAACCTCCCAAAAACGTCCAACGAGCCCCCCGCACATATTACCCGATGTCTAATTTAAATCAGCTTTGAATAGATATATCTCGAAAACTGTTTATAGAAAGAAACGAATTATAGAGAAAGAATTGTGAAATCTAAGAGGACTCCTTGCCAAATAGAGAAGACATTTGTTGCCCTTGGTTGTTAGAAGGCAATTATTATTCATAACACACCCATTTTCGAGGATTGAAATAATGGTGGAACAATACCAACAAAATATAATTTTTGTCTATTAATTCCAAATAAAGCGAATAGGTCGAACCCGCAACCCTTCATAATGGAAGAGCCTCTCAAAAACGTCGAACGAGCGACCTCACATACTACCCGATGTCTAATTTAAATCAACCTTGAATCGATATATCAAGAAAAGTGTTTATAGAAATAAATGAGTTATAGAGAAAGAACTGTGAAAATAATGAAAGAAACTAATTATAGAGAAAGAACTGCGAAAAAAAAAAAGAAACGAATTATAGGAAGAGGCTCCTTTAGTGGTCGTGGCAGTCTGATTCCACGTCACTTGCCTGGGTAAGGGTTGACGACGACAGAAACATGAATGGGTCTCAATGGTAATTGTTATTACTGGACGAGAATGAGATGTTTCGACAAACTACGGATTCTTTCGATTCGGTCAAGCATAAATTTGTTGTAGATATGTAATTGTTCTAGTAGGTGGTCTATATCATACTTCAATTCAGTTAATTTGGCTAAACATCCACTAATATGTCATACATTTCCTAAAATTACTTTAGAATTGTTAGCATAATATCAACATTATGTTTATATGTTTATAGAGTAGAAAATAATTATTTTATTTTAATGGCAGATAGATATATAGAGAAAAACATATTGGTGTTCTAAATGTGAATATAGATATAAGTGCAAATCTCCAAATTATAGAAGTTGAGCAGCGTTATTAGCTACTTTGGAAACCAATATGCAATAGAAGAGAGACTTAAAGTTTTGATATGCTTTATAACTTCCTTTCCTTTGCATTAAAAATAATTTATCAAGTCTAATTTAATTTATTAATATATTTCTAAGAAGAAAGCTATCCATGTAGTTATAACAAAACAATCTCTAATTTGATCTACTGATTTTTTTTCTTAACAATCTCTAATTTGATTTATTGTTTTTTTCATTAATAGTATAAGCCAGATGAAAAAGGAATCCATAAATGGATGTACATACCATTACTTATTCATCATTTAACATGAAAAGGGTTGATTTGTTATTCAGTCAAAGTCCCCTCTTCGTATTCTGATCTTTGTATTCTCAGGCTCATCCAACCTATATGAACAAATGACACATAATTAAAATAGTGAATATTATGATGATACTGATATTATTAAAAACAAAAGAAGTCATGTATACAAAGAGAAACCTTAAAATAAATGTAATCATGATAGTATTAAGAAATCAGAAGAAACTAAAAACAGGAACATGAGAATACCAAATCCAAAATAAACTTAAAACTACTATTAACATAATACTTGAAATATTTAAAAATTATCAAAAAAAAAATCAACATTTTTGAAATTTATATTATTATCAAATTCAATAACAATCACACAAAAATAATATGATTCAATTACAACATTTACTAAAAAAATATTTATAAATATATATAACATAAATTTACACAAATTCCAAAATTTGGCTCAATATTAAAAAATCATAAAATTAATTTTAAATCAAAGGTGAATTTTTGTCTACTAAATAAAACAACCTTCCTTTTTGAATAAAAAAACCATGTAAAAAGTTTTTTATTTGACAAGAAAATATATATATTTACGCATGAGTAAAAATTATAAGTTATTGGACATATATATATAGAGAGAGAGAAGGTCCTCTAATAGAGGTTCCATGTCATAAAAATCATAAATAGCTATATATATATAGCTAGTTATGTGTTAGATCATAAATTATTTATTGGGGACTTTACTTGGTGTGGGCTAAAGCAATCTAAATTCATTTGTGCAATCTAAGTAGGCACAGCTTTGATTGAAGTACGCTGCTTGCTCATTAATTTTACTTCTAAAAGATCGAAGGCTCTAAATATATATTGATTGAGTAAAAATTATAAAATATAAATACACATATATTTATATTCTGTTATTTGAAAATAGAGTTCTACTGTGACATTATTTAGCTGAGAATCATTGCAATGGTAATGTAGTATTAATAATGATGATATTCTTATGACAAATACTAGAATTTAGCACTTGTTTAAAATTACATTTTGTGACCTAATTCTCAAAGATTTGAGTGAAGAAGATTTAGTTTCCTTGTTATTCACATCCCTTCTACAAAATTGATTGAAAAAATGCAATAGATTAAAAAAAATTCAAATGAAAAATGCAAAGCAGCTGTAATAGAAGAGAACCAAATAGGTTTGAGATTCTTTGTAACTTCAATTACAAAGCACTTACATCAAAAATAATTTATCAAATTTAATTTAATTTATTATAATAATATTAAAAAAAAACTAATTTAATATACTCTGACAATAAATTAGATAAAAGATAAACCTCAAAATTAAATTACTGTAACAAATAAAAGAAATAAACATTAAAATGAAATTACTCGGCCTTAACTATTATAGTATTAAGAAATTAAAAAAAAAACTTAACAAAGAAAGACAATCCTACTAAAATCATTTATGCATATAAATCACTTATCCATTTATCAAATCTTAGGTTAAGCTTATGTTCTAGTGATCTGCTGACCTGCTGGCGATCATGGTAACGAGCCATAGATTAAAGAGAGTGTGGATCTGAGGTATAAAACCATTTTTCAAATAAGAAAATGCGGAGCAAAAGCGTGGATTTAAAAACTTTTTGGTATAAAACCTAAATCCAGGGATAACCTTATTGTATTGGTAAAGGCATTGGTTGTTCTAAGGTGAGATGTTCACGTGGATTTTAGGGTTTGTGTTCACTTAGATTTTGGGGTTCTTAGCTTCCACTTGAAATGGACATATAAACTTCGGAACTAATGACAACCGAGTAATAATTTTAACTTTATTTTTCTACAATACAAAGGTTATATATGCACTTTGCTATTTTCAATACAACTTAAAGCTACCTCACCATTGTCATAAAAAAAAATAAACCTTAAAATCAAAGATAAGCCAATAATAATTTTAACTCTACTTTTCTTGAAACATCTGTATATACAGGTTAGTGCAACCAAAGACAACTTCCCAAACATTGCCAGAAAGAAAAAACCCAACATCATCATCAAAGTGATTTACTAAATTTACAATATCAAGAATATACATGGCAAACTAAGATTACGCTAATGTTTGAGAGATTATTTGCTGAATATACATGATTTTACAAAATACTAGGTTTTCCCAAAATTCAGTCATGATAAGAATTTGCAATTATCATGTGGGCAAAGTTAATCATAATAACCCACATTTCATATTAATGTTCCTACATTTATCCTTGAATCTATGAGATTTTAAAGTTAGTCATAATAACAAACATTTCATATTAATGTTCCTACATTTAGCGTGATCTATGAGATTTTGCAGTTGATTAAGCAGGCTGACATAAAATGAACCCCTTGAAAAAGTTAAGTCTTATGATATTATTATGATCTATAAAACTATGAAAATCATTTGATATTGGCATATCGAATCCTACTCCAAGAAATAAATGAAAGGACAATGGAGCTCAACAGTACAAATGCAAAACACTAACAATTAGTTCATCTCCTAACAACAGAACGAATCTAGGCTAGGCCAGGCCATAGAGAATGAGATAGAATTATCTTAAAAAAACAAATAAAAAGTTCAACAGAGTTCTAATAACATACTGTATTATATACACGCGCCACTTCAAGCAAATGAAACCCTTAATTTGAACATGAAAACTGATCGATTCCTCACCCGATGGCATTCTGGTCCACACAATTATGAGAAACCAAATTATCTTGCACAACACCATTTTGATAAATCTAATTCGATATACTAAGATAGTATTAGGAAAGAAATAAATCCTAAAATGAAATTACTGCAGGTATGTTGGTATTATAGTATTAAAAAATTATATTGGTATTATAGTATTAAAAAATTATAAGAAAATAAAAAATCTGAACTAAGAAAATAATCCTAAAATCATTTGAATTACTATTTTCAAAATAAATTTAAAATTATTAATACATCACTAAACAATTGTTATATATAAAATATTTTCATACCTTAATGAACAAGTTGGGCAGGCTGGACAAACAAGGATTAATTACTGCACAAAATCAAAATCACCAAATCAAATGATAGATCTGAAATCAAATAACAATAAGGCATGTTTTCAAGCAATATAACACCAGATCTGAAAGCCAGTAACAATAAAAACGTTTTCAAGAAATATGAAGTAACCCTCGGATCCCACAGTAACAACAAAAACGTTTTCAACCCTCGGATCCCACAGTAACAACAAAAACGTTTTCAACCCTCGGATCCCACAGTAACAATAAACACGTTTTCAAGAAATATGAAGTAACCCTCGGATCCCATTCCAAGCCGCATCAATATCCACAAACTATCATTATGTTTCCACCTCGAAACTCCTCTAGTTTAAGTACACATGAATTATAATCAATGGCTGCATTAAAATTAAACGGCATATTGTAAGACTAAATCTCGAGATCCACCAGCAAACATTTCAATTACCGCTCGCATAGTAAGAATAAATCTCCAGATGCACCTGCAAACATTTCATATTATCAAAGATGACTAAAGCGCGGTACACCTGTTTTTAAAGATGAATAGAAAATGTTTAAATAGAAAGATATATACTTTTTGGTCCCGACCTATACCTTCTTGTACCATTAAGGGCCAACCGGCCAACCTGGACATTCATTCCCTATAAAATAAACCCACCATACAAAAAATTACTAGAACACCTGAAAATGACAGAGAGACATGGCACTGAAACCAAATAAAATTATGACCAACCAGAGACAATGAAAAAGACAATTATGACGCTATAAGGAAATGGAAGACAAGGTAATCTGGAGTTGGACGGCTGGTTTTGCATCCCTGCAGCGAGCCAGCGAGCCAGAGCAGCCAACCCAGCTGCTTTTGCATCCGGCCTGCAGCGAGCCAGCGAGCCAGAGCAGCCAACCCAGTTGCTTTTGCATCCCTGCAGCGAGCCAGAGCAGCCAACCAGCCTGTCGTAACCCTAATTAAGTAAAGCCTATGAGAAAAGGAGAATTCAAAAATTAGGGAGCCAAAGCAAATGAACTTTGAAGAAGGGCGGAGGAGCTGATCCCTTTGTTGCATGCCATGCTGCATTCATCTTACAAAATAAAGTGTTACATAATGGAGAGGAAAGATTTACCTGGAGGCGAGTGAGGCATCAAGAGGGCAGACCCAGCAAGACGATGCAGGTTTCAAATGGATTTGACTGCAGGGAAATATATAAAAACATTCAGTCCCAATAAAATAAAATATAACCCACCTGACAAAAAAATAATATAACACCTCGCATCTTCAAATTCTGTGGGCAAGAAAATTATTATACCCTACCAGCCAACGAGCCGGCAGCATACACAAACCTCGATATTCCTGCACAGAAATAGAAGGAAAATTGGTGAAAGAGGGACCTGGGCAAGGTGACCATAATGGATGATTGTCCTTTGGCTTACGCCCTTCTAACACATGGTTCTCAATATGGCGCCATACGCTCGTCTTCGATATGGACGGTACCATTTTGAAGGATCCGACGTACCAGAAGTACATCTACAAGAGGCCCGGCTTGGATCTCGTCTAGGAGAGTCGTTATTATTGATGACAAACCAGTTTCCTACGCGTTTCGGCAGACAAATGCCATCAGGCCGTTCGATGGCCACAAGTCGGACTCAGAGCTCACGGACGAGGAGGACGTTCACCGACTGCTTTCCTCTGAATTCGACATTCGGGCCATCACATATGGCTCCTCCCTCCCAGTGACATTGGACGCTCCCTTTGATTATGATTCAAAAAATGCCGTTATCATTCAACGGCTCGCTACTCGGTATTTGAAATGATTTTTTGAAATCTCTGTGGACTTGAAATGCGTTTTTTTTTTAATCTCTTGAATTTGAAATGCTTTTTTTAATCTCTTAGAATTTGAAATATTTTGTTTTTATCTCCCGGTTTCTCCGTTTTACTGCGTATAATACTCTGACGTGGAAAACGGTCTAAAGTATGTGGGTAGTTACTCTGACGTGGAAAACGGTCTAAAGTAGGTAGAATATAGGGCAGCCTAACAATTTAGTTCCTTAGGTCTAATATAGGTAGTTGTCTTTATAGTTATGGTAGTAAAAGTGTTGTATAAATATATTTAATTTATAGGTAGTTATGTTTATAGTTATAGGTGTAAGAGTGTTGTATAAGTGTATTTTAAAAAAAATTTAATTTCATTATTAGTGCTATTATATTAAAAAAATATGAAATCTTTTTAATATTATAATACAATTTGCAATGATTTCAAAGTTTAATGCAGAGAAATTTAAATTTATTTTAAGTTTAGATTTATTAAACATAGAAAGGAGTTAAATTCAAGGAATAATATGAATTATTTTATACTATCATATTTTTTACATATTGGATTGTAGAATACTTAACTTATTACAATAACAACAATTTAACTATTTACATTATTCAATATAACAAAATAAATTTATTTAAATAAAATAATAATAATTTAACTATTTACATTTTTTTTAGTATAATAAATAAATTTATTAATAATTTAAGAAGATATTTTTTATTGAAATAATTTTTTATTACATTTTAACATGATTATATTATAAGTGGATAATTTTTTTTATAAAATATATATAATTATTTAGATTATTAATCTAATAAATTCTAAAATTTTACAATATATATCTAAAAATGAAAATATTTTATCTAATTTGTGAAATAACAAATCACCTTTATGCAACAAAACATCTTTATGTCACACGACCAACTTGGTACACCTCCAATAGACTACACCTTCACTCGTGGAATTATACTTAGTCATTTTCTTAGATTTGGTTATTGTTTGATTACTTAGCCAATCCAACACTTAGCCATTTCCACAAGTAAAACAACAAATGCACAAAAAAACACAAGACAACAATATATGGGGGCATCCCCAACCACTATGTGGTAAATCCAAGTAGAGGGAAGTTAGTCATGAAGGACTATGTCTGTTGTTCTTCACAGAGAGGCTATGGAGGTGACATATTGCAGTAGTGAGTTGATGACACTCTGGTGTGCGATCATTTTTGCAGTTAATGTTGGGACCATGGGGTGTAGCAAGCACTCAACCCAACCATTTTCTCAGTTGCATGGTAGTGATGCGGTTGAAGCATAAGATGTAGGAGCTTCTCTAGTCGTGTGCTCTTTTACTTCGCATGGGCATGGTAGATTGAGAGTGGCTATAGCATACCTTGTGGAGGGGTTTGTCTATCTTGGGAATGAGGGCTCATTCTCATGGAGTTGAGCATGAAATTTAGGAGTCGTGACCCAACTACTTCAGCTTATGAGGGCTAGCAATGGACAAGTGTGTGTCAAGACAACACACTACCGAAGCAAGTAGTAGGTTGATGGTGCGATGGATGAGCAGTTTGAGAGGCTTCCATGGAAGACTCATTTGCGGTTGTAGGTTCGAAAATTGAAATGTGCTTCATGAATAGAGTAGTTCTCTTGGAGACATTTGTGGGATGGAAACAATTTGGGTGGGGGAGGATGTAGTTCAACCTTGAGAGTTTTCCAAAAAATTGGGGCTCCCCATAACGCATGATGGATTCCCATTGGCTGGAGTGGAGACCAGTTTGGATGCACGGATGGGCGCATCACCCGCCAAGTAGCTTCGAGAGGGTCTGACTCATGTGTATGGGATCTTCCAACAAGGAAGTGTGAGGTGGAGTGGAAAAGGAACCCACGACATTGTTGGTTGGAAGCTAGCACAAGTTGGTAACTTGGATAGTGTGGGGGATGGAACCCACACTTAGATAGACTTTGGTGGTCTAGGGTATTCTGTGTGCTGAAGCTCCGCAAGTGGGAAATTCATCTTGGTCATAGTAGCATAGTGCTTGGTAGGCGGACATACATATAAATTCGGCTAAGTCACTTGGCTAGAGGAAGTAAGTGTAGAACTTGGTATGATATACACATTTACAATATAACTCATGTGGGAGGCTGCCCCCCCTTAGGAGGTCATCCACAGGAGGGAATTTTGGGGCACAGGATGACGTAGGCTGTTGGAGATTCCAAAGCTAGTAGGTAGGTAGGCTTCTAAAGTTTGTTTGGGAAGGTGAGCTCCTAAGTCATGTAGTGTTCTAGACTTGGAGTGTCGAGCTCCCAAATCATGTTGGTGAAGTGGCAGATGAACATTTGAGTTGGGAAGACAAGATCTCGAAGGACGTTGGTAGGAGAGATCCTAAAGCATGTTGGAAAAAGGGCTCTTGAATTGTAGTTGGGTAGGTAAAGTGTGGATATGGTGTTGAAGGATCCCATGTTGGATTGTGGAGCATCCAAGTGGTTCCATTGTTACGGACGATATTTATTTCGTTTAGAGGGAACGTGGGAGAGCAAGTTTGATTGCAAGAACTTCATCGGGGTGTGTTATTCTTTGGTGAAGGTTTATTATGTGGTGGTCCATATGTTTCCCTTATGGATAGGATGAGCTTTGGTTTGAAAAATGCACTTGAACATCACCCTGGAGAGGCAACTTTGCTTTGTGAAATCCTCTTGGATGGATAGACATGTGATATACGAGAAGGTAAACTACTGACTTGTGAAGCTATGATGGAATGTAGCATGTGGTATTGTGAAATGTGATGGACGACAGTAAGAAAACTTGTGGGATGCTAGTAAGCAGCATGCCGCAGAGGCAAGAAAGAATATGTGAGTAGGTATACTTTGGTAGGACAAGCAAGGAGCTTAGCAAGATGGAGGTCATGAGTAGGTAGGCTTCCACAGATTTAGTGAGGCTGTGATGGACTATAGCTTGTCGAGGGACTTAACGTGGGAACTATGAGTAGGAAGGCATGCAAATGCGATAGAGAGTAGTCATATTTGTGGCTTGATTATATCTTGAGTGTTGTTGGTTTGGGCTCACTCTCATATGAGTTGCTAGGATTTGGAATCCTCCACTGTATGTTAAGTCTCATTCTATGTTTATCATTAGGTATAGGTATGTGTGAGTTTGGGGTGCTTCCCACATATACACTTTTCTCTTGTATTGTATTTGGCTAAGTGTTGTATGTACTGTAGGATGTGTATGTAATGGAAAATTAGATAAGTATAGAATTTGATAGAGATAAGTGTTAGGAGTTATTCACAATTAGGCGTAGTCTGTCAATAACCTACCGATCTAGTATCACCCTCTGCAAGGATATGGGTAGCTCTACATGGGCCACTAGAAGGTGATAAATTGGGTCAGGCCAGTGAATTCTAAAATCCTAGTCACGACGTGGCAGCAATGTGATATTGTTAGTCGGGTATCACCATCAACCACAAGTATCACCTGGATTATGCGTCACTAAAACCAACCCGACTTAACCTAACCCAAGGACCTCAGAGTATGTGGAATTCCAAGTGATCGTTTTTACGTAGGCGATGCAGTGCACACTTATCCAATTCTTCTTTCGGTAAGTCCTTCCATTTGAAAATAAATATTACTTCCGAGCAATGGGTCCATGTCTCACATACCACTAAGCCAAAATATAATCCACCACGTGGTATGGCCTTTCCATAATCAACGTAGGCGCCTGGGTTGGAAAACCCCTATTTGTTCTATTTTCTTCAATTTAGCATGCCCTCAGTTGGGTTACATGGAATATTGGATGAAACAAACATAGGTTCTATGGGAACCTTAGTTTGTAAGCGACCTTTCCAATCTTCTCAAGAATATTTAGTAGTTCATCATACATTTTCAAGAAGGCACCTTCCATGCCCGTCAATGGAGTGAAATTCTCCTTGATGATGTTGATAAACACTTACTCCCCAACATGAAACTCTACATCACATCATCCATGATCTGTCCATTTATTCATCTACCTGGATTCCTTCACCATTTGAACCTGCACCATCTCCAACCTATCCTTCCAATCCTTTAGGGATCCCATCACAGCTAGGTTTTCCCCAAACGATCTCATTGCAATGGCTTGTGGATTCAATGGATGTTGTATTGTTTCCAAATCAAACAAACTGTAGATGGTTGTAGAACTAGTTTGCATGTTATAGTTGAACTATGTTGCATATAAAATCTCCAGCCAATTATGATGGTGCGCATGAATGAAGTGTATCAAGTAGTATTCTAGAATTGTGTCGATTCATTTAGTTTTCCTATCCATCTATGGATGGTAACTTGAAATCGTCAACAACTTCGTTCCCACTAACCTAAAAAAATATTACCAAAACCATCTTGTGAACTAGGTGTCATGATTAGAAACAATATTTAGTGCTAAGCCCCAGTACTTCACCACATTTTTGAAAAAAATCCATGCTACATCCTCTTCCTTGCAAGGAGCCTTCATAGCAATGAACATCACATACTTGGAAAATATGTCCACCATGAAAAAAATCCCATTGTACCCAACTACGTGATGAAACCCATGGACATGCTTACTCAAGGCCTTTCCGAAAATTCTAGAGTTTGAAGCATCCCTGCCTTCACCTTGGATCTCATCTTGTCCTATTGGAAAATCAAGCAAGTTTGGACATACTCCTATTTTTCCCGTCACATGCTCTCCCAATAATAGCCTCTCTCCAACAAATAAAAAGTTATGTGCTGCAAGGGATGTCCCACCCAAACAAATTCATGACACTCCCGCAGCAAGTACTTTCATAAATTGGCCATTTTTGGCACATACAACCTCCCTCCTTAGAATAGAAACTTCTCCTCTAACATAAAATTCCATGTTTTTCCTTCCTTTACCTACTCCATGATATTATTGGTTGTTGGATCACCCATCAAGCTCTCCAAAATATTTTGTCACAAGTCAAAGATGACATGGGTTGTTGGACCCTACGGCTACTTCTTTTTCAAGGCAGCGAGTTGAGCCTTCCTACTCAATGCATCTACAACACCATTAACCCTTCCCAATTGGTACTCCAACACCATATCGAAATCTTCCAAGAAATATTGCCACCATGATTTCTTGGGGGACAACTTTGAATACGTTGCAAAGTAGCTTGTAGCTACATTGTCTGTTTTCAACGCAAATGGTTTTCCAATAGATAGTGTTTCCAAATCCACAAGAAATGAATGACTTCTACCATTTATTTCTCATGAACTAGGTATATGCATTCCTGATCCTATAGATTTATACTTTGGTATGCTATGAGGTGACCTTCCTGCGTCAATACCCCACCAATGGCATAATCATTCGCATCTGTTTGTGCCTCAAAGGACTTATTAAATTCTAGAAACTACACTACCGGCACAATTCCAATTCTGCGTTTCAACTCATTGAACAAGGATTGGCACTTTTTCATCCATGTCCATGACTTGTTCTTTTTTAGTAATTGTTACCGAACAATCCACTCGACCGGACGCGAGCAGGATCTCCCTAGCTCAATGTGAGTCTAGAACAAATAAAACAGACTAGAAGTGCATTTCCTAGATCTACTTAAGGACCAAGTACTAGATGTCTTACCTTTCTGTTACACAATCCTTTCTCCTGAATGTTGCTCCACATCCCACGATCATCAGATCCAAGTTTCAAGACCTGTCAAGACACAGAAACAAGAGAAACGAGTAAAGAGCATCTATACAATAAGCGATTTAAGTAAATAGTTAAGCAGGTAAACTACACAATATCATTACACATGAGAATGATATTGGTGGAAAGCATTTGCGTTACTATAATTAGAGGAGTACATGATAGAGATATAGAACTACAACCAAAGACTTAACGCAGTAGCCCTTCTCCGGCCAAGCCAATTGCCATGTCCTTCCAAGGAAGTATGAGCTCTCCAATAGGTGAATGGAGGTGTTCTAAGAGAGATTTCACCAGCATGTAGATACCATAGCCTTCCTCCCTTTGGGATGGGAGAGAGCTTCACTTATATAGGACTAAGTGGATAGGGTATGGATAGGATGGACTGAGAGATGGTAGGAGAGAGATGGGGAATCTTCCCAAAGAGTTAGGGGTCGAGTACCAGCTCCCCTAGAGGTCAGGGATAAGCCTCTAAATGGGTAGGTTTCGAGAAGGATCTTGAATAGGCTATTTTTTCCCATTAACAAACCTTGTCGCACCCTGTAGTGGAGCAGACCGTGACGTCGCATGTTGCTAGTGTGCAACCTGCAACGACCTCTCAAAAGTTTGCAGGATTGAGTGAAAATCATCCCAAATGAAAGTACTTAGTCCAGGTGACTTCAGGTATGTATACACTTAATCTAATGATGAGTAGATTTTGGGTGTAATAGAATGCCCCCCAAAGCATGAAGCTATTTAAGGATGTACAGGTTAAGTGCTTTGAAAGAAATAATGGCAATAGGCATGATGGACGAAGGACACTGATGCAGTACAACTAACTCTGAATGGACAATCTCACATGAAGTACAACATGGCTGCCGACCAATACATTGTAGATCCATGGTAGTAATGACCAACTAAACACAATCATGGCTACTAGACACAAGCGTAGATCCATGATGAGATGATAACACATCCACCACCAATACAAAAGTGGTTCCATGTAATATGACTCAATACAAACTCCATCGAAACCTGGGTAAAAAATGACTCCCCAGGGTCTTCAAGCTGAACCCGCAATGCTACGAATCTATCCATGTGATTACAAATGTCGATGTCGAACATGGTAGAAACCACTTGATTACCAGTCATTGATGTAAACCGTTAACAAGTGCGAGGGAGATCACCATTGATGTCAATGATTCCCAAGGTATCACAGTACATATCATCAAGAGTGAATAAATGATTTGAAGTCGAACGCGAGATGAAATATTTCAATCAAGAGTCAATGATGTAAACTCATGACGAAAGCAAGGTAACCTGCCATTGAGGCATGCAGGGCCAAGGTACTTGGTTGGTTTCTAGATTCAATCCTCAGATGATGATTTGAAGTCAACAAGGATGAATCCGTCGAAGGAGGGCCATGATGAATCCCCCATCAATCGACACGAAACACGACAAAAGATGTGTAGAGTGGATCGGATGGTACAGTAACATGTAAGACTGACTCAAAGTAACAATGGCATGACGACGTGTGTACTAACTGTAGATGAAAGATAGTGGACTTGTTCTTGAACATGGGCATGGCATGACTTGGCAGTATTGACACAATGAGAATGACGCAAAATTCTAATGCAATTGATGATGGAATCTTTCTCCGAATGACTCAATGGAGTAACGAGACTCAGAAAGTAAGCGAGGACTCATAGACAAACAGATGACCCAAGTACTGTATGCAAATGCAGATGAGTGCCATGTTCAAGAACGACTATATACTGCCACTAAGGTATGTAACACAAACACTTTCCTTTTTTCCCCATCATGAATGATGAGTGCCTCGTGTGTTTTTTACGAGCTTGATGAGGGTAACCAGATGCTCGATATAGCTCATCTCATAGATGAGTCCAATCCCAAGTATTTTTTGAACCTGGGATAGGAGGGGTTCGTCCCATGACGGGTCCTTCAATGTGAAAAATTAGCGAGTCCATAGAAGGTAAACTCGGTCGTCATTTCATGTTTAGAGAGTCTAAAAAAAACTAAAGAAGACTCCAATGGTCCTTTTTCGTAAAGTTAGCCTCATCGCCCGAAAAAGGGTAAAACAACATGGGAGAGGACTCTTCCAGTCATGATTGGCTGGAGTATTCATTTTTCGTAATTAGTGCCCCCTGGTCCGAAAAAGGGGTAAACTATCACCAGGAAGACAACCATTCAAGTACTTTAACAAGCGTGAACGTGACAAGTTCGCTAGGCAATCTTTTCATTTTTTGAGAGCTTGAAAAGAGCTTACAGTAGACTCCGAGGGGTGTCCTTTTCCGTGGAAGTTTAACAAGCCCGAAAAAGTGATAAATCATAACTCGGTACTTGTTCTCATGGTTGGGTGAGTAGGAGAACAAATGAAGAGTGAACTCATCCTCATTTAATAATTATGACTAACCAAAAAATAATAATGACAAAACATTGAAAGGGGTGTTCATACCTGTAGTTACTATTGGTGATGCGAGAAACGACACAAAAGACCACTTTACAACTCCTGTACACTAGAGAAAGTGTCAAATAGTCCCAAATATAATGACAAACGGTCAAAACTATAGTAAATGGCCCAAAAAGCATCAAAATATTTGAAAAGGAATATTCCATTCTATTTATAAATAGAAATATGGGCCAAAAATAGATTTCATTGTTCAAATTGCCAATTTGGGTGGAGAAGTACCAATTTGGAGCCAAAACTTCCTTTGCCGATTCCCGGAGCTACAATCCACCATTTCACTAGCCGTCCAGACTAGGTAGGCCTAAATCTCATCCCCCAACTTTCCAGTGGTTTACTTTTTGATTTCTTGTCCATTTTTTTGGGTTTTTTGGTGATTTAGGGAAGGGCCATTGCGCCCTCGCCTCGTCGCAAGTGGCCCTTTCGGGACTTGTGATGAGACCGAGTCATCGCAAGCCTCGAAAATGAGACTTGCAACAACGTCGCGCTATACCTGAATGTACGGTGCGACGACGGAAACCCAAAACTCAAGCATAAAAAATGATCCAAAAAAGGAGTTTGTGAAAGTTGAGGAAGGGCCTAACAAGGTTTAAATGTCCCTTTTGGCAGGTTATGAAGAAGAAAAAGTGGTATTGGAGTGGCGAGAGAGAGAACACGAACTCGAGGATGAACAAGCCGCAAACGATCCACAATGCGTGGATGCTTTGAGAAACTGTAGGTTACTCAAGTTCTTTGAGATACAGGGGATGAGAGACCATATCCCACTACTGACACACATGCTCTAGAGTTGGGATGCAGCCCAACAATACTTTGTGATAGGTGATCATATCCTCACGAATGACATTGAGGATATCTACTTTCTGACCGGTTTGTCCCGAAGAGGGGACGCTGTACAACTCACTGGGACACAGGCCAATGACCGTACAGTTGAGGACATGGTGTCACAACACTGCATTGCTACTTCTCGTCCTTCCAGCAGGAAGATACTCATCAGAGATGTGGTGAGCCATCCACTGCGGGCCATATTACTTACCATTACTAGGGTGGCGGGTAGCCAAGCCCCACACACAACTACTCGGACCCAGATGTTGTATCCGGAAGACTGTATGTCTCCCAAGGTTTTCAACTAGTGTGAGGGTCTCCTCACCAACATCCGAGCTCAGCTGACCAAGTGTCGGCACGGGGAGCTCAAGCATTTTGGATATGGATCGATCATAGTATCGTTCCTCTTGGAGCGGATTTCTCTTCTACGTCTGCAGTTGGTACTTGATGACAGGGAGCCCAGGGATCCCCATATGCTCAGATGGGCTGAGGTCATGACTCGTCATGGTGGCGGGCCCATCATTAGCTTTGGTCCCAAGTTTTTAGCTGGCTAGAGGGCTAGTTACTTATGGTTGAGGACTTTCCATACAGCGGCACGGACTTTCAAGAGGATCTCGACTTGGCGTTGCCAGAGGGTGCAACATGGGGTGATATAGGTGAGAACAAAACCCTTGCATTTTTAGTTTTGTATATTATATCATTTTTTGATGTAGTGCTGGCAAGTATGTAATATGTGTGTGTAGATGTGGGCCCCGTGCGACAAGTGGGTCTCTTCCTTCTGGCGAGGAGAGACAGAGGCGGGGAGGTTGTCGTTCCTGCAGGTGCTCATGCTGCCATCGAGGAGATGGAGGAGGTGTACAGCAACCTATCTGAGCTGACTGTGGAGGTACCAGAGCCAGCTATCGATGACTTAACAAGGCCCATGAATAAATGCATCACACAAAAACACGCCATGTACAGTATATACAAGAAAGTCTATGCATGAGAGATCAAGCATAGGATCTCTTCAGGTAAAGCCCATTGCGGGGTTTGTTACGATATTCCTATACTCCATCCTAGTCCCACCAATATTTTGATCATTTACATTTTCAGTCATGCATGCACCTTTAGGGTTTGCATGCATTCTAGGGTTTGCATGCATCCCAGTCATCAGTCCAGCACCTAGCCCTCAGTTAGCCAGCCCCCAAGAGCTTCTCACTATTCAGTTTTAGCCCTCCAGTTGCTTAATGCGCCCTTCTTCCTTGATTTTAGGGAGAAACTCATCCTTCTTCACCTACTAGTCTAGTTGTCACTCACTTACACTCAGTTACAGTCAGTTACAGTCAGTTACACTCAGTTACACTTAGTTACACTTAGTTACACTTAGTTACACTCAGTTACACTCAGTTACAGTCAGTTACACTCAATTACACTTAGTTACATTGAGTTACACTCAGTTACACCTACCAGAGTTAGTTTGACTGATGGTTGACAGTTACTTGAGCATTGATGACTCCACTGATGATGATGAAGACTTCCAGTTGCGCTCCGATGATCATGAGGACACCTAGTTGTGCTCCGATGACGCTCTATTGATCTTATGATCACTTTGAGAGGCTAATTCGAATTGCCACCTTAGGCATTCGAATCCTCTCTACCATTGTACTATTTATTTGTCCATACTATGATTAATTAATTAGTGTGTGTGAAGTATTATTGCTTCTATTTGAGTTCTACTATACCATATTATTCTGTTGCTCATTATACTGTATTGTTCACTCTTCTTCTATTTTCCTGCTTAATCATAATTACTCTTGTGAGGTACACATCATCTCTTAGATCTGCTGTGAGTATTTTCACATGGTATCAGAGCATGTTGAGAGTATTGTTTATCTCCATTCTTGAGAGTTTTTTTCAGGTTATTACCAAGATTTCGAGTGCAGCAGTTGCAACAGTTTTTGCATCTTTGCAGCAGTAGCAGTTGCAGTTATTCTATTTTGTTTTTGCAGGTCCTCTATAGCTTCTATGTATTCATCAAGAATTACTCCTCTTTCTCCATTCAACTATGATGAATGGAAACCACAAATAATAGCACATTTAAAGAGCCATGATCTCTTTGATTGTTATTTTGAAAGAGAGTTTGAATCCTATGATGAAGAGAGTGACTGGTTAGATAAAGGTGAAAAAGCTTGTGCAGTCATGATGTATGCTATGCCTTGATGCATGTTATATGACCTCCCTGATATTTCATGGACTCCAAAAGAGCTATGGGCCTACCTGGATGAAAGATTTGGTATACAAAATGAAGGAATTGGTCCAAACCCCTTCGAGAGAAAGCAAAGTGATGCATTCGCTCCCCTTGATGGTCTCTCATATCATGAACCAGTATCATCTCATATTGAAGTTGTTGACAAAGAACTTGCAGATTCTCCACTCATGCTCAAACTTTCTTCTCTTTCTATGCCAGCTCACACTCTAGATATTGCAGAAGCTCCTAAATCCTCTCTTGCACCAGATTCTGTTGGTTTGCATCATGATCACATGATTATTTCAGAGGTGAAAACAACTACTGAAGGTAATGCATTCGCACCTCTCCAGCTATCTCCTCTTTTATACTACTATATGATCATAAATTCATGCTTTCAGAAGGTCATTGAAGAATATGGCCATTTCCATTCGCTTGGGATAATTTCTCATGCATCTACTGGTTTTGATCTCACCTCTCATGGTTCAAAGGAGATCCCAAGAAACCATGATTCAAGTCTTGGATCTAATTTGGATTCTAAGCAATTACTACTTGGGATAATTTCTCATGCATATGATAGTTTTGATCTCACCCCTGCTAGTTCAAAGGAGATCTCAAGAAACTGTTTTTTAAGTCTTAAATCTGATTTTGATTTCAAGAAAACATGTAATAGTTATTTTTGGCATAATCTCACCCATGGTGGTTCAAAGGAGAAGACAAAAGACTATATGCACTTTCATAGATTTGATCCTACCTCAGCTGATTCGAATGACAGGTTCAAGGATCATTCTCATACTGTTGGATTTGTTCTCATCACATTTGATCTAAAGAGCAGGTAAAAGCACATGCTTTTTGAGCATGATCCACTTCTTCCCAAGAAGAAGATACCTCCAGACATATGACCAAGCATCACACATGCTTGAGTTTGGAGCATTTATTTTTTATGTGTGCCTTACAGTCTATTTTTTGAGGAGGGGATATGTTTCCCATGAAATTTTCCCACTTCATTGGTTTATTGATTGTTATTATTCATTGTATTGGGTGACCTTTGGTCTTAGTTACCAGGGCCCAAGATGGATTAAGGGGGGGTGTTAGGATATTCCTATACTCCATCCTAGTCCCACCAGTATTTTGATCATTTACATTTTCAGTCATGCATGCACCTTTAGGGTTTGCATGCATTCTAGGGTTTGCATGCATCCCAGTCATCAGTCCAACACCTAGCCCTCAGTTAGCCATTCCCCAGGAGCTTCTCACTATTCACTTTTAGCCCTCCAGTTGCTTAATGCACCCTTCTTCCTTTATTTTAGGGAGCAACTCGCCCTTCTTCACCTACCAGTCCAGTTGTCACTCAGTTACACCTACTAGAGTTAGTTTGACTGATGGTTGACAGTTACTTGAGCATTGATGACTCCACTGATGATGATGAAGACTTCCTGTTGCGCTCCGATGATCATGAGGACACCTAGTTGTGCTCCGATGACACTCTATTGATCTTATGATCACTCTGAGAGGCTAATTCGAATTGCCACCTTAGGCATTCGAATCCTCTCTACCATTGTACTATTTATTTGTCCATACTGTGATTAATTAATTAGTGTGTGTGAAGTATTATTGCTTCTATCTGAGTTCTACTATACCATATTATTCTGTTGCTCATTATACTGTATTGTTCACTCTTCTTCTATTTTCCTGCTTAATCATAATTACTCTTGTGAGGTAAGCATCATCTCTTAGATCTGCTGTGAGAATTTTCACAGGGTTCACCCAAAGAGATTCCATCATAATCTTCAAGCTCGTAAGTGCCTTTTTCCAACACACGTTTTATAATGTAAGGTCCATGCCACATGGACTCGAACTTCCCTGCTCCTAGTTTGTCGTGCTTCTGGTCATAAGTGAGGACCAGATCACCCTCATTAAATATACGAGGTTCAACTGACTTGTTCTATTGGGCTTTGATGTGTTTCTTATGCGCTTCATTAGCGAGAGCGGCATCTCGGCGGGACTCGTTAAGTTTTTCTAAGTGCAAGAGACGTTCTTCCTCAGCGGTAGTGTTAGGAAGAAGTTTGACAACGAGTTGTAGAGACGGGATTTCCAACTCTATCGGCAGAACAACCTCCAATCCATATAGCAATTGGAAGGGGGTGAAGCCTGTGGCAGTTTTAACGGTAGTTCGGTAGGCCCATAATGCTGAAAAGAGCATGTTATGCCAATTGGACTTATGTGTCCCTACCATCCTTTGGACCATAGTTTTCAAGACCTTGTTAATGGCCTCGACCTGTCTGTTGGATTGTGGGTAGTAGGGTGTTGAATTTTCATGGCGAAAACCAAACCTATCGCTCAATTCATCAACCATATGGTTCTTAAAATGAGAACCATAATCGGTAACAATTGCCTGAGGAACTCCAAACCGTGCTATTACATGATTGAACATGAAGAGTGCGGCAGTTTTGTCATCGTTTTGGTATGTAGGCATAGCTTTAGCCCACTTTGTGAAGTAATCCATAGCTACAATTATGTAACTATGCCCCCCCACCGAGGTAGGCTTACAATGCATAAAATCAATGCCCCCTTTTGCAAATGGGCCAATGGAAATAACCAGATGTAATGGGGCGGGATGAGTGCGCTTCTTCATATGGAAGTGTTGGCAAGGAGGACATTGTTTTATGGCCTCAATATAATCTTCTGGGCTGTAGCCATCCCAGAGAGGTGACCGCCACATGCCCCAGCATGACAGTCATTCAGAACACGTTCAGCCTCATCATGAGTGAGACAACGTCGAAGAAGTGAATCGACGCCACGACAATACAAAGTATCATTGATGATTAAATAATACTTTGCATGGTGACGAATCTTACGACGGTCGTCGCGAGAAAATTGAGGATTGAAGCATTGGGTTTGAAGATACAACAAGATATATCCATACCACGGATCAGTCGTAATGATGAGAAACAATGATTCATCCGAAAAAGAGTCATTGTGCTCAACTTCTGCATCAGGACGAGGAAGGTCGCAAATAAGCTCGGCAAACACCAAAGACTTCTTAGACTTGGCTTTCTCGAAAAGAAGATCAAATTGTTGCAGTATCATGATCCAACGTGAATACTTGCCCCCAAGCACCTGACGTGTCAATACGTGGTACATGGGGTTCGAGTCGGCAATGATAGTGGTGGTGCAGAGCAAGATGTAGTGACGGAACTTTTGGACAGCAATGACTGCCGCGAAAGCAAGTTTTTCGACATGTGAATATCTAGTTTCAGCGTCATCCAGACCCTTACTTGCATAGTATATCACATGTTCCTGGGTGTTTTGATCCTCCTCTACAAAAACCATGGCAATAGTGGTAGAAGAAGCAGCGAGATATAGGATGTAATCTCGATAATAATTAGGTGGTTGGAGCACAGGGGCATGCGTTATGGCATGTTTGATACTGTCGAAGGATTTTTGAGCTTGGTCGTCCCAAATGAACGGGAGGTCGTTCTTGAGCAGTCTCATATACCCCTGAGTCTTCTCCACGAAATTGCAAACAAAACATCTTAAATAAGTCGCCTTCCCTTGTAGACTTTGAAGTTCCGTACAATCAGTTGGGGGTGGTAGGTTGATGATGGCCTCCACCTTTAAGGGATCAATGCGGATCCCATCCTTCGAAATGATAAATCCTAAGAGGCGTCCGGACTCAACTCAAAAGATACACTTATGAGGACTCAGATGGATATTGTACCATCTACATCTGAGGAAAATGGACGTCAGATGATCAATGTGGAACTCGCACTACTTTGAATGAGCAGAGAGAGCATCCAGGTAGGGTTCCACAAAGTCCTTAATATCGTGGAAGGCGTATGACATAGCCCGCTGAAACGTGGCACCAACATTTTTAAGGCCAAATGGGAGTTTGCGGTATGCAAATGTACCCCATGGGAAGATGAAAGCCGTCTTATGTTGATCGGTTGGGTTGATCTCAATTTGGTTGTAACCAAAAAAACCATCCATAAATGAGAAGATGATGCTTCCGGCATAGTTGTTGATGATCTGGTCGATGAAGGGGGTCGGGTAGTTGTCTTTTGGACAAGCCCGATTAAGGTCCCGATAATCGACATAGATGCGAATGGTGCTCTGCTTTTTGTTCATAGGAACGACATTTGAGACCCAATCCATCAATGGGACAGGATAAATAAAACTAGCCTTTAAGAGCTTTTCAATTTCTGCCTTTATTGACACAGTCTTCTGGGGGTGTACCGGTCGCAACTTTTGGCATATAGGTTTGATGTCGGGATAGGTTTTTATTTCATGAGAAACAATCGCAGGGTCTATCCCAGGCATCTCCTCATAGGACCAAGCAAATACGTCTCGAAATTGCTTGAAGAAGGCCGTGCTAACATCGATTTCTTCGGGGGAACACTTCTGTCCTATACGAATGTGATCCACTCTACCTGGTTTCACCGAGATGTCTACTGGGGTGGTTGGCTCAATGCTGGCCGGGTTTCCCTCCATGTACGTAAGACATGTAAGAATGGGGGAACGAGTGGATGGGTATATATCTGGTGAAAAGAGGGTATGGATGTTGTTCTCTATGTATTCCAAAGGAGGAAGAAAAGATGACCTATGATGGAAATCATCCCACAGACTGTCGTCAACATTCATTACTTCCATGATGGACTTGTCTGAATGAAAAGTCCAAAGTAAGAGATCAGGTAGAGATGATGTCCGTCGTAGTGAACAAGGTAGGGAGGCCATGGTTAAATGGTCCTCCGGTGCTGATTGGATAGCCTTGTAAATATGTTCAGTGGGTGAAAGAGGCATTATGTCTCCAAACAGATGTGTTGTGGCTTCATCCGGTACAAGCCAAGCATCGTTTGAGTGAGATAAAATCTCTGTGGAGATCATGTTCACCGTAGAAACATGATTAGGGGGGTCTGCGGCTTGAAAAATTCCCATGAGAGATGAATCTTTCAAAAGGCCAACCCCTACACTCTCATACTATTTTGACATCTGTCCAATGGAAGGAATATGGTCACTAAGATGAGTAGTGGCGTCCAGTGTACAAAAATCTAGTTGGTCGATAGTAACAATTTGTCCTTGGTGGGGGAATTGTACTATGCGGAATACTAAAGAGGATACCGCCTGCATGGTGTAAAACCAATTGCGACCAAGCAAGAGATTATAATCTAACGGAGTCGAGACCACTTCCACGTTAATGGTTACAGTCTTTCTGCCCAACTCAACTGTAAGAGCTTGTAAGAGCCCATGAGGTTGAAAGCCATGACCGTTGAATGCTTTCAACGTGGTAGGAGAACTATTCAATTTGGGGGAGTCAATGGCTCTCCAATAGGCGATGGACATGACAGAAGTGGAGGCTCCTTCATCCAAAAGGGTACGATGGACAATCTTCCCAGCAATGTTCGCTGAAACTTGGAATGTGAGTTGGTGTGAGAGCCTCGACTTAAAGTTGTCAAGTCGAAACATGAAGGTGTTCGAGGAATTCAGGTCTACTGCACCAATGGCTGCAAATAGAGTTTTGCATTGATTGGGACAATTCTGCAAAACTTCCAGGGTAGACATGGCGCAAGGATCTTGTGTCAAGTCCTCTACGATATTGTAATTCTGTGATACTCGAGCATTAGGATTGAAAACAACTTTTCGAATCGTACTCTTGGGCGAACTTAATATCGAATCTAAAGAGGGCTTCTCAATAGTGAGAGAAGTCGATGGTACAGTGACATCAGTAAAGGAGTCGGAAGCTTTTTCAGTATTACTTCCAGTGCGTTCCTTCGAAGGGACCGGTTCATAAGATCGCGAGTGAGTATTCAAATTGATCATCTCGTTATGTGACATGAGAACATGTGCGGTATTGGATGGTTCCTCTTGGGCTGGGAGGGGGTTGAGCAATCATCTACTGGTTTTGAGTAGGAAATGGATCGTTGAGGACTGCAGGAGTCAGTTTACCCCTAAGAAACTTTTGCACTTCATCTCTATCGGGACACTCTTTGGAGAAATGGTATTCTCCACACAGTAAGCAAGGATACTTCAGTTTCCTTTTCTGCTTGGTATCGTCAGGAGTGCTCTTTGGTTCCTTCTGGGCAGAAGACTTTTTGGGTTTCCCCTTGTTCTTCTTTTTGCCGTTAAACTTCTGAGATGAAGCTGATTGAAGAGAATTCACCTCTTTGGTTATAGCAGGAGTGGTTGACACGGTGGTGTTGTGTCCAACCTGACTTGGGTTGGATGATCCAACAGTGCTAGCAGCAGGCTGGGTGTCAAGGGATCCAATGATTCCATCAGCTTGGAGTCCCTTATGTGGTTTCACAGGATTGTTAACGTCACGGGGTGCGTCAGGTAGAATATTGAATAGAGTGCGAGATTGAGTGTAGACCAGGTCTAGCAGATGGGCACTCGCGATGGCTTATTCTTCGGTGACAGCACCTCTCATGGAAACATCTTTTGTTATGGTGGGAATGAGCGATTTTGTAAACTAGTCTGCTAGGAGCTGATCTGGAATAGGAGCTTTAATGAGACGTTTTATCCTTCGCCACTCGTGGATATCATCCAAAATGTGAGTGGCGGTATTCTAATGGAGCGAGGTTAAAATCTCATTACCAGTCTCATACTGTATAGGCAGCTGGAAGTGCGTCAAAAAATTCATAGCAAGAGAGCCAAAATCAGGAAAAGAATGCGGTGGCAACTCAATGTACCACTTGGTATCCGAACCGGTGAGGGTCCTTTGAAATAATTTAAGATGAATTGAATCGTCCATTAAAGAATTAGATGAACACCATAAGTGGTATGTCATCACGTGGTTCTTGGGGTCTTCACCTGGCTTGCCGTCAAACTTGGGGATATCAGACGAAAGTTTCACTGGAATTGGCGACCAGTTAGATCAGTGATAAATAGGATCGTTGGTTAACCGGGATAGGTCAGGTAAGTCTAGAGTAGCCAGAAAGGGCAGCTGTGGGTTACGCTGCGCGTATTGATAATATGGATAAGGCGTGTAAGGACTAAACTGACCATAAGGTGTACCAGGATGAAACTGACCGTAGGGGGCTGTGCCGCCCAAACCATAAGGAGGTCCGACACCGTAAGGTGGTCCATTCCCATAAGACGAGGGTCCGCCTCCACCACCGGGAGGAGGCGGAGGTCCACCGCCATCACCGGGAGGAGGTGGGGGTCCATAACCGTAAAAAGGTGGCCCACCACCACCTCTTCCTTGGGGAGGTGGTGGACCACCTCCACCGCCAGAAGGATGGGGGCCCCCACCGCCTTCGCTGCCAGAAGGATGGGGGTCTCCACCACCAACGCCACCACCATAGTAATGAGGTCCGCCACCGTCTTCGCCTGGAGGGGGTGGTGGACCACCTCCGAAGCCAAAAGGGAAATGTCCTCCTCCACCATGTTAAGGTGGTACCCGACCACCTCTGCCGGGAGGGGGAGGTGGACCATTCCTGCCACCGCCTAAGGGGTGAGGGACATTGTAGGTAAAATGAGGTGGTCCTCCACCAATGTTAGGTGGGGGCCCACCGGCTACAGCAGGAGGTGGGGGAGGGCCGATCGGGGGTGGTGATACTTGAGGGATGATTGGTTGGGGTCCGTGGTGCAGCGCAGGTTGTTTCCCCCATAGAGTGTATGGATTCCTGGTATAAGGTACCTCGTATGGCGCATTTCTTGGATTAGGTTGGCCCAGCATAGGGATAATAGAACCTGCATATGCTTGACTCCATGAAGGTTGAGTTACATTTGACGGCCCTCCAACATGAGATAATCCCATGGTGGATGGTCTAGCGGGTTGGGACGGTCCAACGGAAGGCCCGTTGGGGTTTCTGCCGCCTATGTTCTAGTTAGGAAATAAGGGTTGCCCCCCAGCCATAGCAGGCTGACCACTGTTCAAAGGCTGAACCAACGTAGGTTGTTTACTAGCTATCATAGTAATAACATTACCAATAAGGTAACCTGGGGAAATGGAATACCCTCCCCTCGAATTTTGAGGTGGGGGGGGAACTAGTAAAGTAACTATGGTAGTGACGAGTGTGTGGGATTGTTTTCCTTCCACTGGTTTGTTCACTTGAGGTGCCAGACTGGAATCTTGTGAGGGTTGACCAGTCTCATTAGTGGTCATGTGGTGGGGTGGTTCAGGTGATTCGAAATATATCGGACGAACTTGAATGTTTCCATCGTCAAATCTTATTTGGAAATGGCGATTATGGAACTCTTCAGAGTGTCATTCGAGACTTTGTATTCGAAGCTCATCACCTTTAACACATAACTGTTCCAAACATTCATGGATGGGGCCGAAAATCTCTGCAGGGTCATGCCTATAGTAAGGCCTAGAGAACTCTAGAGTAGTCCAGTTAGGTGGGGATGAGATGGAAAAATGAGCCACTGGGTGTTCTGTAGAAGATGTCCAGTAAGCTGCTGAAGGACCAACAGCTGCTGTAGGGTCGTCCTCGGGTCGATTTATCCATTCCAAGAATCCAGGTTCTCCCAGGATGACGAGAGAAAGGCCTTGTGAAGTGGGGGTTTGTGCTCCTTCATCCTACGGGGGATGAGAGGCAGGTGAATCTAGTGGAAACAAAAGTCCACCAACATTCAAAGTGGGGTTCCCTACTTTAGTAACTACGACCGCGTCAGGCTGATCCATTCTTGCCCTCGAAATAACCTCCGAATTAAGGGGATATTCGGGTGGTAAGTTCAAGATCCTACGGGATCTTCTCCAGGGAAAATCTACCAGAATATCAGGAAATTCAGCTAGAAAGGCCAAAACAGCGTTTCTCCTAAGGGTATGCTAAAAGAAAAGTAGTCCAGAAAAAACCTACTCAAACTAAGGCAACAAGCAAACTTATGTGACAAAGTGGATTCAAAAGTGTGGAACCTCACGAGATTATCAAGGCATCGCAAACTATGATATACTCCAGGGTCCAACAATATGACGTGACAAGGAGGATTGGGACCGTTCCCTTGCGTGCATACCCGATTACCTGGACAGTACGTGCATGCTAATCTCCCCGAGTGCTTTTCTCGGTGTTTTTCTTTTCCAAGACGGCCAAATGGTTAACTCGGTTGGTTTAAGGAATCCTAATGGTGTCTCGTGATATACGCAAGGTACATGGGAGCTCAAATCCATAGTGGTGCTGTCTAATGCACAGCCGTTGGCATGAGACCTTCCAATATATGTGTCGAGTATGTGATACACCTTTCGATATACACCAAGTATGGATTATGGTACTTGGTGGGTACGTGAAGAAGCTCGATATACCGATGTACATGGAAGACATCATATGCTATGAATTTAGATCTGTTATAGTGAAACGCTATTTGGAAAGCTACAGGATCGATAATCATTATCATTCTCAATATAACTCGATTAGATAGAAGATCATATATTTGTAGAATCTAGTTCTTTCAACTATAGACCCAATTCAATAGGTACAACTACGCCCATCGAAGAGATTAGGTGGTTCCACATTTGGTGAATAGATTACAAGAATAACAAATAGCGATTACAATGTGTCAGAATGAAGTTACAAAGCGATCGAAATGATCGGTCTTGAAAAGATCTTGAACTGATTAGGATCCGTATAAGCTGGAGGTCTCATTCCTATGACATGAAGTGCATAGGAATGAGATCTACGATCTCATATATCGACGACTGGAGACTCTATTATAGCTTGCATGCGGCCTAGTTGTAGGTTTTAGGGAAACACAGATGCCCTGGAAATGCAATCAGAGTGCTTAAACAGTAACACTCCTCTAGCATTTTGTTTTCTATATTTTCAAATTAGCGAAGATATTCAACTCTTCATGCAGATTAGCGAAGACATGAGTTACACCCAAGGCTATTTTTAATCTACAAGCCCAAGGGAGAACAAATAATTCCCTCCACGTTATTACTCTATCCACCTCTAGGATGAACAAGAAACATTACCATATTTCGCCATCATGATGGCTTTCTTCATGTGTTTCGCTTGCAGTCACACGAAAGATAAAAGCATAAACGGATGTTAAACAATACTAATTCTAGCGAGGCATCACCGTAAAGGATTTTAGGGTTTTAATGTCATAAATCCTGAACTGTAACTCTAGGGTTTTAATGTTCTAAATAAATACGAAAACTCTTCAGAAATATATAAAATTAGACGTAGCCATCGTAGCCATTGGGGGCCATGAAGGTAAGGCCTACCATTTTCATAGATAAAATCGATTCCACCTACAACTGGCCTTCCACCCTTATAGAACTCTCCAATTGTCGCGGCCTAGTCTTGATGCTCCTATGTTTGAAGGTTAGTTGGTTGTGAGATGGAGAGGAAAAGCATCAAATCCTTTTTCAGTTGTTTTTCTGGAAATTCATGTCCTTGGTTGTAGCCTTAACTGCCTTTGCACGCTTGGGCTCTCTCCCTTGATGGTCAATGTCTATTACAATCGAACAAGAAGCAAATATTGATTCAACAGGTAGAAATGGGTGTGTTTAATTCGTTTCAAATTGGGGAAGAAAGAGTATAATGGAGTTTATGCAGTCTCACTTCGACTGCATTCGTTGACCCAATGACTAGCTTAAACTAAGATTGTTTCGTGATACTTGGCAATTTTCAAAAATGGATTGCTCCAGAATTGATCTGCGATCTCACAAATTTCACTGCAGAAATCTTAACCAAGATCCATGTCAATGTCTTCTGTGATAAAATATATTTTTTTGTCTAACCCGCAACCCTGCAAAATGGAAGAACCTCCCAAAAACGTCCAACGATCCCCCCGCACATATTACCCGATGTCTAATTTGAATCAGCTTTGAATAGATATATCTCGAAAACTGTTTATAGAAAGAAACGAATTATAGAGAAAGAATTGTGAAATCTAAGAGGACTCCTTGCCAAATAGAGAAGACATTTGTTGCCCTTGGTTGTTAGATTGTTAGAAGGCAATTATTATTCATAACACACCCATTTTCAAGGATTGAAATAATGGTGGAACAATACCAACAAAATATAATTTTTGTCTATTAATTCCTAATAAAGCGAATAGGTCGAACCCGCAACCCTTCAAAATGGAAGAGCCTCTCAAAAACGTGAAACGAGCGACCTCACATACTACCCGATGTCTAATTTAAATCAACCTTGAATAGATATATCAAGAAAACTGTTTATAGAAATAAATGAAAGGACAATGGAGCTCAACAGTACAAATGCGAAACACCAGCAATTAATTCATCTCCTAACAACAGAACGAATCTAGGCTAGGCCATAGACAATGAGATAGAATTATATTTTTAAATAAAAAGTTTAACAGAGTTCTGATAATAACATACTGCATACACGCGCCACTTCAAGCAAATGAAACCCTTATTTTAAACGTGAAAATTCATCTATTCCTCACCCGATGGCATTCTTGTCCACACCATTATGAGAAACCAAATTATCTTGCACAACACCATTTTGAGAAATCTAATTGGATATACTTAGATAGCATTAGGAAAGAGATAAATCCTAAAATGAAATTATTGCAAGTATGTTGGTATTATAGTATTAAAAAATTATAAGAAAATAAGAAATTTGAATTAAGAAAATAATCATTAAATTATTTGAATTACTATTTTCAAAATAAATTTAAAATTATTAAGATATTATTAAATAATTATTATATATAAAATATGTACATATTTTAATGAACAAAGAAAAATAATTATTCTAAAATCATTGAAACTACTTTATTTAAAATAAACTTAAAATTATATTACTACACCACCAAATAATTGCTATAAACAAAATATCCTTAAGAAATTGATACCCTAAACAAAATATCCTTAAGAAATTGATACCTGAAGAATCTCATCCACATAGATCAGGCTAGACTGACACCGATTAATTACTGCACAAAATCAAAGTCGCCAAATCAAATGATAGATCTGAAATCCAATAACAGTACAGGCATGTTTTCAAGCAATATAACACCAGATCTGAAAGTCATTAACAATAAAAACGTTTTCAAGAAATATGAAGTAACCCTCGGATCCCACAGTAACAATAAAAACGTTTTCAAGAAATAGGAAGTAACCCTCGGATCCCATTCCAGGCCGCATCAATATCCACAAACTATAATTATGTTTCCACCTCGAAACTCCTATAGTTTAAGTACACATGAATTCTAATCAATGGCTACATTAAAATTAAGACTAAATCTGGAGATCCACCTGAAAACATTTCCATTACCGCTCGCATGGTAAGACTAAATCTCCAGATGCACAGGTCTGCAAACATTTCACATTATCAAAGATGAGTAAAGCCCGGTACACCACTTTTTAAAAATGAATAAAAAAGTTTTAAATAGAAAGATATATACCTTTTGGTCCAGGCCTATACCTTCTTGTACCATTAAGGGCCAACCGGCCAACCTGGACATTCATTCCCCAATAAAATAAAACCCACCATACAAAAAATTACTAGAACACCTGAAAATGACAGAGAGACATGGCATTGAAACTAAACCAAAGATAGTGAAAAAGAAAATTATGACAAACCAGAGACAATGAAAAAGACAATTCTGATAAGGAAATGGAAGACAAGGTAATCTGGAGTTGGACGGCTGCTTTTCCATCCCTGGAGCTTCAAATTATGTATATCCGACCAGCCAACCCAGCTGCTTTTGCATCCGTATCATAACCCTAAAACCGATGAGAAAAGGAGAATTCAAAAATTAGGGAGCCAAAGCAAATGAACTTTGAAGAAGGGCGGAGGAGCTTATCCCTTTGTTGCATGCCATGCTGCGTTCATTTAACAAAATCGATACGTGTACAACCCATTGCAAAATAAAGTGTTACATAATCGATATCTTGCCATGCTGTATTCATCTAACAAAATAGATACATGTACAACGTACCCATTGCAAAATAAAGTGTTACATAATGGAGAGGAAAGATTTACCTCGAGCCGAGTGAGGCATCAAGAGGGCAGACCCAGCAAGACGATGAAGGCTTCAAATGGATTTGACTGCATTTAAATATATATCAACATTCTGAATAAAATAAAATATAACCCACCTCACGAAAAAAATATTATTACACCCGGCATCTTCAAATTCTGTGGGCAAGAAAATTATTATACCGGACCAGCCAACGAGCCCGCAGCATACACAAACCTCGATATTCCTGCACAGAAATAGAAGGAAAATTGGTGAAAGACCTGTGGCGGTTGGGGAGGGACCATAATGGATGATTGCCCTTTGGCTTACGCCCTTCGGCTTACGCCCTTTGGCTTACAGCACCCTTGCTACCACATTCCAATATTGCACCATACGCGATCCACTTCGATGTGGACGGTACCATTTTGAAGGAGCGCGATCCACTTTTACATGGTCCGGCGGTAAACAGTACCAGAAGTACATCTACAAGAGGCCCGGCTTGGAAAGGAAGAGCTGGTGCATTGCCTGTATTGCTCATCCATTTTGAAGGAGCGCGATCTTGGATCTCGTCTAGGATCTTGTCTAGGAGAGTCCTTATTATTGACGACAAACCAGTTTCCTACGTGTTTCAGCAGACAAATGCCATCCAATCAGGCCTCTCGATGGCTGCAAGTCGGACTCAGAGCTCACCCACTGCTTTCCTCTGAATTCGACCTGGACATTCGCGCCATCACATATGGCTCCTCCCTCCCTCTGAAATTGGACGCTCCCTTTGATAATGATTCAAAAAATACCGTTATTATTCAACGGCTCCTCCCGTATTTGAAATGATTTTTTGAGATCTCTTGGATTTGAAATGCTTTTTTATTAATCTCTTGGGATTTGAAATGCTTTTTTTTTAATCTCTTAGAATTTGAAATGATTTTTTGAAATCTCTGTGGATTTGAAATCACATATGGCTCCTCCTTCTGACATTGGACGCACCTCCCTCAGTTATCAAATATCACTCTGGACGCTCCTCATTCAACGGCTCGCTACTCGGTATTTGAAATGATTTTTTTAAATCTCTGTAGATTTGAAATGCTTTTTTTTTTTAATCTCTTAGAATTTGAGACAACGGTCCATCCACATCTTTTGCAATTCAGAAGAATAATTTGACTTACAAAATCCAATGGTGTAGTATGTTGTGGCTAAGGATATAGGAATTTTCAATGGTGTAGTATGTTGTCGCAAAGGAATTTCCGATGGTGTAGTATGTTGACTTACAAAATTTGGTTGCGTGGAAGAATATAGGGAGCCTAACAATTTAGTTCGGTTGGGTCTAAAGTATGTAGGTAGTGATGTTTATAGTTATGGTAGTAAAAGTGCTGTATACCTATATTTGATTTATAGGTAGTTATGTTTATAGTTATGGTTGTAAAAGTGTTGTATATTTGTATATTTCAAAAACATTTTTAATTCAAATTTTTTTTAATATTGGTTTAATTTCTGAATTTTTAGAATTTCACTTTTGTTAAATTGGATTTGTAATTTGAATTTTATGCAAATAATTTAAGATTAAAATTATAGTATGTCTAGAGATTTTATATAAAAGAGAAGTGTTTTATCTCCTAAAATCTAACATTGAATTTCCTTTATAATTAAAATTCATGTATACTAAATTATATTGATCTAAATAAATCTTAAATTCAAGTAAAATATTTATATATAAGTACATATAGTTCCTTAAAAAAATTAGTTCATGTTTTGTAAAAGAGTAAACTCTTTATGATTTTAAATAGTTGATAAGTATTAAACCAATTTAAAACAATTTTAACTCAGTCATTACATTTTTAAATTAAATAGTATAAAAAAAAACACTAAACTTTAATCTTATACATATAACCAAATATTATCTAAAATCATAATTAAATCTCATGTAAAAAAAAAGAAAATATAATTAGAATTTTGAAAAAACTATTCCAAAATTTCAATTACATCTTTATTAAATTTAAATTAAATATTTTCAATACTTAAAATATTAAAATATTGAAGAAAATTTATCTTTACCATAAAAATAGAAATGAAAGAAAAATGATAACAAACAACGAAGCAACATAAAATAAAATAAAATATTTTTTTTTATAATCACTCTATATTTAATTAATCAAATTATTATTATTTAACATTATATTAAAAATTGAAATTTTCAATAATCATAACAACTTTTTCATAGATAATAAAAAACAAAACCAAATTTACTTTATTTTAAATTTCTAAACTCAAATGTTATACACATATCAACATATCCTCATTTGCTTGATGATGTCACTTTTCAACATATAGAATTTAAGATAAAAGTTATAAAACAAAACTTACCACTAATTCCTTTAGTCATAATTGATTTCAAAGTTTGATGTAGAGAAATTAAAATTTTTAATTATTGTAATTTATTTTAAGTTTATATTTATTAAACATAGAAAGGAATTAAATTCAAGGAATAATATGAATTATTTTATACTTTCATATTGTTGACATATTGGATTGTAGAATAACTAACTTTTTACAATAACAACAATTTAACTATTTCATTATTCAATATAACAAAATAGATTTATTTAAATATAATAACAATAATTTCACTATTTACATTTTTAAGTATGATAAATAAATTTATTTATAATTTAATAAGATATTTTTTATTGAAATAAATTTTTAATACATTTTAAAATGAATATATAATAAGTGGATAATTTCTTTTATATAAATATATTATTATTTAGAATATTAATCTAATAAATTTTAAAATTTTACAATATATGTCTAAAAATGAAAATATTTTAGGGTGAGTGCAAGCTAATGAGGATCACTTTTGGCACGTTAGATGCAATAGAAAACTGAAAAGTCAGGCATCCCTCAACTTATTTGGATTTTTTAAGATACTTATGCAAAATATCTTGCATTGAGTAAAAAAGATGAAATGTAGGAAATTGAATCAGGTTTCCGAATATATAACTTTTATGTATTGAAAATTTACATAGCTATATCAAATTTCATTTTTCCTAATAGACACTTTTTAGTTTTCACGCAAATGATAAGGTATATGTTTTTGTGGGTGCAGCCTTTGAGGGCCTAAATGAGGGAATCAAGCTACAAAAATCGACATGCATGTAGAGAACACATAGCACATGTGCGCCATTATTTTTCGAAAATTAAATTAGTTATTTTATAATTTTTTTTATAATTGTCTAAGTGATCAAACCTCAAAAATAGTACCTCTTTTGTGGGTGCGGCCTTTGAATGTCTTAATGCAAAAATCTTGAAATGGGTTTTTCATAGAACGTGGAGGTTAGTGTCCTCTTGTGCACCATACAATTTTTGTTTGAAATGATCGAGAATTGAAAAAGTTGTAGAAGAAACACTAACAGTGTGTTTCACGAGTTAAGGAGGTAGGACACAAAAGAAATTGAAAGAAAATAGGAAAAATTAATATTTCAAAATAAAAGTTACATATTTGGAATTTGTAGAAAAAATGCTATTTGTGTCTGAGATTTCGTCAAAAATGACTGTGTGTAGCATACTGTAATGAGTGGCTAAGCATAGGATTCTCCATAAACTGGAAGAAATACCCAATTAGCTTTGGTTTATCATTAACATAGGACAAGTTTGGAATTACCGAGCAAACTCCAAAGCATACACATAGGATTATTGTTGACATGTGAGCAAGTGAGTCAACTTAGTTTAGGCTCTACACAACACGAGCGGGTTCTGTTTAAATTCAAAAATATTTTCGTGCTTTTAGAATTCCAGAATGCGCACGCGTTATATAACTACATAACGCACACGCATTATATAACTGCCTAATGCGTACGCATTATGTAGTGCAAAAACAAGCTCGCGTTATGTAAATCACAAAATATATGTTTAATACTTGAGAGAGAGAGAGGGTGTGGAAGACTCAAGGGAATTTTTGGTTAATATTTGAGGAGGGGTGGGGACGGGTCAAGGGAATCTATGGTTAATATTTAATAGGGGTGGGAAAGGGTCAAGGGCTTAGTAGGGCTTAGAAGGATGTTGGAAGCTTGAGTGGGGAGAGATGAAGGGAGTGAGAACATGATGGGCTACAGGGGGTGAAGGGAAGTGGAGCTCGAGAACACTATTAAAAGTAGAAGAGTTTCTAAAGAGGTATAGGGTTAGAAGTTGAAAGTGAGACTTGAGTGACAAGGGGGAATGGATGGAGGCAAGGGGGATGTGAGAGAGAAATAAAGAATACAAGGGGGGGGGGGAGACATAGAGCGAGGGAGGGAGGGAGGGGGACAATAGGGAGGAATGGATTTAGAGGGAGCGAGAGATAGATGGGGATAGAATGAAATAAAGAGATAGGAAGGGAGGGACAGAAAGTGTTGGTGGGAGACATGCAGGGAGTGGTAGCGAGAGAGAGAGAGAGAGAGAGAGAGAGAGAGAGAGAGAGAGGAGGGGGAAGGGACATAAAGTGTGAGAGAGAGAGGGAGTGATGGAGAGATTGGGATAGGTTGAGGGAAAGATAACATGAGGGAGGGATAGAAGGTGAGAGAGAGAGGCGACGAGAGAGGGAGGGAGAGAAGGTATGGTGAGGGATGGAGAGAGAAAGGTGGAGATAGATATGGATGGAGGGTGAATGGTGTTAGGAATCCATGTCAACGCTTTTATTTACTTTGTTAGTATATTGTTGTTGGATGCATATGCTTTGTAAGTCATCTCGTAGTATTTGTTGATCCATAGTTGTGTTATTGTGGTTTGGCGCATATGCTTTGTAAGTCGCCCATAGTATTGTTGATCCATAGTTTGTATTGGCCCATGGTTTTGACCCATAGTATTGGCGCCTAGACTTAGTATATAAGTGTGTGTTAAGTCCTATGAAGGCACCGTGAATTTATTTGTATTGAGCTTGCTCAAAGGAGGTTGGCCCCTTGAAGTGGCCTGTGATCAATATAAAAGTGATTCTGAGTTCTGTTATTTCTACTATCTCATGTGTTTTCATTAATTAATTATTGCAGGTTCGTCACATCTGGTATCAGAGCACTTTCTTGGGCTTGCTGGGTGAAATTTCTGCCAAATTTGTTTTTTCGCATCTGTTGCAGTTTCGGATATGGGAATAATCTCTATCCGCTTAACTGTGGGAAGTACTTGGGTATAAGCCCTAAAACTCATTGTGAGGAGTACCATAGGAACCCCAAAGTAGTTGGCCCATTGAGAGGACCTTCCAGTGAAAAGGGCAATGACCCCTACCTGATTGACTAGTTCCCACCCGTGATGTAAACCAAGAGTTGTTGTTTGTGGCAAAGCGGTTATCAGTTTTACCTGAGCCGTGGAGTGAGGGATACTACCCTAATACACAAGCTGTCAGACAACATTGGTGGCCGAGTGAAACCCCTGAACTATTAGGAACCTGCACATACCTAGGGTCCATATCTATTTTCAGCTAAACTGTTGCCGCGTTGTTTTAGATCCATTTTGAAAGTTGTTCCAGATCCAACCATTTCAGATATATTTCAGATCCAGCCATTTTCGATCCAGTCGGCACCGTTTTAGATCCCTCTATTTCCAATCACTTCTTCACCATTGCAGATCTATCTGTTTCAGATCCCTTATGTGCTGTTGTAGATTCATTCCTGGAAAAAAAAAGTATAAAATTCTGATTTTTTGCCATATCTCCCTTGTTTTCCCTGAAACTTCACTGACACCCCTGGAATCCCATTTTGCATATTTCATTCCTGAGGACCCTATCCCAAATTCCACTTCCCAAATCCCGAAATCCCACATTTGTCTATTTTTAGGGTTTGCCATAGCTTCTTCGGATTTCACTCAATTGCCTTCAAATTTTTCCACCGAGTTCCTTTCTTAATTCTGCTTCTTTGTCCCTCTCTACCAAATTTTCTCATTCTTTCACCCCGCTTCTAAAATCCCCATTTTTTGCTTTCCTCTCCATCAGAAAGTGTCCAAAACCTAGTCAAACCCCAATTACCCCTCCGATTTTTTCCCAAATCCAAATTTCCCTTTACTAAATAAACTTTTGTTTGTGTTTTTCTATCCATTCGAAAAATAAAAATAAAAAAAAATCTTGGTTATGGTTGTCACCTGCGCCAAAGCAAAAACCATGGAGGAAGCACTTGCATCCATCCAAACCAAACTCCAAGATCCGGATGAAAAATTTCTGAGCCTCCATCTTCAACATTCAGCCATGAACAATAATCGACAGCAAGAATCTTTTGCAGCCACTGGGTTCTCTTCTTCCAGCAATTTCTGTGGTCCGAAGCTTGAATTTCCTCGCTTCAATGGTACTGATCTGAATGGATGGGTTTATCATGCAGAACAATATTTTAGTCTGCATAATACTTTTGATGTTCAAAAATCTCCCCTTGCATCCTTTCATTTGGAATAGGAATTCCTTCAATGGTACCCTTGGTACATCAAGGCTCATGACAAGCCAAAATGGACAGATTTTTGTCAACTCCTTTTGCAATGATTTGGTCCTAGTGCTTTTGATGAATTCACTGAAGCACTCACTAAACTCCGTCAAAGTGGCACTGTGAGAGAGTATCAGACTGAATTTGAGAAACTAGCCAATCACACAGAAGGCTTGTCTGATGAATTCTACAGGAGTTGTTTTATTAGTGGTCTTAAGGATGAAATCTGGTTAGAGGTTAAAATGTTCTGTCCCAACACAATGATGGAAGTCCTAGGGTTAGCTAAGTTGGCAGAAGACAAGATTGCATCCCAACAATGCTCCAAACCCACTTTTGTTCCCTTCCAAAATATGGGTTCTCAATGACCTCCAATTTCTCTAGCAACTTGACCAACTCCTATCAAGCATTTGTCCATGGAGAAAAAGGGCTTTGTTATAATTGTGATGAGAAATTCACTCGGGGACATAGATGTGTTCAATAAAAGATTTATCTCTTGGATATGGATTCTTTGTCTACCTCAAAAATTGGTGAAGAAGCTTCAGATACAATGGATGCTCAGGTAGACATTCAAGAGCCTCCTATTGACCCCCCATCTTAGGATGAACAACCAAAGATATATCTCTATGCTTTATTAGGCATCACCACCCCCCAAACAATGCAGGTCAAGGGTTATTTCAATAAGCTTCCTCTTACAATACTCATTGATTCTGGTAGCACTCATAACTTCATTGACCTCTAGATCGCCAAACAAGCTGATTGTTTTGTCCATCCTTGCTCCAACTTTGAAGTCATGGTTTCCAATGGAGGCACCTTACCTTGCAAGGGAAAGTGTCACAATGTGCATATCTCTCTGGAACATTATAACCTGAGCTCTAACATGTTTACCTTATCCTTAGGAGGATGTCATGTGGTTTTGGGCATTCAATGGTTACGCACACTTGGCCCCATCTTACGAGATTTTGTTGAACTTTGGATGCAGTTTTCAGTCAATGGGACACAACACAAATTTACAGGCTTACAACTAGGGTCTCTCCGCATCATCAGTTCACATCACCTAGAAAATATCCTTAAGAAGAATTCACATGGTGTCATCGCTCAGCTCCATTCCATTCAGATGCAGCCATCAATGGTCTCCACTACTTCATTGGATAGATATACAGGTGCCTTTTCTGCACCAGTGGGATTTCTGCCTTCAAGAGACCTTTCTGGTAAGCATTTAGCTGCGTCTACATCTCAGTAGGAAATTATGGCTATTTTGCATGCAGTACCAACGTGGAAGCCATCCCTATTAGGGACTTATTTCTACATCAAGACTGATCTCCAAAGTCTAAAAAATTTCCTGGAACAAAGGGTCTCCTCCCCATCACACCTAAAATGGGTTATCCACATCATGGGTTATGACTATGCGATCACTTACAAGAAGGGTAAGGCCAATATGGTGGCAGATTCTCCTTCTCACACATTTGATGACCCAGTTTATCTTACAACTCTTTCTCTACTTGTTCCAAATTAGTTGCAATATGTTCAATAGGGCTATCTCTTCTATGAACTCCATGCTTCTTCATTAGCAGGGCACTCTGGGTTCCTCCAAAAGTATGATCGGGAACAATGTAACTTCTTTTGGGAGGGACTGAAAATGCCAATTCAACAGATGGTGGTTGACTATGATACTTTCCAGGTCAACAAGGATGAAACAACACTCCTTTTGGGACTACTGGAACCCTTTCCCATCCCTACACAGATTTGGACAACTATTTCTATGGAGTTCCTAGAAGCGCTCCATTGGTACAATACCACGTCTACAAGGACACCATATGAAGTAGTCTATGGACACGCACCACCCGTTCTTCTTCCATACACCCTCAGCAGCTCCCCAGATCAGGCAATTGACTCGGTTCTTCGAAACTGCGATCAGATTCTTCTCATTCTGTAGGACAATCTTCACATGGCAAGAATTCGACTGAAACAACAAGCCGCTAAACACCGTTTAGAGTTTACTTTTCATGCAGTTGATATGGTTCTTCTTTAGCATTCCAACCAATCATCTTGAAACTCAAAAGGCGTCAGTCGCCCGAAATGCAACCCGAAGATGCTACAGGGAAACCACTCCATCCAATTCTGCATCAATTTCCACATCTAAAGCTTTGCAGACAAAGCTTTTTCTAAGGGATAGGGGATGTTAGGAACCCATGTCAACCCTTCTATTTACTTTTTTAGTATATTGTTGTTGGACGCATATGCTTTGTAAGTCCTCCTGTAGTATTTGTTGATCCATAGTTGTGTTATTGTTGTTTGGTGCATATGCTTTGTAAGTCGCCCATAGTATTGTTGATCCATAGTTTTATTGGCCCATGGTTTTGACCCATAGTATTGGTGCCTAGACTTAGTATATAAGTGTGTGTTGAGTCCTATGAAGGCATCGTGAAGTTATTTGTATTAAGCTTGCTCAAAGGAGGTTGCCCACTCAAAGTGGGTTGCGATCAATATAAAAGTGATTCTGAGTTATGTTATTTCTACTATCTGGTGTGTTTTCATTAATTAGTTACTGCAGGTTCATCACAAATGGGTTTGAGAATGGAAAGGGACATAATGTGTGTGTGTGTTTGTTTGAGAGAGAGAGAGAGAGAGATTGATGGTTGGGGGGAGAGATACTAGAGGGAGGTGTGAGTGACAAAGAAAGTGGGAGGTTGTGTGTGTGTGTGTGTGATAGGGAAGGAGGAATCAGTGGGGTTCTAGGGACGAATATGGTGTAAGGGAGAGAAAGCGACATAGAGGGAGGGACATATCTAGGGACAAATCTAGAGAAAGAGATAGGGAGGGAGGGATACAAGGTGAGATAGAGAGGGAAGGGGGGAGGGATAAAGGCACATAGGGTTAGTGATTAAGGGTGAAAAAAAGGATAGAGTTCTATAGGGACTTGGATAATTGTGAATATATACATAAGGTGGATACCCTCATCGTCATCATCTTCATCACCATCACCATCATCATCAATGTCTTCATCATCATCACCATCATCATCATCATCATCAACATATTCATTATCATTGTCATCTTTAGGTTCCTCATCAACATCTCCATCACCATCATCTTCTTCATCCTCATCATCTTCATCATCATCACCATCACCATCATCATCAACATCTTCATCATCACCATCATCATCACCATAAACATATTCATCATCATTGTCATCTTCCCCTTCCTCATCAACATCTCCATCTCCATCATCATCATCATCATCATCATCATCATCATCTTCATCATCATCTTCATCACCATCATCATCATCATCAACATATTCATCATCATCACCATCATCACCATCATCTTCCTCATCAGATCAACATCTCCATCATGTCACCATCATCATCTTCATCATCATCATCTTCATCTGAACATCACCATCACCATCACCATCAACATCTTCATTATCATCATCATCATCTGAACATCACCATCACCATCATCATCAACATCTTCATCATCATTACCATCACCATCATCATCAACATCTTCATCGTCATCACTATCATCATCATGATCAACATATTCATCATCATTGGAATCTTGAGGTTCCTCATTAACATATCCGTCATCATCATCATCTTCTTCATCACTATTGTCTTCATCACCATCATCATCGTTGTCAACATCTTCATCATCATCACCATCATCATCATCTTCATCATCATCAGATCAACATCTCCATCATAATCATCTTCATCATCATCATCAACATCATCATCATCATCTTCATCACCATCACCATCATCATTAACATCTTCATCGTCATCACGCTAACCATCATCATCAACATCTCCATCATCATTATCATCTCCATCATCAACATCTTCATCATCATCACCATCATCGTCATCTTCATCATCATCAGATCAACATCTCCATCTCCATCGTCATCATCATCTTCGTCATCATCAACATCATCATCATCTTCGTCATCATCATCAGATCAACATCTTCATCATCATCACCATCTTCATCATCATCATCACCATCATCATCATCGTCAACATCTTCATCATCATCACCATCATCATCATCATCTTCCTCATCAGATCAACATCTGCATCATCATCATCATCGTCATCATCTGAACATCACCATCACCTTCATCATCACCATCACCATCATCATCATCATCATCATCACCATCACCATCACCATCACCATCACCATCAACATCAACATCTTCATCATCATTGTCATCTCTAGGTTCCTCATCAACATCTCCATCATCATCATCTTCTTCATCATCATCTTCATCTTCATCATCATTATCAACATCTCCATCATCATCATCATCATCACCATCATCATCAAAATTATCGTCATCATCATCATGTCATCATCATCATCATCATCATCATCATCATCATCATCTTCATCACCATCATCATCATCATCAACATCAACATCTTCATCATCACCACCATCATCATCATCTTCATCATCATCAGATCAACATCTCCATCATCATCATCTTCTTCATCATCATCATCATCTTATGTCCTCCTCTTCATCATCATTGACAACTCCCCCTTCCCCGTCAACATCTCCATCATCGTCATCTTCTTCATCACCATAATCATCATCCTCATCACCATCATCATCAAAATTATCGTCATCATCATCATGTCATCATCATCATCATCATCATTGTCTTCATCACCATCATCATTATCATCAACATCTTCATCATCATCACCATCATCATCATCTTCATCATCATCATCATCATCATCTTCTTCATCATCATCATCCTCATCACCATCATCATCAAAATTATCGTCATCATCATCATCATCATCGTCTTCATCACCATCATCATCATCATCAACATCTTCATCATCATCACCATCATCATCATCTTCATCATCATCAGATCAACATCTCCATCATCATCATTTTCTTCATCATCATCATCTTCTTCTTCATCATCATCATCAACAAAAACTTCATCACCATCAACATCTCCACCATCATCATCATCATCATCATCATCTTATATCCTCCTCTTCATCATCATTGACAACTCCCCCTTCCCCATCAACATCTCCATCATCGTCATCTTCTTCATCACCATCATCATCATCCTCATCACCCTCATCACCCTCATCATCATATTCAACATCTTCATCGTCATCACCATCATCTTCATCAACATCATCATCTCTATCATCTTCATCTACACCATGAGCATCTTCATTGTCATTAGGGAGGGATAATGATGAAGATAAAGAGAAGGTGGAGAGATGGAGAGTGGGGTGGTAGGGACATGGCTGGAGTAAGGGAGAGAAAGAAACATGTAGGGAGGGATGTAGAGAGAATGAGGGACAGATATTTAGAAAGATATAGGGGGTATCTAGGGATTATTGGGAGATAGCTAGGGGGGTAATAAACCATACAAAACATTTGTCCCACACTAAAAACATTTCTTTTGTATGTAACCATACAAAACATGTGATTTCTTTTGATTTTATTCGTTTCCCTAGCCGTGCACCTAACCTATTTATTGTGCTTAACCATATCGCGTATGCGTTTTATCTTTACATAACGTGTGCGTATTTTGTAACTCTATAAACAATGGATTGTCCCTATCCGAGAGCAACTTAACTTTGTCTAAGCAAAAACAACAAATCCCACGATTTTTTCGAACAACACGAGCCTGCCATTGGAAATACTCACACTCTACACCATCTCCATCATTATTTTTGTTATGCAGGTGCATCATTGAGGACATCTTTCATGGTTGCTCAGTGTGGTGTTGGGTTATATGGCCATATTTGAAGAAGAGAATTAACAAGCTTGAAGAATCTCCAATTGAATAACACCAAAGATAAGGTCTTTGAAAGATTCATTTTGCCTATATTTGAGGAGCACACAAGATAAGATATCAAGCTTGAAGACCATTTCATGGTGATGGTGGATATACACAATTGTACAAGAGAATCAAAGAGCCCAAACAATTTATGATTTAACTTTCATTTTCTTATTATTGAAGAGCACCAAAGGTAAATTTTCTCATTCATAATTGTTTTTGATGGGAAAGATGAACATTTGAGAAGAAAGATTGAAGCCCCTTGAAGGATCTATAGTTCTAGAAAGCACTAAAGGTTTGAAAGCTTGTAATTGAGGAGCAACAAAAACAAACTATATTGAATTGATCATTGTGGTGATGGGGAATCCACAAAACCGAGGAAGAAAATCAGTAAGGAAGAAGAGACCTCAAGAAGTCATTGAAGAAGAGAAAGAAAAGAAAAGAATACACATGATGAATCGAAGGCTTTCTTTGGAAACTAATGAAAATCCAATTGTAGAGGATACCACGGTTCATCCTATTAATCCACGACAAGAGGGACCTTCAATTTCCACAATAGTTGTTGAACAAGCACACCATGGAAGTAATCAAGAAGCTCATGAAGAAACAAAAAAATTGTTATCCAGATGTGGTTATACAAATGATGAAGTCAGAGAGGTGTTGGACATGTTGCCTACTGTTGAAGAAGAAAATGTTATCTGGACCATCGATGAGGATGTTGGACTTCCACCATCCAACTACCAAGATGAGAATGAAGGACACCAAGCTACTACTGAAACGCCAGAGCGTCTTGGTGATGCGCTACATGGTAGAATTCCAACCCCATTACCTCCATTAGCAAGCACACATTGAAGAACTCTGAAGCGTATACAAGTTGATGAAAGTCTCATCAATTCCATTGAAGGTACGCTATCTAAACGTAGTATTGGTTATCAAACTCAACAGATACTTGATAAATATTTTGTTTCTAAATGTGATGGAGATAAATGTAGATTATTTTTATGATTGTTAAAATCTAGGAGCATGAATGTTGTTAGGAAAAAGTTAGGGATAAAGATGATAGAGAATTCTAAACCAAGTTCTCATATACTTAAAAGCTTAGTAGATGCATTTGGTAAAATTGGTAAGAACACACGTTCACAGGATTGCAATGGGGCTCATCATGTGTTGTCACAAGAAATTGCGAATAAGAACACCGGGGTCCTTCGTATTCTCAGACCTACATCTGAACTAGTTAATTTTAATGTAAAAACCCTCTGTAGGTATTCTATTAGAAGAGAACATCTTGGCATAACCGATCAAACAGATTTTTGGGCCTTTATTGGTCAGTTTCCATGTCGTGACATGAAGCTAGTTGATGTAGCAAAGGGACTAGTGCAGAGTTTTTGGCATGATCACACAAGGCCTTGTTCAAAATGAAAGGATGTACTAAAACTGAGAAGGGGTTCAAAGGATTGTGAATCACATACTAAACATCTTCTTGATATAACACAGACAAAACTATACGAGAAATTTAGGAATGAACATAGACAATTGAGCTTAGGGAAAAGATGTTTTAAGAAATGTAAGCCATGGTATGTTATAATAAATACTCTTCATAACAATTGTTGTTGTAGATACCATGTAGAATATGAATATTACTATGAAACATTTTTGTACATTCATCGTGTGTTGCATACTAACCATGTGTAGGATTTCTCCCTGATAATACCACCGACTTCATCAGGAGAATTCATTCATAACATCATGTGGAATAGGCTTGAGGGGCAAACATACTATGCAAAATCTTGTTTGGATGGAACATGGCCCAACTGTGCTGGAATGGCATTATTGATACAATGTATGCACAAGAGTGGAGACAGTGAATTTGGGAAAATGGTTGTAGACATGAAAAGTTTTAAATATATCAGCTATGAAATAGTCCCAGGGAAAGAAAGAAAAAAAATACAATTGGTGACATCTCAGGTATGCATTTATATCTATAAAATTATGTTTGAACAGTTACATTGCAATCCTTGCTTACAAAAAAACTCACACTAAGATCATTTTGTGTCACCAGGTACCAGTTAGTGACTTCGTCAAGGAATTTATTGAAAAGACACATGATTATGTTCATCATGTCCACTTGGCACGATGAAAATTTTAGAATATGCAGAGATACATTTCCCCATGGTACTATACTTTCAGTTGTTGATTTTGCCGAGAACTACACTCTGCAACCTCAAAATGAGATCGAAAGTCAGTATTATCACTCTCAGTAGGTTTCCTTGATGGTCCATATCACATATAAGCATGGCCCAAATAGCGCTGAAGAGCAAAGAGAAATTCTGAAGGAATATCACTTCTACATAAGTGATGATAGGTGCCACGACTTCCACTATGTACGTCATTGCTTCATCATGTTCTATGATCACTTGAAGGGAAGGAACATACAGATGGATCGATACTGGATTTGGTCTGATGGATGTGATGGTCAGTTAAAAAATGCACGCATATTTCAATGCTTGTGTTCATTGCATAAAAACTACAAAGTGCCACATATGTGGAACTATTTTGAGAGTGGGCATGGTAAAGGAGATCATGATGGAGCTGGAGCATGTGTCAAAACAACCCTACGAAGAGAGGAATTGAAAGTATCTACAGAATCTACTATTCAAAATGGTCAATCTATAGTCAGGCGGTGCACGTTAGTAATGGGAGAGGAATCAACTATGCGAGTAGAATCCACAAGAAAGAGACATGTGGAGAAATTTTTTTGGGAGGTGGTAGACATAGATCGTTCACATTCATGGGAATGCAAGACTATGCCTGGGACTCGTGGCTTTCATTCGGTTCAAAGCTCTGATAACCCAGTATTTGAAATTTGGACCAGAAAACTCGTTTGTTTTTGCCTGCCTTGTTGTGATGGTGACTGGGATGGGTGTGAATCATCGGATTGGGTTGATGGATGGGATCACATATCACTTCCACTTGATCATCGTGTAATTGTTGAGTTAAATCTATTGGAAGAAGACCAATCATCTATTTCTGCATATTTTGATCATGTCTCAGACCTTGTACAACCTGGCATGATGCATTTCCTTAACATTTTTTTGTTTATTTATGTAGTCTTCAAATGCACATTAATGGCCTTGTATCGCACGAAAAATATTTTGATCATATACCTACAATCATATTACGCAGGGCACATATACGCAGTGGTTTCCTCAAAAGATAGTGAATGGGGTGGTGATTACTGGTTGGCACGCTGTATAGATGGAAAGAAAACCCTCATTATGTCCATGATTGATGATGAAAACAACCACTACCCAACCATGTCTATGGTTGTTAAAGGTGAATACTTAACAAAGGAAAACAATGCAAGAAAGAAGGGTGGATATGTTTATAGGGATTACAAACTAGGTGCAAGTATGTATCACTTTACCAACTTAATCATTGGTACAAACCTACAGGTACCAACAATGCCTAGCTGAAATACATCGAAGATACGCTACTTCTTACCGGATATAGAGCACAAGAGACTAATGGAGATCATCAGTATAAGAGATTATCTAGAAGGCTTTGTTGTATGATAATAGGTGGGATCTAGCATGATGAGGTATGTTACATACTTTTAATACTATACTATTTATACTATTTGTAATTGAATATTGATATATGCTCAATTTTCTCATGTATGTTGTTTATGAATATGTCAATTTCGTGTTCTTTATATGCCAAATTTACATTTACATTGTTTATAAATATGCCAAAAATTATCTTGTATGTCAAGTTTATGAATATGCCATTTTTTACATGTGAGCAATAAACCCTAAGATTATATTATGTTGATTATGTTGGTTATTGGCTTCACCCAAAAATTAATATTTAACAATACACATATTCATAGATTTGGTTTCCCATGCTCAATGCTCACTATATTTAACAATACACTTATATTAAATTTAATTCATGTCTTGTTAAATATTTCATAATGAATTAGCTATTTGGTTTTCTTTTATAACTCTAAACCTAACCCTCAACCAAACCCTACCACTAAACCCTATGTACCATTTAGATACTTCCTCCAATATCATTATCATCTCTAGGTTCATCATCAACATCTCCATCATCATCATCATCTTCTTCTTCTTCTTCTTCTTCTTCTTCTTCTTCATCATCTTCACCACCATCACCATCATCAACATCTTCATCATCTCCATCATCATCATCACCATCAACATTTTCATCATCATTGTCATCTCCCCCTTCCTCATCAACATCTCCATCATCATCATCTTCTTCATCCTCATCATCTTCATCATCATCTTCATCACCATCACCATCATCATCAACATCTTCATCATCACCATCATCATCATCATCAAAATCTTCATCATCATTGCGATCTCCCCTTCCTCATCAACACTAGCTGTAAGTGCCCAGTGGAGGATTTTGCAAAGTTGACCTTCGTGTGCAAAAACTGCACACTCCCTCACTGAGCAAAACCATAGTTTCTAAGATGGACCTACAATATGACACTTGGGTCATAGGACTCGAGGAGAGAGGCACCCCTAGTACTATCTGAATGTCATGAATCCAACGAAGTTGACAGTTCATTGATCGGACCCACGATCATCATTCTATGGCTCGTTCCATCTCGCATCCAAAAGGCCTTTAGGGACACCTACTAGATACCTACCGAGGGCATAGAATTCCAACCGTGCAGCAAAAAATACTTACAGGGAGTCCTGCAAGTGTGTCTATGGAGGTTCCAGCTCAAAACGCTAGCCGTAAGTGCCAAGTGGAGGATTTTGCAAAGTTGACCCCCATGTGCAAAAATTGCACACTCCCTCACTGAGCAAAACCCTAGTTTCCAAGATGGACCTGCAAGGTGACACATGGCCCACGATATCGATGGAGAGAGGCACCCCTAGCACTATATGGATGTCCTGAATCCAACGGATTTGACAGTTCATTGATCGGAGCCGCGGTCGTCATTCTATGGCTCGTTCCGTCTCGCATCCAAAAGGCCTTTAGGGACACCTGCTGGATACCTGCCGGGGGCATAGAATTCCAACCATGCAACAAAACCTGGTTTCGAGGAGTCCTGCAAGTGTGTCTAGGGAGGTTCCATCTAGGAACACTAGCCGTAAGTTCCCGGTGGAGGATTTTGCAAAGTTGACCCCCGTGTGCAAAAATTGCACACTCCCTCACTGAGCAAAACCCTAGTTTCCAAGATGGACCTACAAGGTGACACCTGGGCCATGGTATAGGAGCAGAGGGGAATCCCTAGCACTATTTGGATGTCCTGAATCAAATGGAGTCGACAGTTCATCGATCGGAGCCACGATCGTCATTATATGGCTCGTTCCGTCTCGCATCCAAAAGGCCTTCAGGGACACTTGTTGGATACCTATCGGGGGCATAGAATTCCAACCGTGCAACAAAACCTAGTTTCGAGGAGTCCTACAAGTGTTTCTAGGGAGTTTCCAGCTGGGAACGCTAGCCGTAAGTGCCCAGTTGAGGATTTTTCAAAGTTGACCCCCGTGTGCAAAAATTGCACACTCCCTCACTTAGCAAAACCCTAGTTTCCAAGATGGACCTGCAAGGTGACACCTGGGCCATGGGACTAGAGGAGAGGGGCACCCGTAACACTATCCATATGTTATGAATCCAACGGAGTTGATGGTTCGTCGATCGGAGCCACAATCGTCATTCTATGGTTCGTTCTGTCTCACATCCAAAAGGCCTTCATGGACATCTGCTGGATACTTGCCGGGGACATAGAATTCCAACCGTGCAACAAAACCTGGTTCCAGGGAATACTGCAAGTGTGTCTAGGGAGGCTCCAGCTAGGAACGCTAGCCATAAGTGCCCGGTGGAGGATTTTGCAAAGTTGACCCCCGTGTGCAAAAATTTCACACTCCCTCACTGAGCAAAACCCTAGTTTCGTAGCTTAACCGGCAACTATTGCATTAGATAGCTTCACTGACTCCATTTAAATTCAATTGGACATGACATGAATGATTTAAATTCAAAACCTTAGCTAGCTTCATTTCATTCAATGATGGGACTAATTTGACGGGAGCATGGGAACCCAAACTCCATTAAAAACAATTAAACCCATTAGACTTCAATTGGACGTGACATGAATGATTAAAATTCCAGCCGGGAATGCTGGCGTAGAGAAAAACCTTTGAACTAGGAAGAGGTAAAATGAGCTAGGTTGAGGACAATAAATGCTGTATTTTTTCACACAATCTAACAGAAAATGGCCACGGAATTGGGGGGGATAACTCCCTCCAAACAATGGCGAGCACAGATCTACAAAATAGGGATAAGGGAGGGAAACAAATTTTAAAACAAGTAATAATATTCACTTTATATAGAGTATAAATTATTGCTACATGGAAGATTCTTGGAAATTGAGATCATATTGGCAGCCTCAAAGCAAGAGGATAAGTTCATCAAAGTGACTTCATTCATCTATATTCTCGTAATGTACACATAGTCTATCCTTATCTTGATAAACAAGAGTTTTATGATAGCTTGATTTTTTGGGCGTGGTTATCTCCCTGTATTTGGTTGTCTGATTGTTTGACAAGCTTGCCTGAAAATCTCTATGTTGAACTTCTTTGTTTTATTGCTGAAAATTGGAAGGGATTTTCAAGTCACCTACAAAATGCTCCTTTGTTGAAATATGTAAGTTCTTCCAACAACATAAATTTGGCTAGTGTATCAAATGCTGCCATAACCCATAGAGCTTACCAGTCTTTGCAAGAATATTCCCCTAGTAGATGAAGGTGGGAAAATCATTAGGGTATGAGGCTCTCTGAAGTTTCTCTAGCCTGCATCCATGAGGAATCCTTGGACTACCATGGTCTTTTCAACCCTTTCTGAAGGTTACCTTACACTACCATCTTGTGCAGGAGCTTTGATGTATCCAATTAATGATTTAGTTTCATTCGTTCGAAGACACCTTGGTGTAGTAGATATTCCAGAGCTATTTCCTCTGAATGCCAATATTTCTGCTATTTCCCATGCTTTGACAAAGGAGAATGCATTTCTTCTACTGCAGTAGATCCAATATTTGAAGCAAAAACCCTAGTTTACGAAATGAATGCACAATGAAGCCACTAGGCCATGAGAAGATGAGGGAGAGGGCCCCCTAGAGGTAATCGCACGCCAGGAGACCAACGGAGTCAAGGGTTCGTCGATATGACCTCCGGTTTCTAAGTTATGTCGAGTTGCAAGTTGCATGAAAATGTCGTTTAGGGACACTTGGTGACTTTCGGTCCGGGAGCCAAAAAGAAAATGGAGTAGCAAGATTGCGTGTCGTTGGCTCCTGCAACTATGTATGGGCAATGCCGACGTGGGAACATTGCCAACACCAGCTCGGGGGAGGGTTTTGCAGAGTTGACCCACCAATGCAAGATTGCATACAATGAAATTGAGCAAAACCCTAGTTTATGAAATGAATTCACAATGAAGCCACTGGACCATGAGAAGACGAGGGAGAGGGCCCCATATAGGTAATCGCATGCCATGAGACCAATGGAGTTGACAGTTCATCGATCCGACCTTCGGTTTCCGAGTTATGTCGAGTTGCAAGTCGCATGAAAATGTCGTTTAGGGACACTTTGTGACTTTTAGTCCGGGAGCCAAAAAGCAAACCGAGCAGCAAGATTGCATGCCGTTGGCTCTTGCAAGTGTGTATGGGAAATGCCGACGTGGGAATCGCTAAAAATTTAAAATTTTTGATATAGCAAAATCATAAAGAAAATGCTAACTGCGGAATGAAAGATGTTCAACTATTTATCTAATGGCAGCTTCTCATGATTATCATTATTTTTCCTAAACATAAAATATAGCAAATTTATAAATTAAATGTGATAAAACAATGTTTATCTTTTCATGTGTTATGATTCTAGTAATAATACTGACGACTTGTTTGCATATTTCTGAAGGGGTTCCTATAGGGTGTCCTTGGGTTTACTTAGCTTTGATAGCTAAAGCATTAGATTCTTTTCTTTCGCAGATCTGTAGGTAAGTAATAGAGTAATTCAAGTATTTCAAGAAAGGTTATAAGCTTTAGCTAGTCGTCTATGTTTTTAAGATAGATGTGTGTACTGCCGTGCATGAAGGTAGCAATGGTAAGAAGTTACAACTTTTGTTTATCAACTTGTGCCATTTTATCCTAACGCTTGTAAGTGTAGCTAGAGATATTTTCACTCTATACCTCTATTGTAAATGATGGTAGAATCATTGGAAATATAACTTATATTAGCAGTCTGAAATTGCGACAAGGTTGAACAAGATGTACTTTGGTGAAAGGTATTTAGGTCTTGATAACAACAACATAAGATGACATCTATGATCACGACATGGTTGAACAATGAATGACCTTGATGAAAATCCACAATCGATTATTCTTGAAATTGAAATCTTGCAATGTTTAAGTTTGAAGTGCAATTGTATAAAATGTCCATATTATTACGATACTATGATGCATAAATAAAAATTGGTCTTCAAAACCTATGTGATGTATCGCTAGTACCATACCTTCTATATGTTCTTGAAATATGGTTCTATTATATCATTGTGTGGTCTATATGTTGATTTGTTATGCAAATGCGACATATACCAATTCATTGACAAACCCTATGTATCCAAATGATTTAATGGTTAGGGTTATCATGAATGAATGCTATGTGAAATAATCTTATCATTGATATCAAAATGCATGCTTACTATATGAATGAAAACTATAGTTACCATGCCTAGACCCATGCGAACTAAGGCTTGCTATTGGCAATCTATCACGTGCTTGTTATATGAATATAAAATATGGTTTGGATTTACAATACACATATGCTATGCATTTTTAACTTAGCATCTAAAACATAATATGCATATAACCTATGGTTTGAAAAAACAATACACACATTATTATGCGAATTAATATCATGGTTCGAGACTATATAACGTGATTGTAATACAGTGTTGTTATATTATCCCGAGATCATGCTGTAATAGTAACTTTGATGATGACATGAACTTAAATGCCATTACAGGCATGTTCTGGCAAGTGATACGTCAGATCCAGCATTAAATGCAAACCCTGTGTATTGATAGTGGATTGTCTTGTTGGATCCTACCTATAGCTGGCTCCACCTGATGTAGTTGCAGAAATGGTGGAAACGTTGCCGAGCTGTAAGATCCGCCCTGGTGATATGGAACTTCAACGAGGCTTGCTATTTAATGGAGTTGTTAGTGGTAGGTGATCATAACTCTATCTTGGTACTGGTGTGGCTTGGCTGGCCAAATCTTGCCCATTGATCTATCCTGTCTCGAACGTGGAGATCTAAACCATAAGGCATCTCGCTATACCATTTGTTGCTTCATTTTCCATTCATTTTGGAGCTTTGGTTTTGGGGGAGAGGCCGATAGGATGCTGGATGGTAGGGTTCGACCCTGGGCAGTTTTCTCAATGGCTCTGCAAATCCCATCTCTGTAAAATAATGGTGAGAGCTGGTTGTAAAAGTTCTATGGTTCAAATGATGTAAGGCGTTGAAGCCCTGTGGATTTTGTTGTGTGATAGGTTACATTTTTCAGTGAATTAGACTCAGATTAGAGAATCGTTCAACGTTGCATGCTTCCCTTGTTGTGTTGGATGGAAGCACTGGAAGCATGAAGCATTCCATCCTCCTGTACTTGGGAAGGTAAGTTCATCCTTGTAGAAATGTTGGTTAACAATACAGTTTTTTATTTACATGGTATTCGTTCTGGAACTCGTTATAACTTCTTGGTAGTTTTTGTGGAAGGTACTATCTACATCGTGGAGTTTACAGTGCTGAGGTATGTTGGTAATGGATGGCTTGCTTCACTTCGGTAAGCCCTAGTGGCATAACCCTCTATAGGTTCTCCTACCAGATTATGGCTATCGTTGAAGTTGTAACCACTTTGTGTTTTTTAGAAATCGTGGTCCAAACAGTGTTGTTTTGTTTTTACGCCTGTATTATGGATGCCTCTCGGCTTACAGGGTCGATGTAATACGGTGTAAAGAGGTTTAGGTTACTGTACAGTGTTTTGGATTTTGAGTTGAATCTGGGCAATGTATCTTCTGTTGTCAAGGGTTTCAATCTCTGTCGCATTTTAATAAGAACAAAAATATTTATAAATCTATTTTGCAATAGTTGTTTTCGTTTCTCCTTTTGGGGCTTGACCCGTGAACATAACTTGGAATTTGGTGATTTAAGTGTTGAAATGAACTGGTTACTAGCATATCTCTGCGTTTAACTTTGATGTAAAACAATGGGTAGTTTATAAACTAGGTTTCAATACCTCTGCAGCTATCGTTTTCTTTTGTGAACTGTGAAACTTTGAAATGTATAATGATGGAATGGGTACTGTGTGATGTATGTGAATAATGAAAAGACTGTTGCTTCCACTAAACAATGGGTAGATGTTTGTAACTGTGGAAGGCTTCGGTCTATGTGTAGTTCGTTGATTTGTAAATAATACTACGTTTTCATCGTATAATAGGTTTGAGTATAAGGGTTTGTCTTTGTGTGGAAAAGTATGGCTTGAACCTGCTCCTCGATATGAAATCGGCAACCATACTTGTTGTCTGTTACTACTGTTAGAGTTGTTCCATAAATGTTGTAATAACTAGCATGCTTGAGTTGGTGTCGATACTTTAACTGTGTCGATTTATGGAAAATAGCACATGGTTTGACATAAGTTTAAAATGGTTAATAAGAAAATTGTTGGCTATATGCCGAAAGTTGATAACACGATTTATGGTTATAAAATGAATTGACAAATGTTTTATTTCCTACTATTAAATTTATAATATAAAACAATGAGAAATTATGTGCATGTAGTAATTGGAATTTGCTATCTGTACTCTATTTTCAAAAGGGAAGTATCACTATGCTATATGTTGAGATCAAATGTATAACTGTTATAGTAGAAACGTATACATTTTAAATACTATAATACAGAGAAACAATTCTTATACTATTAGAAAAGAAAAACTATTTATTTTCAGATAGAAGATATTTATGAAATGAAGAAAACATTACTCGTTCATTTAGGAGAACAATTATCTATAAATAGAATGATAATGAGGACACTGTAGATGTATACACAGGAATTAAACAGTAAGCAGAAAACTTTGAGAAAATATAATAATTTCATCTTCTCCTTCACCTGGCTATTTGCCTATCTTGATCTATCTGACTTAATTTTATCTCTGTACTAGAGTACGATGCAGATTGATTTGCATGGGGAAAAATGCAGAGACTATTCTATTCAATCAAAAATAAATTTTACACAGAATCATAACTTAATCACGGAACTGAAATAAATTTATAAAATAAAACAATAAAAATTTGTATACAACAGAAGTTTAAAATTTATGAAAATATATAAGATAATGGAACTTGTAATTGAAGATAGGGATGACAAACACCCAAGGAGGCCTGCTCCTACCAACCTATTCAAAAAGAAGCAGCTCAACTACTGTCTTCTTGTGAACCCCCGAGCCTGATTACTAAGCCACTAAGTAGATGAAATCTGTGTAGAAGCAAGGCACTCAAAAATGCCTTCAGCACTCAGCATCAACCTCCTATAATAACATGCCTTCAACACTTAGCATCAACCTTCTAAACTCAATAAGAGTTTGGCAGACTCACAACATGATCAACAACATAGCATATCCCCTCATCAAATCTCTTGGGTGAAAACACAACAAAACCCCAAGGTAAATTTCCTCGTCAGGAAAAGTGATGAACCTCAGTTCATAATTTGATGGCTATTATATAGACTACCTAGGTATTTAGTGGTCAGTTTGGAATAAATGAGCCTCAAGATCCAGTCCCATCTTTTAGGGCACCATGACCACATTTCAAGGGAGTTTTCCCATACCAACAGCTAGTTAGTTTCATCTTGATGATGCCAATTTTCCATTGCCTTCTACCCCAAATTCCATTCCACCTAGTGGATCAGTAACCACTCTTTCAACAGTTCTCTTAGATGTTTGTCTCCTATTTTATTTATTTAATAATAATATATTGTGCAAATTACAGTCATCCTTAGACACCTGTCCAACATAAAACTTTACAATAAAAGTTATCATAATGTTTTCTAACACAAAATGTTTTCCAACAAAAAGGGTATGTTACAAACACCCCCAATTAAGCTCAGCATCGTCCTCGATGTTGCTTATTCATCATCAAGTTCCTCATGGAACAGAACTGGATATGCTGCCCGCATATTACTTTCCAGTTCCCAAGTAGCTTCATCAGGGCTAAGGTGCTTCCATTGCACCTTTACTTGCCCTATGGTGTGATTCCGTAGCATAATTTCCCTCCGGTCGAGAATACAATCCAATTCCACCTGAAAATCTCCTTCGGGTTCCACCTATATGTCATTCTAATTCAACACATGAGTAGCATTGTGCACATACTTCTTTAAAACAGAAACGTGAAAAACATTATGGATTTTGAAATTATATGGCAATGCCAATTGATATGCAACAGCTCCTATCCTTGATAGGATTTCGAATGGTCCACAATACCTTGGTGCCAGTTTAGCACAACTCCCAATCTTCAAAGAACTTTTCTTGGGTTTTACCTTTATAAAAACATGATCTCCTACCTGAAATTCTCTTTCTGTGCGTTTCAAATCAGCATAGCTTTTTTGCCGATCTTGGGAAACCTTTAAGTTACCTCGAACCTGTTTCATGGTTATCTCCATTTCTTTCAATAAATCTGGTCCTAACATTAATCTGTCTACAGGATTATCCCAAGAAATCGGAGTACAACATTTTATTCCATACAAAATCTCAAATGGCCTTAACTTAGCAGATGCTTGATAATTATTATTGTAGGCAAATTCTACTAAATGTAAGAAATCTTCCCACTTAGATGGTTGATCTTTAACATACAATCTTAACATGTTTTCTAGAATTTGATTTACCCTTTCTGTTTGACCATCAGTTTGTGGGTGGAAAAAAGTGCTGAAATTTAATTTAGTATTTAACCCTTTAAACAATGCTGTCCAAAAATTTCCGATGAACTTAGAGTCTTGATCTGAAATAATTACCTTTGGAATTCCGTGTAAACGAAAAATTTGCTTCATAAAAATATCTGCAATTTTAGAAGCCTTGAAAGTAGTTTTAATAGGTATAAAATGAGCAGCTTTACTAATTTTATCAACAACAACCATGATTGAATCATTTTGCTTCTGATTTCTAGGCAAACTTGTAATAAAATCAGTGCTTATAATTTCCCATTTCCATTCTAGAATTGGTAAGGGCTGCAATAGTCCAACTAGATGTTGGTGTTTAGCTTTGACAGTCTGACATTCAAAACATCTAGCTATATATTCAGCAACTTCATTCTTCATGTCGGGCCAAAAATAATCTTTTCTTAACATAGTTATCATTTTCTGATAACCAGGATGTCCTGAATAAGGACTCTTATGAACTTCATCCAATATCAACAACTTAACCTTCTAAATATTAGGTACATAAATTTTGTTTTTATATGTTAATATTCCTTTTTCATTAATATAGTAATCTGTTATTAATTTTTCAGATGAATTTTCAGCCACTTTATCATGTAATTTTTGATAATTTTCGTTTTGCTTAATTCCTTCTTCAATCTGATTTTCCAGATCAGTCTTAAAAGTACTGAGTTCTGCCACAAAACTCAATATAGCATTTCTGCTCAAAGCATCAACAACCTTATTCTCCTTTCCATTAATGTGATGAATCTCAAAATCATACTCGCTAAAGAAAAGTAACTACCTAGCTTGCCTTGCGTTAAGATTTGTTTGATCCAATAAATACTTTAAGCCTTTATTATCAGTCATTAAAATGAATTTTCTTCCAGTCAAGTGATGGTGCCACATTTTTAATACATGTATCATGGCTGCCAACTCAAGATCATAAGTTGCATAATTCTTTTCATGTATTTTTAACTTCCTTGACTCAAAAGCAATTGCATGACCTTCCTGGCTTAAGAACCCTCCAAGTCCATCATTGCATGCATTCGTGCATACAACGAAATCCTTATTGGGATCTGCAATTTTTAAGATGGGTACAGTAGTTAATAATTCTTTTAAATTATTAAAACTTTCTTGACACTTTTGATCCCATACGAATTTCTTCCCTTTCTTCTGCAAAGAAGTGATGGGGTTAGCATTTCTAGAGAACCCTTCAATAAAATTTCTATAATAACCTGTTATTCCCATGAATGATCGTACATCAGTTACATATTTGGGGACGGTCCATTCATTAATTGATTTTATTTTATTAAGATCAACAAAAATACCATCTTTAGAAATTATATGACCCAAATACTGAATTTTATCTCTGTAAAAATCACATTTACTGAACTTAGCATAAAGCTGATGTTCTCTAAGTACTTGCAAAATGATTTTTAAATGTTTGTCATGCTCTTCTTTAGGTTTTGAGTAAATCATAATATCATCAATGAATACCACTACGAACTTCTCCAAATATTTATGCAGAACATTGTTCATCAAACACATGAAAATTGTCGGTGCGTTAGTCAGCCCAAAAGGTATAACTACGAACTCGTAGTGTCCATAACGTGTTCTGAATGTAGTTTTGAATATGTACTCGTCTTTTATTCTGACCTGATGATATCCCGACCTTAAACTAATTTTAGTAAATATCTCTACTCCGTGTACTTGATCAAATAGATCATCTATGTGGGGTAAAGGATATTGGTTCTTAATAGTCATTTTGTTAAGTTGACGATAATCTATACACAGTCGCATAGTACCATCCCTTTTCTTAACAAAAATAACCGATGCTCCCCAAGGAGACACACTAGGCCTTATGTTGTTTTTATCTATTAATTCTTTCAGCTGAGATTTTAATTCATTTAACTCTAGAATATTCATCCTATAGGGAGCCTTTGAGTTTGGTACCGCACCGGGTACTAACTCAATGGTGAAATCAAGTTCTCTTTTCAGAGGTAATCCTAGAATTTCTTTCGGGAATATGTCAGAAAAGACTCCAAGGATGGGAATATCCCCTAGTTTTAACTTGTCTTCTTTAGATGTACACTCATCATTAATAACATTAACAACAAACATTTTACAGCCTTTTCTAGCAGCTCTCTTTACTTGTATAGCAGAAATCTATCTTACTGAAATCTTCCTATCAATTCCTTTTACTATTTCTATATTTCCTTCATTATTTACACATGTAAAAGATTTGTCATAACAATTCAGTAAAACTCTATGCTGTTCAATCTAATCCATACCTATCAACAAGTCATATGACCATAAGGGTAAAACATTCAGATTAATTTGCATTTTCAACTGACTTAAAAATACTTCACAATCCTTAACATAATCTGTAACTTTTCTTTTAGTTCCTTTTGCAAGCTGAAGTAACCATGCATTATCAAATTTCTTTATTTTTAACTTGCAACGGTTTACTAAAGTAGGTGAAATATAACTCAGATTTGCACCTGGATCTATTAGAATAGAAATAGACTCATTTTGTATCATACCTTCAATTTCGACCATGGATGTTTGATGGTCCGCTTGATGGTTCTCCAGTGCTGCATTTATCCTCGGCATCTCTCTTGCGATATCTCCAACTATAGGTTTGGCTTGCATAGTGTGAATATTGTTGGTTGTCTTCTTGTTGCGTGGGAAATCTGCTCTCTTACGTGGTCCGCCACAGCCATAGCACTTCATGGGTCCTTTCTGTTCAGCATACCTGTTGTTGTTATTATTGTTATTGCTGTGATTATTATTGTTAGGTACGTTTCTTGCAGCAGTAAAGTTATGAGATGCATTATTCCTGTAATTATTAGGCAAATTTATGTTATTAAAACTTTTCTTAAAACCTCCAGAATGATGATTAAAATTCTTCTTTTTATAGTCAAATTGATTTGTCTTACTGTTCTTCCAGCCAATTGTTCCTTCTCTCTTTCTGTTTTGATAAAAACAAAAATTCGCCTTTCTCATGGCCTCTTCCAAAGTTGAAGAATTATCATACTCAATACGGTCCTTTATATTAGAAGGTAGACAGCTGAGAAACCTTTTCACTTTAGGATTTTCCTCGACCATATAGGGCACATACCTCAGCAAGCTAAGGAACCTGCTGCACAGTTCTTTCATGTTCATTGTACCCAACTTTAAATCGTAAAACTCCTTTGAATTATCTTCAAAATATTGTTCCGACAAAATATTCTTTTTAAACAAACTTTTAAACATAGTCCAAGTTACTTCTTTTTCTTTTATACTCTTGATTCTTTTAAGATCCTGCCACCAAATATCTGCCTTCCCGGTCAGATTGTAAATAGCCATCTTGGCTTTTAGTTGAGAAGAGTAGTCATAAATATTAAAGTACTTCTTCATTCCAGATAACCAAGCCTCTGTTGTCTCACCCTTCTCACTTTCACCATTAAAGGTGGGTGGCTTAATCTTTTTAAATTCCCCAGTAATCTGTTCATGATATTTATGTTTTCTATTTTTAGAGCAACATTCATTATTACTTCTATCATAATTAAAGTCATTATTACTTGAATCAGATTTAGAGGATGAGTGACTATTCCTTTTATCTTTTCTTGTTTTCTTATGCTTATGTTGGTGGGACATTGTTTCAGAATCAACCTTCATTTCTGATTTTCTACCTCTTTCATCATTATGACAATTTCCTTTTAAATTCTGTTGTAACTCTTCCTATACCTTAAGGATCCGTTCATTTTCTTCTTTAACAGCTTTTAACTCATATTTTAAATCCTATACAGTACGTAAAATTTCAGAAGACTGGTTCTTTAATTTAACCTAAATTCCTTCAGAATTGTTATTATTAATGCGTTCATTACGAGGAGATCTGTCCTCTGCTCATTCTTCTGGTATTTCCATACCTGCATTTAAAGGTCAATCTGTTCTGTGCAAAAATAAAATTGAATTACAAATGTTAGTAACATAAACTTTCTGATTTCTTTTATGTTTGCGCGCATGAGCCTAAACCAGGCCTGGAGTTTGAACCGCGCTCTAATACCACATGTAACATCCCAAAAATCGCTAAAAATTTAAAATTTTTGATATAGCAAAATCATAAAGAAAATGCTAACTATGGAATCAAAGATGTTCAACTATTTATTTAATGGCAGCTTCTCATGATTATCATTATTATTCCTAAACATAAAAGATAGCAGATTTATAAATTAAATGCGATAAAACAATGTTTATCTTTTCATGTGTTATGATTCTAGTAATAATACTGACGACTTGTTTGCATATTTCTGAAGTGGTTCCTACAGGGTGTCCTTGGGTTTACTTAGCTCTGATATCTAAAGCATTGGATTCTTTTCTTTCGTAGATCTGCAGGTAAGTAATAGAGTAATTCCAGTATTTCAAGAAAGGTTATAAGCTTCAGCTAGTCGTCTATTTTTTTAAGATAGATGTGTGTACTGCCGTGCATGAAGGTAGCGATGGTAAGAAGTTACAACTTTTCTTTATCAACTTGTGCCATTTTATCTTAATGCTTGTAAGTGTAGCTAGAGATATTTTCACTATATACCTCTGTTGTAAATGATGGTAGAATCATTGGAATTATAACTTATATTAGCAGTCTGAAATTGTGACAAGGTTGAACAAGATGTACTTTGGTGAAAGGTCTTTAGATCTTGATAACAGCAACATAAGATGACATCTATGGTCACGACATGGTTGAACAATGAATGACCTTGACGAAAATCCACAATCGATTATTCTTGAAATTGAAATCTTGCAATGCTTAAGTTTGAAGTGCAATTGTATAAAATGTCCGTATTATTACGATACTATGATGCATAAATAAAAATTGGTCTTCAAAACCTATGTGACGTATCACTAGTACCATACCTTCTATATGTTCTTGTAATATGGTTCTATTATATCATTGTGTGGGATAGATGTTGATTTGTTATGCAAATGCGACATATACCAATTCATTGACAAACCCTATGTATCCAAATGATTTAATGGTTAGGGTTATAATGCATGAATCCTATGTGAAATAATCTTATCATTGATATCAAAATGCAAGCTTACTATATGAATGAAAACTATAGTTACCATGCCTAGACCCATGCGAACTAAGGCTTGGTATTGGCAATCTATCACGTGCTTGTTATATGAATATAACATATGGTTTGGATTTACAATACACATATGCTACGCGTTTTTAACTTAGCATTGAAAACATAATATGCATATAACCTATGGTTTGAAAAAGCAATACACACATTATTATGCGAATTCATATCATGGTTCGAAACTATATAACGTGATTGTAATATAGTGTCGTGATATAATCCCGAGATCGTGCTGTAACAATAACTTCGACGTTGACATGAGCTTAAATGCTGTTACACGCATGTTCTGGCAAGTGATATGTCGGATCGAGCATTAAATGCAAACCCTATGTATTGATAGTGGATTGTCTTGTCGGCTCCTACCTGTAGCTGGCTCCACCTGATGTAGTTGCAGAAATGGTGGAAACATTGCCGAGCTGTAAGCTCCGCCCTGGTGATATGGCACTTCAACGAGGCTTGCTATTTAATGGATTTATTAGTGGTAGGTGATCGTAACTTCTTGGTAGTTTGTGTGGTAGGTACTATTTGCATCATGGAGTTTACAGTGTTGAGGTTCATTGGTAATGGATGGCACGCTTCACTTCGGTAAGCCTCGATGGCATAACCCTCCATAGGTTCTCCTGGCATATTATGGCTATCGTTGAAGTTGTAACCACTTTGTGTTTTCTAGAAATCATGGTCCAAAAAATGTTGTTTTGTTTTTACGCCTGTATTATGGATGCCTCTCGGCTTACAGGGTCGATGTAATATGGTGTAAAGAGGTTTAGGTTACTGTACAGTGTTTTGGATTCTAAGTTGAATCTGGGCAATGTATCTTCTATTGTCGAGGGTTTCAATCTCTGTCGCATTTTAATAAGAACAAAAATATTTATAAAACCATTTTTCAATAGTTGTTTTCGTTTCTCCTTTTGGGGCTTGACCTGTGAACATAACTTGGAATTCGTTGATTTAAGTGTTGAATTGAACTGGTTACTAGCAAATCTCTGCATTTAACTTTGATGTAAAACAATGGGTAGTTTATAAAATAGGTTTCGATACCTCTGCTGCTATCGTTTTCTTTTGTGAACTGTGAAACTTTGAAATGTATAATGATGGAATGGGTACTGTGTGATGTATGTGAATAATGAAAATACTGTTGCTTCCAATAAACAATTGGTAGATGTTTGTAACTATGGAAGGCTTCGGTCTATGTGTAGTTTGTTGATTTGTAAATAATACTGTGTTTTCATCCTATAATAGGTTTGAGTATAAGGGTTTGTCTTTGTGTATGGCTTGCACCTGCTCCTCGATATGAAATCGACAACCATACTTGTTGTTTGTTACTACTATTAGAGCTGTTCCATGAATGTTGTAATAACTAGCGTGCTTGAGTTGGTTCCGAGACTTTAACTGTGTCGATTTATGGAAAATAGCACATGGTTTGACATAAGTTTAAAATGGTTAATAAGAAAATTGTTGGTTGTATGCCGAAATTTGATAACACTTTTTATGGTTATAGAATGAATTGACAAATGTTTTATTTCCTACTATGAAATTTATAATATAAAACAATGAGAAATTATGTGCAAGCAGTAATTGGAATTTTGCTAACTGTACTCTATTTTCAAAAGGGAAATATCATTATGCTGTATGTTGAGATTAAATCTATAACTGTTATAGTAGAAACGTATACATTTGAAATACTTTAATACATAGAAACAATTCTTATACTGTTAGAAAAGAAAAACTATTTATTTTAAGATAGAAGATATTTATGAAATGAAGAAAGCATTACTTGTTCATCTAGGAGAACAGTTATCTATAAATAGAATGATAATGAGGACACTGTAGATCTATACACAGGAATTAAACAGTAAGCAAAAAACTTTGAGAAAATATAATAATTTCATCTTCTCATTCACCTCTCTATTTGCCTATCTTGATCTATCTGACTTAATTTTATCTCCGTACTAGAGTACGATGCAGATCCATTTGCATGGGGAAAAACGCAAAGACTATTCTATTCAATCAAAAATAAATTTTACACAGAATCATAACTTACTCAGGGAACTAAAATAAATTTATAAAATAAAAAAATAAAAGTTATTATACAATAGAAGTTTAAAATGTATGAAAATAGATAAGATAATGGAACCTGTAATTGAAGAAAGGGCAGACAAACACCCAAGGAGGCCTATTCCTCCCAACCTATTGCAGAAGAAGCAACTCAACTGCTGGTTTCTTGTGAACCCCCAAGCCTGATTACTGAGCCAGTAAGTAGATGGAATCTGTGTAGATCAAGACACTCAAAAATGCCTTCAGCACTTAGCATCAACCTCCTGTAATAACATGCCTTCAGCACTCAGCATCAACCTCCTGAACTCAATAAGAGTTTGGAAAACTCACAACATGATCAACAACATAGCATATCCCCTCATCAAATCTCTTGGGTGCAAACATAGTAAAACCCCAAGGTAAATTTCCTTGTCAGGAAAAGTGATGAATCTCAGTTCATAATTTGATGGCTATTATATAGACTGCCTAGGTCTTTAGTGGTCAGTTTGGAGTAAATGAGCCTCAAGCTCCAGTCCCATCTTTCAGGGCACTATGGCCACATTTCAAGGGAGTTGTCCCATACCAACAGCTAGTTAGTTGCATCATGACGTTGCCACTTGTCCATTTCCTTCTACCCTAGATTCCATTCCACCTAGTGGATCAGTAACCACTCTTTCAATAGTCCTCTTAGGTGTTTGTCTCCTATTTTATTTATTTAATAACAAAATATTGTGCAAATTATAGTCATCCTTGGACACATGTCCAATAGAAAACTTTACAATAAAAGCTATCATATTGTTTTCTAACACAAAATGTTTTCCAGCAAAAAGGGTATGTTACACAATGAAACTGAGCAAAACCCTAGTTTACGAAATGAATGCACAATGAAGCCACTGGGCCATGAGAAGACGAGGGAGAGGGTCCCCCAGAGATAATCGCATGCCAGCAGACGAATGGAGTCGACGGTTTGTCGGTTCGAGGTCTGGTTTCTGAGCTATGTCGAGCTGGAAGTTGCATGAAAATGTCGTTCAGGGATACTTGGTGACTTTCCATCTGGGACACTTGGTGACTTTCAGTCCTCCTAGGGTTATAGTTTTTTAAGGCTTGTATAATTTCCTTCTTGACAGCTCACCTCTTATACCATGTTAAATTTTTGATACTTTATCTAGATAAATGCTTTATACCAATTATAATGTCATGTCCCAAATTTGGAATTGGGTCACAATGGCCTAATCACATTAGACATATTCATTAGAGTTTGTAAAATTGATGTTAAGGGTCAAATAATTGCCAAGGAGGAAAATTACTAGTTTCCTAGGTTTGGGGTGGAAGCTTTGGGATTTGGAATAAGGGGGATAATAAATGATGTTTAGACATTAGAAGGGTTCAAGTATTTAATAAATAGAGTGAATAAAGAAATTCAAGAGAAATCCTAAGTGACAAATGGTTTTGGAGACATATGGAGGATGTGGGACCCACACTAGCTTGATTTTTCATAATACATGGTATCTCTCTTTTGCAAATTCGAATTAATGGGAATGTGAACACTCTTGGGTGAGTTGGTAAGTCATAACAGATTTTATTGAGCATATTAGGTCGAATTTGGAAGGATTGGTAACCTCCATGGAAGATAAAGAGTCAAAACGGAAGTTTGTGGACATTTGGGCTAGATTCCCTAGCCCCTATGACACCAATGATGGAGCATCTATGACAACTATGACAAATTGCAGACCTGACCTCTGAGATCTGACCACTATGACATGTCAGCCCCAAAAATATGCTCAAAGAAGGCGAATTTGGGAGTTGGAGAAGCCAAAGAGACTCAAAATCGAATTTGGGAGAAGATGGAAGGTTGGAACTAGGAGACAAGTGGCAAATGTGGAATATTTCCTAAATGAAAATCTATTGAATCTATTGAGAGGATTTCGACCCTTAGAAGTCTAATGTTGGTTATAAAATGTAGAAATGAAGTATGAGAATGTCTTTTGATCATTTGTAGAATTTGCAATTGCATTTGTGAAGAGGGAGAGCTAGTGGATGACTAGTTTCTTGCCTTAGCCAATTTCGAGGGTGAAAGATTCCCATCCAAGTTGGAAATTGGAAAGGCCATTCAGACCTTTCATTTGGAGCTTTAATGGAGTATTTATTTGCAGGTGTAAGCTACAGGGAAGCTCATGGTTTCTTCTATTGCAGCTCACTCCTTCAACCATTTCCAGTTTTGATGGCATATTCTTAATCCTTGAGGGAGGGCATTTTTGGTGAGCTATTGTACTCTTTAGGGGAGCTTATAATGCCCCATTTCTTTTGTAATATGAATTAAATACTCTGTTATTCATATCCAGAAAGTTTCAGGTTGAAATTCCAAGTAGAAATGTATAAATCTCATTTTTAATGGAAGAACAATGCCATTTCCCCACTACCTTGTTGTGAACCAATGTATTGATGATGATTTCGAATGAATGGATGATTCTATGATGAATTTGTGATTAATGGACTGCCATGGATGTATTTTACAAGTTTCATGTACTGTACTTGAGCATTTGAAGTATTTTTACTCAGTTTAATTGCATTGGGAGAAGAAATAGTGCCATTTCCCCAAGGGTCGAATTGGTGATTTTTGCAGTTGAATGGGAGAGGGTGAGAACAGTTGTAATAAACCATTAATGGTTCATATGAGACCTTAATAACATACTTAACACATTACATACCTCTGTTCATAAATTTGAGTGGGTTTGGAGGCATTTGGGAAGCCATTTTCAGTATTTACCTCAGGGGGATTTGAACCCCAAATTACTAGTAAAATTGCATACTTGGTCCAGAATCTTAAGAGAGTTTGCAGAGGTCTTTTGGTGGCCATATGTTATCCTTGAACATCATATTCAAGTCCTAATATCATTCATACACCTTACTTGAAGATTTGAAGGAATTTGGAGTCAATTTGAGACCTAGAGACCAATACTAGTCAAAGGAAAATCACTAGTAAAGTTACCTACATTGACCAGAATTGAAAGAGTATTTGTAGAATTGTTTTAAAGGTACAAAGGAATTCCTAAAACACATATTTATGTTCTAATATCATTCATATACATTCTCAGAATATTTGGGATCATTTGGGGCAAATTTGGGACCTAGCGATCAAAACTAGTCAAAGGTCGAACCAAGGAAAAAAAGTGGAAAATTGTCATTTTAATAAAATTCCTAACAAGGGACATTACAGTGGTATCAGAGCATGGTCCTTGCACCTGTGTATTAGTTACATACATTCAAGAATAATTGGCATCCATGTCTTACTATTATGATGAATCCTATGAGTACAATTCTTATGAGGAATATGCAGATGCTTATGAGCAATATGAAGCAGAATGTGAATGGTATGAGGAAGAGGTGCCATCATGCAACACTTCTTACAATTTCAAGAGAAATGAAGATTATTCTTATGACTTTAAATCTGATGAATATGAGTGTGTCACACCAACCAAGGATAATTCTATGAGTGAGTTCCAAAGATGGAGAGCAAAATATAAAACCTTGCCCCAACAATATCAAAAATATCAAGAATATCTTGCTTTTAGCAAAAATACACAAAATGCCATGTCTTTTGAGTACTATGCTGAACATGTTTTTGAAAATAGGCCCAAAAATGAAGATGTGGAGTTAGTGAAGAAAGGTTTATGCCCTTCTTGTAAAAACCCTTGGAGCGAGTATCATATATGTGTGCATGAAATGATGTCCTCCTTGAGGAGAGCTTTTGAGATTTATTCAAGAAGAGATTCCAAATATATTGATCCTAAGGAAAACAAGGGGCAAAATGCATCAACTTGCTTTAAGGAGAAAAAGGAACAGACATCACAAGAGCATGAAGAATATTCTATTGAAAATATGGAAGATCATTTCGAGACACCTTCTAGCTTAGACATGAACCAAAGAGCATCTACCGATGGATGCTTAAACTATGAAGGAGTACCTACTAATGGGTGCTCACACCTCTATGTTGGTGACATAGAGATCACTTTTGAAAGTGTTTCTACAAGTACAAGTTTCATTAAGCATGATAATGAAGACCTTGTAGCAGTTGAAGAAGAACCAAGATCAACTTCCCCATCACCACTTGAGCTTCATGAAGTTGGTCCAAGCAAAATTGAAGAAGATGAGGAGGTTCATTTGCAAGAGCCTCATTTTCTTGAAGGGTCCTTAAAGATGAATGAAAATAAGATCCAAGAGTCCCTCAACATTCTCCATGACACTCAAGCATTGGTGTCAAATTCTTGTTGGAGAGCTACTTCATTGGAGGAAACATCCTTCCTTGAAGACATGGAGAAGATTCAAAGAGGAATGTGCCACATCAAAGGTAATTTCATGTCTTTGTTTTTTGATAGAAACCATTTGTTTGAGCTTAATGAATTGTTACATGATGCATACTTGAAGAATAATGACGATATTCATAAGCTCACAATTCAAAATGAGCAACTTCTTGAAAAGTTGCAAGATACTTGTTTTTCCTCCTATGTTTCAGATTGTCAAATGGTAGATTGTTTGGAGGATTCTCATGACATGGTGGATCATGAGAAATGTGAAAATTTCAATGTTCTTGATGTGTTTGAAGATGAACTTGAAGAGATCCAAACACTTGATGTGGGGGAAGAGGAATTTGAATTGCCTCTTGATGAAGGTTATGCAATTTTTAAAGAAGAGCATGATTCCTCTACATTGGAACCAAACTATGACAAAGAGTTCACACTTTTGAAGGAGCTGCATGATACTACACACATGGATCCTTCCCATGATGAAACTCCTGAACTTTTTGATCATTTGGGTGAGTTAGTACATTCTTCTACATCCTACAATTCCATGTTTTGTAGTATTAGTCTCAATGAAGTATGGGTGAAAGGGTTCTTTTTGATGGTGCCACATGAGGAGTATGGAACTCCTAGATTTAACTTTTATGATGACATGGTTGGAGCACATTCTTATTCACATTTGCAGCAGCATAATTTGTCACTTTATGATGATTCACATCTATATGGATGCACCTATGATATGGATTTGAGTCACTTGAATACTCATGGTTTTTCTTGCTCAACACTGGGTTCATTTGATGTTAGAGGAACTTCATCCAACACTTGGATGAATAGATTTATGATGGGAGAACATTTTTGTTGGCAGCCACATACTTTGTTACATATTTATGATTCTCACATTCATCGATGTATGGGTGAGACTTCTTTGAGTCATTTGAAGTCTCCTTGTTTTTTCTGCTCATCATTTGGTTCAGATTCTAGTGGAGATTCTTCATTCACTTCTTGGATGAAAGAATACATGGTTGAATATTTTGATGCATATCACATACTTTTGGAGAAGAATTATAGGGCATGGGATCCTCACCTATGTCATTGGAGCAGATTTGATTGGTCACTTGAAGCTTGTATGCACTTGGAAAATGGTGGTCTACTTGCTTGGAGGTATAAGCACTTTCATGACTCTTTGATGAAGCATATCCTTGATGTACATTTTCATTATGTTGTTATGTACTTTGATGATATATATTTGGTACTCATGATGTTTGGAAGAATGCATACAAGAAAATGGGATCCAGGAATCCTCTTATCTAATGGTGTAGGTTGGAGAGCACTCTTAATTGTTGGGGTGCAATACAAGCAATGGGACCCTGGAATAATTTTTGTCTCATTGGTTTAATTTTTTTTGGGGAAGCAAGTAGCATGGGAGATGGATTCCCCACTTAATAAAGTGATTTTAATAAGAGTAGTGCAGCAGCAAGCATGGTGGTTCCTCTCTAAAATATTCATGGAAACTCAAAGACTCACGGTTTGGCAATTCAATGGCAACTTCAAAGAATTATACAGAAAGCAGGTTTTTCAACACCCATGTTTGAAATTGCTTGAGGACAAGCAATATTGGGAAGGGAGGATTTGTCATGTCCCAAATTTGGAATTGGGTCACAATGGCCTAATCACATTAGACATATTCATTAGAGTTTGTAAAATTGATGTTAAGGGTCAAATAATTGCCAAGGAGGAAAATTACTAGTTTCCTAGGTTTGGGGTGGAAGCTTTGGGATTTGGAATAAGGGGGATAATAAATGATGTTTAGACATTAGAAGGGTTCAAGTATTTAATAAATAGAGTGAATAAAGAAATTCAAGAGAAATCCTAAGTGACAAATGGTTTTGGAGACATATGGAGGATGTGGGACCCACACTAGCTTGATTTTTCATAATACATGGTATCTCTCTTTTGCAAATTCGAATTAATGGGAATGTGAACACTCTTGGGTGAGTTGGTAAGTCATAACACATGTCATTGAGCATATTAGGTCGAATTTGGAAGGATTGGTAACCTCCATGGAAGATAAAGAGTCAAAATGAAAGTTTGTGGACATTTGGGCTAGATTCCCTAGCCCCTATGACACCAATGATGGAGCATCTATGAAAACTATGACAAATTGCAGACCTGAACTCTGACATCTGACCACTATGACATGTCAGCCCCAAAAATAGGCTCAAAGAAGGTGAATTTGGGAGTTGGAGAATCCAAAGAGACTCAAAATCGAATTTGGGAGAAGATGGAAGGTTGGAACTAGGAGACAAGTGGCAAATGTGGAATATTTCCTAAATGAAAATCTATTGAATCTATTGAGAGGATTTCGACCCTTAGAAGGCTAATGTTGATTATAAAATGTAGAAATGAAGTATGAGAATGTCTTTTGATCATTTGTAGAATTTGCAATTGCATTTGTGAAGAGGGAGAGCTAGTGGATGACTAGTTTCTTGCCTTAGCCAATTTCGAGGGTGAAAGATTCCCATCCAAGTTGGAAATTGGAAAGGCCATTTAGACATTTCATTTGGAGCTATAATGGAGTCTTTATTTGCAGGTGTAAGATACAGGGCAGCTCATGGTTTCTTCTATTGCAGCTCACTCCTTCAACCATTTCCAGTTTTGATGGCATATTCTTAATCCTTGAGGGAGGGCGTTTTTGGTGAGCTATTGTACTCTTTGGGGGAGCTTATAATGCCCCATTTCTTTTGTAATATGAAGTAAATACTCTGTTCTTCATATCCAGAAATTTTCAGGTCGAAATTCCAAGTAGAAATGTATAAATCTCATTTTTAATGGAAGAACAATGCCATTTCCCCACTACCTTGTTGTGAACCAATGTATTGATGATGATTTCGAATGAATGGATGATTCTATGATGAATTTGTGATTAATGGACTTCCATGGATGTATTTTACAATTTTCATGTACTGTACTTGGGCATTTGAAGTATTTTTACTCAGTTTAATTGCATTGGGAGAAGAAATAGTGCCATTTCCCCAAGGGTCGAATTGGTGATTTTTGCAGTTGAATGGGAGAGGGTGAGAACAGTTGTAATAAACCATTAATGGTTCATATGAGACCTTAATAACATACTTAACACATTACATACCTCTGTCCATAAATTTGAGTGGGTTTGGAGGCATTTGGGAAGCCATTTTCAGTATTTACCTCAGGGGGATTTGAACCCCAAATTACTAGTAAAATTGCATACTTGGTCCAGAATCTTAAGAGAGTTTGAAGAGGTCTTTTGGTGGCTATATGTTATCTCTGAACATCATATTCAAGTCCTAATATCATTCATACACCTTCCTTGAAGATTTGAAGGAATTTGGAGTCAATTTGAGACCTAGAGACCAATACTAGTCAAAGGAAAATCACTAGTAAAGTTACCTACATTGACCAGAATTGAAAGAGTATTTGCAGAAGTGTTTTAAAGGTACAAAGGCATTCCTAAAACACATATTTATGTTCTAATATCATTCATATACATTCTCAGAAGATTTGGGATCATTTGGGGCAAATTTGGGACCTAGCGATCAAAACTAGTCAAAGGTCGAACCAAGGAAAAAAAGTGAAAAATTGTCATTTTAATAAAATTCCTAACAAGGGACATTACATATAACCATTAGTTCAATGCATAAATTTAACCATGTAAACATTTACATAAAGAATTTAACATGTAGGATATAGTTAAGAATAACAATGCATAAGAGACACAACATTTTATCCTAGGAAACCCTCATGGGGAAGAAAACTAGAAACCTTTCTTAGAATACTTATATGTTTAGAAATCAAGTACAATGAAACCATGAACAAACCCTAACCCTGAAGGGTTTTACCCCATGAAAAAACCTTAATGTCACATGACAACAAGAGTACTTATCTACATGAAGATGACCTCCAAGCCATAAGGATATCCAAGCATATCCTTCCCAACCAACAATAGAAGGCACTTTATTTCTTGAATCCCGAGGTAATGTTTGTTCCTTTCACCAATGTTGCTTTGAGCACTTGTATGTAGTTACTCATATTTAGTGTTGAATCTAATTGTATAATAAAATATTGGGCGTTGATGAAATGTGTAGCATGTATTGCACTGAGTTTTATTAAACTATACTTGAACATTGAATTAACTTGTAATTTAATCATCCAAACTCACAAATTTTAATTAGACCTATCCAATTACTGTGCATGAGTGAGTTCATTGAAACCTTGAAAAACATTGTATTGCACTTAGTTTGATTAAATTACACAAGCAATAACTTTGACTTAACTTGTAATGATCATCCAAAATCCAAATTTTAATTAGATACCAATTATTGCACGCATGTAGTGAGTTCGTTGAAACCTTTAAATATAATAGTTTGTTCTTTTGACATACCGCATTCATGAGTAATAGATAATCCACACAAATCAACACATTACATTGACACAAGAACAGATGGAAACCGAAGAACAAATACAAAGTGAAACGTATCATTCATTTATAAGTGAAATGTCAATGTACATGTCTCCAAAAGTACATATATATCCAAAAGTATATGTATCCAATGAAGTCAATGTACATGTCTCCAAAAGTACATGCACAATGAAGTCAATGTACATGTCTCCAAAAGTGAATGTATCAAAAAGCACATATATATCCAAAAGTATCCAAAAGCACATGTGTCCAAAACTATCCAAAACTATCCAAGCCACATTTACATGTATCCAAATGTACATATATCCCATAAGACACATCAAAACTCAAGCTTCCTCTTGTTCTTTCTTGACATTGATCCTCTAGTCACATCTATAGGATTAGTGTGCGTCTCGGAATCCTGCAAATTAAATATCAATTGTTAAATTCAACTAACTATGTACTAATACATTAGCTCAACAATTATCAACTTGTGCATGGAAAGTGCATTAAACACTTGGTCACTGAAGGACATCTCACCTCAACTGACAAAGGGGATTGAGTTGCTTGTGTAGCAGATGGATTTGTTGGTTGAACATCCAGGATGGTCAAACTAGGGGGGCCAAGAACTGCTCATGCTGGTGGTGGCTAAAATCACAAAATGTTGAAATAGTTAGACATGCATGAATAAAAAATAGACAACAATAATAAACTATGTAAAGATCATGTTGAAATAGTTACATACCTATGTGTGATCAGTTTCCATTGCAGATGCAGCACTGACTACTGCATCAACCATCGATGTGAATTTTTGAGTAGATAACTCGGGTTCCTAATGCAATAAACATGCAATTCAAACATTGACAAAAATGATTTATGCACTAGATTTCAAGTTAAACAACAAATATCATCGAAGGATATACATTACCATGGTATGAGTAAGCCCATGGTCGTGGGAAACTGGATTCTTGATAGGAGTAGGCTGCCTCACATATACATGACCTTTGTTCACGAATGGCCTAGCAGGAGATAAAAATCCAAGCCATGGTCCAGATGTCTCGGATGGTGCCTATAGTCAGCAAGTGTTCATGTAGTTAGACATGCATGATTCAACAAACAAACATATATTTAAAAAATGACATTTTTAATTGTTTAGCTGGAGCCCAGATGTTTCCTCGGACTGTATGACCATGGGTGATACCTCCACATTAGCTTTCCCATGTGAAGGATCTGCCATCTGCAAGTTTAATAATTGTAAATATTAGACAAAAGATAGCATTAGTGAACTAAAATGTAAATTATGTGGAAATTAACAACTTAACAAGTATTAAAAAACTCAAATTTTAAAATGATTACCTCGGTGTGAGATACGGCAATGGGTGATATATAAGATGGGCCTGCCAAATCGGTAGCATCATGACCCCCTGTAGAGTTTGGAACATCTGACTCTGAAGCGTGGCTACCATCATAAAACATCAACTGCAAGTTCACAAAATTAATATATTAGCTCAAAGTATATATATGTGTACAAAGATGAAAATAAATGAAGAATTTATTACAATTAACCATCTACATACCTCAGTCAAAAACCCATTGAAGGAAACATATGAGGCAAGACCATAGCAGGGACGACCACACGATCTGCACTTGTGAGGTTCAATACTAGGCTGGGGATGTCCTGATGGTCCTGCACTAGTGGATGGTCCTGCACTAGACAATGGTCCTGCACTAGTGGATGGTCATGCACTAGACAATGGTCCTGCATGGTGACGACCTGGTGTATGTACCACACCAGGGACAGATGTCCCTTCCTCACCCATATGCTGAACCATAGTGCCATGGTGAATAACCGCTCGTGCCAAACTCAAAAATGCATCACGTGTCTGTGGAATAACACGATGTGTAAGTGGGACATCTGGCCCAGGCAACTTCCTGCGAGGTGCAGGGATAGGGCGATCCTGGTCTCGAAGCCTCGCATTGGGTCGGTTTTGGGGCATACCCCCACCGATCCCTTGAAACTGCAAGATGTAAAAATAGTTTACGTGTTTATGTAATACTAACTCTGCGTACATCTTTCGAAGGAAATACAAGGGAATTTACCTGTTGTTATGTGGTGGCATATCAAAAACCATGTACCATATGTCCATCCAGTTATCAACAAATGGTTGAAACGTGCACCACACAATGGATATATGAGGCTTGTTTGCATTTGGAATTTCCCCCATCCGATGGTCCCTAAACAATGCAAATATGAGCTCTTTGGATATTTTCAATTTTTTTATTGCATTGTAGTCTGGCCCATCAACATATTCTTGTCTTTTTCTCTCTCTATATGATGTAATATCATATAGTACATTGCTAGACTCTGAAATGGTGTCAACAATTGTATCCAAGGTTGATGCAAGCGAGCAGTGAATCCTGTCACCACCACTAAAAGCAGCACTAATGCCCCTCAAGTGGGCAAGCTCAATCAGTATCTCGGCATTTGTGTCCATAGCCGCAACTGCAATAAAAACATCAATACGAAAATCATTAGAAACATATACATGGTATATAATGACGTCTCTTCAAAATTGAAATTGTATTAAATCAAACTCAAGTAAGCAATTTAATGGCATTCACTTACATACATTTAAAACTTAAAATTAAACATTTAACAATTAAAAATTAAGTTTCGTTCAACTTCTTTCTAGAAGTTAAGGCACTTCTTAACCCTCATTGGTGACTTTTCCATGCAAACTTGGGTTTAAACTTCTTAGAATTTAGGAGTGTTATTTTAACATGTTTTGGCCTTTACGTTCCTTGTAGAAAACAATATTTCCATCAACTTCATAAGCTAACATTAAATTTATTGATTTCAACATATTACACCTTGTAGTTGGAGGGGAGGAAAAAGTGTCATGGAATGAAATGGATATGTATGAGTTTGTCTTGCCAATATGATTACATATGTACTTGAGATGACTATCAATGATTAAGATGTTGAATAATCAACTAGAGATTGTGACTAGAATGACAATAACAACAATGTCAACTTCTCAAAATAGAGACAATTTCTCTCTGCAAAATCGATCTCTACATTGTATGGCAAATTCAGAAAATTAAATAAAAAACATAGCGATTTTCTATATGAAGTCTTTGAGTTGAATTGACGGTCCCTGAGCGTTGAGTAGATTGATCGAGGGTGTGGATAGGGCAGGCCCGAGAGGCAATTCGTTAATGTGTTTTGGCATTTAGTTAAGGGTGCTTAACTAAGAGGCAATGTATAGCTACATACACTTGTGATGACATTTTGATTATGTTCATGGACAAATGATTGTGATGAAATTTTGAGAAACCAAGTTACTAATTTTTTATGCATTTTTTCTATTCACGCTTGTGCATGCATTTCATCTTGTTATGGCCATTTCCAAGGAAAATTATTTAATTAGTATCATGGGAAATGGCCTTTGAGGGTTGGAAACTTGGGTTTCATGTGGATGGATAAATTGTAGAAAAGGAGGAGTTATATTTTTTTCAATTTTTGGTTGGATTAGGAATTTTTGAGTTTTTGAAAAGGGATTCATTTTAATTACTCACTCATCTTGGTTGAGGGAGACGCGAATTTAATTAGAGATTGGGTTATTCCCAATTTTATAAATATTACAAAACTAGGTTGTTTTAAACAATAAAAAAATGGTAATTTAGGTTAAGAAATGACAAAAAAATGGTATGGGTGAATGAATTACCTGATTAGATGACAATCCACCAGTGAATATGCCTCCCTTCCAACTAAATCAAGCTCCGTCGATACTCCAGGGCACACAAACCATTCTCGTCCAACCTCGAATTCACGTTTATGATGCGTGAAGAGTGCCGCGAGTGGTCGGGGGTGGTCGGGACTGTGTTTTTAAATTGATTTTAGATTGGCATAACGCGTACGCATTTTGTAACAGCATAACGCGTACACATTTTGTAGTTCTATAATGCGTATGTGTTGTGGTTACCTATCCTACATGTCTAGTGACATGTCAGGCTTGGGTTTTACCATACAAAGTGCTAAGTATCAGAAACGCGTTATGTTTATATGTATAAAAAACGAGCTTTGAAAAAATAGGATTGCATCTAAAGTGACCCTCATCTTCTTGCACACACCCTTTATCTAATTTTTAAAATAACAAAACACCTTAATGCAACAAAACATCTTTATGTCACGGGACCAACTTGGTACACCTCCGACGGACTACACCTTCACCTGTGGAATTATACTTAGTTATTTTCTTAGATTTGATCATTGTTTGATTACTTAGCCAATCCAACACTTAGCCATTTGCACAAGTAAAACAACAAATGCACAAAGAAACAGAAGACAACAATAAATGGGGGCATCCCCAACCAAGCTGTGGTAAATCCAAGTAGAGGGAAGTAAGTCATGAAGGACTATGTATGTTGTTCTTCCCAGAGAGGCTATGAAGGTGACATATTGCAGTAGTGAGTTGATGACACTCTCGTGTGCGATCATTGTTGCAGTTAATGGTGGGACCATAGGGTGCAACAAGCACTCAACCCAACCATTTTCTCAGTTGCATGGTAGTGATGTGGTTGAAGTGTAAGATGTAGGAACTTCTCTAGTCATGTTCTCTTCTACTTTGCATGGGCATGGTATATTGAGAGTGGTTGTAGCATACCTTGTGGAGGGGTTTGTCTATCTTGGGAATGGGGGTTCATTATCATGGAGTTGAGAATGGCAATTGGGAGTCATGACCTAGTTGCTTCAACTTATGAGGGATAGCAATGGACAACTGTGTGTCAAGAAAACACACTACCAAAGCAAGTAGTAGGTTGATGGTGCGATGGATGAGCAGTTTGAGAGGCTTCCAAGGAAGACTCAGTTGCAGCTGTAGATTCAATAATTGAGATGTGCTTGATGAATAGAGTAGTTTTCTTGGAGACGTTGTTGGGATGGAAACAGTTTGGGTGGGGGAGGATGTAATAATCTTGAGAGTTTGCCAAAAACTTGGGGCTCCCCATCACCCATGATGGATTCCCATTGGCTGGAGTGGAAACCATTTATGGATGCACATATGGGTGCATCACCTACCAAGTAGCTTTGAGAGGGTTTAATTCATGTGGATGGGTAGGATACTTGCCAAGAATTGGCTAAGTGTGCCCACTCCTATGGGATTCTCCAACAAGGAAGTGTTAGGTGGAGTGGAAAAGGAACCCGCGACATTGTTGGTTGGAAGCTGGCATGGGTTGGTAACTTGGATAGTGTGGGGGATGGAACCCACACTTAGATAGACTTTGGTGGTATATGGTATTCCGTGTGTTGAAGCTCGGCAAGTGGGGAAGTTGGCTTGGTCATAGCAGCATAGCGTTTGGTAGGCAGACACATAGATAAATTTGGCTAAGTCACTTGGATAGAGGAAGTAAGTGTAGAACTTGGTATGATATGCACATTTACAGTCCGACTCATGTGGGAGGAGACATCCCCTTAGTAGGTCATCCACATGAGGGAATTCTGAGGCACATGAGGGCATAGGATGTTGGAGCTTCCAAATCTAGTAGGCAGGTAGGCTTCTGAAGTTTGTTTCGGAAGGTGAGCTCCTAAGTCATGTAGTGCTGTAGACTTGGAGCGTCGAGCTCCCAAATCCTGTTGTTGAAGTGGCAAATGAATTGTTGAGCTGGGAAGACAAGATCTCGAAGCACGTTGGTAGGAGAGCTCCTAAAGCATCTTGGCAGAAGGGATCTTGAAGTGTAGTTGGGTAGGTAAAGTGTGGATATGGTGTGAAAGGATCCCATGTTGGATTATGGAGCATCCAAGTGGTTCCATTGTTGTGGACGATCTTGCTTTTGTTTAGAGGGAATGTGGGAGAGCAAGTTTGATTGCAAGAATTTCATTAGGGTGTGTTATTCTTTGGTGAAGGTTTATTGTGTGGTGGTACAAATGTTTCCCTTATGGATAGGATGAGCTTCGGTTCGAAGGATGCACTTCAACATCACCCTAGAGAGGCGTCTTTGCTTTGGGAAATCCTCTTGGATGGATAGACATGTGATCTGCGAGAAGGTAGACTACTAATTTGCAAAGCTTTGATGGAATGTAGCATGTGGTATTGTGAAATGCGATGGAAGATAGTAGGAAAACTTGTGGGATGCTAATAAGAAGCATGCCATAGTGAAAAGATAGAATATGTGAGTAGGTAGACTTCGGTATACTAAGCAAGGAGCTTAGCAAGATGGAGGTCATGAGTAGGAAAGCTTCCGCAGATTCAGTGAGGCTGTGATGGACTATAGCTTGTCGAGGGACTTAACGTGGGCACTATGAGTAGGAAGGCATGCAAATGTGATGGAGAGTAGTTATATTTGTAGCTTGATTGTATCTTGATTGTTGTTGGTTTGGTATCACTGTCATATGAGTTTCTAGGATGTGGAATCCTCCATTGTATGTTAAGTCTCATTCTATGTTTATCATTAGGTATAGGTACACCTAAGTTTGGTGTGCTTCCCACATATACATTTTTCTCTTGTATTGTATTTGGCTAAGTGTTGTATGCACTCTAGGATGTGCATCTAAAGGAAAATTGGATAAGTATAGAATTTGATAGAGATAAGTGTTAGGAATTCTGCATGGTTAGACATAGTCTGTCAAACACCTACCGAGCTAGTATCACCCTCTGCAAGGATATGGGTAGTTCCACATGGGCCACTGGAAGGTGAAAAATTGGGTCAGGCCAATGAGTTCTAAAATCCTAGTCACCACATGGAAGCGATGTGATATTGTTAGTTGAGAATCACCATCAACCACAAGTATCACCTGAACTATGCCTCACTAAAAACAACCCGACTGAACCTAACCTAGGGACCTTAGAGTATGCAGAATTCCAAGTGCTCGTTTCATCGTAGGAAATGCAGTGCACACTTATCCAATTCTTCTTTTGGAAATTCCTTCCCTTAGAAAAAAATATTCCAACCGAGCGATGGGTCCATGTCTTACATACCACTGAGCCAAAATCTAATCCACCATGTAATCTGGCCTTTACACAATCAACATAAAAGCCTGGGTTGGCAAACCCCTATATGTTCTATTTTCTTCAAGATAGCATGCCCTCAGTTGGGTTACATGGAAGATTGGATGAAAAAAACGTAGGTTCTATGGGAGCCTTAGTTTGTAGGTAAGCTTTCCAATCTTCTCAAGAATCTCAAACAATTCATCATGCCTTTGCAATAAAGCACCTTCCATGCCTGTTAATGGAGTCAAATGCTCCTTGTTGAGCTTGATAAACACTTACACCCCAAATTGAAACTCTACGTCACGTCGTCCACAATCTATCCATTTATTCATCTACTTGGAATCCTTGACCATTTGAACATGCCCCATATCCAACTTGTCCTTCCAATCCTTTAGGAATCCCATCACAGCCAAGTTTTCCATAAACGATCTGGTTGCAATGACTTGTGGAGTCAATGAATGTTGTCTCGTTTCAAACTCAAACAAACTGTAGACAGTTGTGGAACTAGTTTGCATGTTATAGTTGAACTATGTCGCATATAAAATATCCATCCAATTATGTTGGTACGCATGAATGAAGTGTCTCAAGTAGTCTTATAGAATTGTGTTGATTTATTTAGTCTTCCCATCCATCTATGGATGGTAACTTGAACTCGTAAACAACTTCGTTCCCACTAACCTGAACAACTCCTACCAAAACCATCTTGTGAACTAGGTGTCATGATCAGAAACAATATTTAGTGCTAATCCCCAGTACTTCACCACATTTTTGAAAAACTTCCATGCTACATCCTCTTCCTTGCAAGGATCCTTTATAGCAATGAACATCACATACTTGGAAAATATGTCCATCGAAAAAAATCCCATTGTATCCAACTACGTGATGAAAACCATGGACATGCTTACTAAAGGCCTTTCCGAAACTTGTAGAGCTTGAAGCATCCCTGCCTTCATCTTGGAGCTTAGCTTTTCCTATTGGAAAATCAAACAAGTTTGGACATACTCCTCTTTGTCCCATCACATGCTCTCCCAATAATCGCCTCTCTCCAAAAAAGAAAAATTTATGTGCTTCCAGGGATGTCCCCCCCAAACAAAGTCATGGCACTCCCACAGCAAGTCCTTTCATATATTTCCCATTTTTGGCACATACAACCTCCCTCCTTAGAATAGAAAGTTGTCCTATACCCAAAACTTCCATGTTTTTCCTCCCTTTACCTTCTCCATGATATTCTTGGTGGTTGTATCGCCCATCAAGCTCTCCTGAATATTTTGTCACAAGTCAAATATGACATGGGTTGTTGGGCCGTACGGCTACTCCTTTTCAGAGGCAACGAGTTGAGCTTTCCTACTCAATGCATCTACAACAACATTAAGCCTTTCCAGTTGGTACTCCAACACCATATTGAACTCTTCCAAGAAATATTGCCACCATCCTTTATTGGGGGACAACTTCGAATACGTTGCAAAGTAGCTTGTAGCTACATTTCCTATTTTCAACACAAACGGTTTTCCAGTAGATAGTGTTTCCAACTCTACAATCAATGAACGACTGCTACCATTTATTTCTCATGCACTGGGTATTTGCGTTCCCGATCTTGTAGATTTCTACTTTAGTATTCTATGAGGTGACCTTCTTGCATCAATACCCCACCAATGGCATAACCAGTTGCATCCATTTGTGCCTCAAATGACTTATTAAAGTCTAGAAACTATACTACCAACACAATTTCAATTTTGCGTATCAACTCATTGAAAACAGCTTGGCGCTTTTTTGTCCATTCCCATGCCTTGTTCTTTTTCAACAACTATGTGAGAGGAGAAACTACCCAGGAATATCCCTCCACAAATATACAATAGTAATTGTATAATCCTAGGAAGCTCCACACTTCCTGTACTATTCCTACCTCTTCCCAATCCTCCATGGCTACGAACTTCTTGTCGTCCATTTCGATACATCATTGGCCTATCTAATTTCCAAATAATAAGATCTCAATCTTCCTAAACATACACTTAGAATTATTTAAGTACAACTGGTTCTTCCACAACACCTCAAATACTTCCTCTAAGTGTCATTTTTGTTCTTGCATGTTCTCGCTGAAAACGACAATGTCATCCAAGTATACAACAACCAAATTGTCTACTAACATTCTCAACACCTCGTTCATAAGCATGCAAAATGTTTCGTGAGTGTTACACAACCCAAATGGCATAACCAAGAATTCAAAACTACCATACCTTGTCTATATAGACAATTGATTGGGAGTCTTTTGTTTCTCATACATACTCACCCTGACATCTCCTATGCAGTAAGTGTTGTTTCAATATACATGTAGGATCCCCATGAACTCCACTGGAAAGAAGCAAAGAGAATCCTTCACTATGTGCAAATGACAAACAATTTTGGACTTCATTATGCAGCTGACTCTCCACTATATCTTGTTAGGTACACTGGTTTTGATTGGGAAAGTGATAGCTCATATTGAAAGTCCACTTCTGGTTATGTTTTCATGATTGGTTCTGGTCCTATATGTTTTTCGAGCAAGAAGCAATTATACATTTATTTATCATCTACTAAAGCTAAGAATAGAGGTTTTGTTAATGTAGCCAAACCTTCCACTTGGTTGCAATCCATTTTTCATGAGTTTGGGTTTTCTTGTAGTGCTCCTATTGTCATCCTTTGTGACAACCAGAGCTATATCAATATCTCAATATATATAGTTCAGAGGAAAAGAACCAATCATACTGATATCCACATGCACTACATCATAGGTTTGGTGAATGATCACATCATTTCACTATAGTACTGGCCTTCTAAAGGGCATGCTGCAGACATCTTCAACAAGAATTGTATAGAAAATAAGTTCACTCATTTTAGATCACTCTTTGGGGTGAGGGATTCCATGGTGAATACAACTTAGATATTCTTTCATGTCCATTTTGAGGGGGGTTTGTTTCCACTGGGTTTCCCTCTTTCCTTATTTAATTTGGGTAAATAAAATTTCTTTTATAAAGGGTGACCTTTGGTCTTTGTTCCTAGGGACCTATTTTGATTTCCTTGAAATAAGTCAGGCTTAAGGGGGGTTGTTGGGATATGTTACCCATCTATACATTAGGCATGAACTTTTTTTTCCTTAGTGCATAGACTAAGTTGTTGACCTCCTAGTGCATAGTTTCCATCATTGGGATTGCCACTGGACCATTTATTTGTCATCTCGGCTCTCATCACCCACCGATGTTCCCTCTTCCTTGATTTTTGGGACATGTTGAGTCAGTATCCTAAATTTTAGGGACATTCTAAAATTTAGGGATCCAAAACCCTCTGCTTGATTTCATCACTGGAGACCACTGTTAGTCAACTACCTTATGCGCCCTTCTTTGGAATCATCTCTTCTATTTTGAGCCTGCAAGTCCTTGATGCACATCCTTTCTTTACCTACTTCCAGTTAAATTCCTCATGCATCCATTTGTCTCACCTACCATAAGTTTACTTCCATTTCATCGGAGTTGTAACTAGTTCTTATGTTTAGTTGGGTGAATCTTCCAAATTAATCCTAATTAGTGCATGGATTTTGAATGCCACCAAAGGGTCATGAATTTCATCCTTTGTAACATATTTGGATAGAAAAAATATTGCTAGTATGAGATTAGTAAAATTTGTTCCACGTGATCTCCTTCTCTCTGGTGAATTATCTCAATTTTCTACTAAGTTTTTGTGTGCAATCTTTGTGAAAATTAGTGAGGACTATTTTTGTAAGTGAGATTCCAAGAGAATTAATAGAGGAGAGGGAAATAAATACATGGGATAAATGTATGAATTTTATGTAGGACTTGGGGCATCCATCCTTTAATGCAATCAAAACCCAAAATTATAATTTGATTGATCACAATAATACCTCCTTCCACGATTGTCATTCAATTGGAACTTAGGAGCACAAATCATGAAAAATTCCATATCCTAGCAATGGTTGTTGTCATTAAATATTGCATTCATTATCAATGAAAATAGTGTTATAAAGTAAAAGATTCTTCACTATAGTATTACTATTATAAAACAAAATAAAAGTATTACTATTATTAAAAATAATATTACTATTATAAAATAAAAAGATTCTTCACCATCTAATTAAAATAGAATTAATAGCGCTTTTTAATTAATCGGTGGACCATAAAAGTAAAACAACATCGATGCATCCGAATTAAATGGATGCATCAGTGCAGCTAAACCACATACACACCTTGCTAGTGTTGATGTAATTGTAACTTCGGAATGTATTTCACCCATGTATATTGTATTCCTACAGAGATGTTATTATTCCTCTATACGGAAGTGTTTGTATTCCTATAGAGATGTTGTTATTCCTCTATGCGGAAGTGTCGTCATTTATATTGTAAGTGTCGTAACTTATACTTGATGGGTTATTAGACCACCTTGATGGGCTCGGCCCTATATGAGTCATGTGGGTAAAAGGGTTATTAGACCACCCTATTGGGGGTCGGCCCTGTCAGCATTATGTTATGTGGTTAAGTTAAGGATGACCTAGTAAAGGTTATTAGGCAAGTCAAGTCAAGTATAAATAGAGTGCGGGAGGAACTCTATTTGATCATTCACTTTCTCACTCATACTCTTATTAGAGAGTGGTGCACTTGTGGAGGAGGAGAAGCTACTACTAGGAATATATCTCTTATATGCTTGGGTTGTATCATTTCTCTATATATCTCTGAGGAAGTTGCAGGATTTTTCACCTTCTTGGTTTTCCCTGGTGAAACTCTGTGTCTCCTGTGTGCTTGCATTATTGTGTCCATGATTAATGTGCTGTAGATATGTTGTACATATTGTTCTCTCAGTTAAAATCCTAGATCAGATTGAAGTAAATTCTGAAAAACTAACATTATCAGAGCTAGCCTGAAGGAAGGCATGATATGGCATTTATGACACTTGTTGCACTTGCAAAGCTAGGGCTTGATATAGAAAAAACCAGTCATTGTAGAACTTTCGCTATAAATCTATTTTGGCAAGGTTTCCGGATTTGAAAATATTACAGGTCAAAGAAAAGATCCCCATTTACCGTTTGTCCAAAGGACAATCTCTAATTCGTTGTACTTTGTGATTTATGATCTATACAATATAGGGTTTCTACATCTTCCAGATCTGAGTCATAAACAGGTGACCTAGGAAAAAAGGTAATAACTTGGTCTAGGAAGCTCCAAATGAAATTTCATAAAATGTGACAGGTAGGAAACAGACTGTACTTTCTCGGGTAAGTTTTTCAGAGGCCAAAACTGAACCAGTGACACGTGGAATGTTTTACAAGTCCGCTCTTCTGTTTTATCCCATAAACAGGTCACGTTGCGACAGTTGGCATAACTCTCTCTCAGAGAATCCATTTGAGGTCAGACCTATTGGGATGGAAAGATAACGGGTTAGGCTACCAGAGGAAGAAGTTGCAAACCCTATAGATCTAAAATTTCAGAGTTACACCCAAAACAATCAGGTCCACATTTCTATCAAAACAGAATTTGATTTTGAGCACCTTCATTCATGGCTCCAGGAATTTAAGGTTTTGGAGAATGTTGGAATTTTTGTATCGGAGACCACAGCTGAATTCTCTTGATAAAAATTGAAATTTAGAGAACAAGATCAAATTTTTTGGTTGGGAAGAAGGCCGGGCTTGTTCAACCCTAGTTTAACACTTTTATCAGAAAAGTGGAAAATTAGGGCTTCTGCAAAAATGGGAATTTTTGAAATCTGTGACTATAGATGGAAGCTCCTTGGAAAAATCCAATTTAAGAGCTTTAAATCAAACTATTTGGTTGGGTGAAGATCTGGGAAACTCAAACCCTAATTCAGGGTCCTCCTAGTGAATCTAAAAGATTGGAAAGCAAATTTAAGGGGTGAAAATTTGAAGTTTTCAAATTCTGAGTATACCAGGTTGATCAGCTCATCAAGGCACATCTTTCTATCCTTTCAGAAGTTTGAAATTCAAAGTTTTAATTTGTAGGGTTTCCCTGACAAACCCTAATCCAGCTCCAGATCTAGTTTCTGCAAATCAAGTGGATTAGGTTAGTCCTAGAAGAGAATGGATTGGTCACTTGCATAAGTGAAGAAGTTCCTATTTCAGAGGGAGATGAGGCTAAGGCCTTACATAAGAAGATTACAAGCAATCTTGACAGGGATGACTTATCCAGGTATGTTTCGAGATCTGTTCATTATTAAAGTTTATGATATGTTTGTCTTCATTAAGATTAGTACAATCTTGATTAATTTTAGACTTGTCATATCACCTTAATAAAAATATGAATGCATGATAGAAGATATTCATTGATTAGGGTTTTGACACTTATGATTGTACTAATGCATTGTGGTGTTGTATGAGGTTGATGTTGACCGCTAACATGAAATGTACATCAAGAAAGACAAATCATGTTCTAGTTCAAGAACATATGACCATGGTGACATGAAGACAAAGATTCATCCATTGTCATGGATCACATAGAATATCTACTTACGAGGTATGTATAACTTGGTTCTATAATGGTTAACCTATGAGATATGTAGGTTACTAGCACAAGTCAATGAAGAGAACAAGAAGACATTAAGTGGGTATGTTAGACATAACTAGCTAGCATGCTAATCCAGGTATGTTTTTCCTATATCAAGTTAGAATCCTACCTTGTGTTAGGATCTCTCATATAAGTATACATGGCATGATTGATAATGATTATTTATGAAGTTAGAAATTTAAGTAATCAAGGGTTTATGCATGTTATGTCCCTTACCTTGATTGATGATATGACTAACCAGAAGAGTTCTATGGTAAAATATGAATATGCATGAGTAAGAGAAGAATTCCCTGAAACCTTGAATACTAATGTTTATTATCTGTGTTTGAAATGATCATGACTATACATGTTTAATATTATTTTGTTTTGATAGTATTGAGATTATACTAATGAATGTATGTATGAGACCTCGAGGATAGCACAATGATGATACTAGTAAGTATGCATAAGTGATCGAGGATGGATATAAGTTCAAGGACATGTAATCCAGGAAGCAAAGATCAAGAGGGAGCACACTCCAGTAGTTCTTGCAAGGAAACAAATATTGAGAGGGAGTCCACCCTACAAACCAAACAAAGATAGGTATTTGAATTGTCATTTCTTGCATACTTGTTTGTTTAAATAATATTGCTCAATGATGTATATGCTTATGTTCCTAGACTTAGGGTGTGTATTATGCATATTAGAATAATTGCATTAATGAACAGTATACTACTAATATGCATGTGATGGGTAAGTGGACTATGGCACTATACAACATTCCATTGCTACTTATCTAGAATGAAACCTCTTTGCTGACATGTTGGGAGTTGTGCACACTCTTAACAATGTTCTGGTACAGATTGGAAGGCATCTAGAAAGTTATGGGATATGGATAAAATGTTGTATTGAAGCATTGGATAAATTAATTGCATGACTGTATGACATATTTATTTATGTGTAAGAATTTGTTCTGAAAACTATGAGATGTTTCTAATCATGCAATTTAACTTGTCTTGTAGGAAAGATTGTATACCATCACCTACAAAAGAAGGACTACAACATCTGTTCCAGTAACAAAGCTATCTATTGAAGATATTGAAGTTCCCAGGATTTGGGAAGAATGCCATGACCGAGGAGTACCAGTCGATCATGAAGAATGACGTTTGGGATGTAGTCCCAAGACCTGAAGGGAAGTCAGTTGTGACTTCCAAATGGATCTAGTGACTATGATCGAGAGAAGAAGACTTGTACTAGAATACCTGTGTCGAGAAATACCTTCCTAGTTAAGAGGGAGTGTTGATGTAATTGTAAATTCGGAATGTATTTCACCCATGTATATTGTATTCCTATAGAGGTGTTATTATTCCTCTATATGGAAGTGTTTGTATTCCTATAGAGATGTTACTATTCCTCTATATGGAAGTGTCGTCATTTATATTGTAAGTGTCGTAACTTATACTTGATGGGTTATTAGACCACCTTGATGGGGTCAACCCTGTATGAGTCATGTAGGTAAAAGGGTTATTAGACCACCCTATTGGGGGTCATCCCTATCAGCATTATGTTATGTGGTTAAGTTAAGGCCGACCTAGTAAAGGTTATTAGGCAAGTCAATTCAAGTATAAATAGAGTGCGGGAGGCACTCTGTTTGATCATTCACTTTCTCACTCATACTCTCATTGGAGAGTGGTGCACTTGTGTAGGAGGAGATGGTGCTGCTAGGAGTATATCTCTTATGCTTGGGTTGTATCATTTCTCTATCTATCTCTGAGGAAGTTGTGGGGTTTTTCACCTTCTTGGTTTTACCTGGTGAAACTCTGTGTCTCTTGTGTGCTTGCATTATTGTGTCCATGATTAATGTGTTGTAGATATGCTGTACATGTTGTTCTCTTAGTTAAGATCCTATATTAGATTGAAGTAAATTCTGAAAAACTAACAGCTAGAACATCTGCAAAAAATCCTAAAAAAGAAAATATACTTTATATTTGATAGAGTATAGTTATCTATGCAGTTTTCATTGTTTTTGACCAAAGTGCACTTAGTATATAAAGAAGCACCGATGTACCGTATTTTTGATAGGCAACACAATACGATGTTTTTTAATATTTCACTGAATATCAATATAGTGCATCACGAAAAAATTACTACATTGGGGTATTCATATATTTCTAGTGTTTCATGTTATGATGCACCTGTGCTTGTGTGTAATTAACACATCGATGTCTGAAAAACCAAAAATAACATTAATTATTTTCCCGTAAACTAAAAAAGAAGCAAGAATTTCAATTTAAAAAACTATTTCTCTAAGGTATCGAAAAAAAACTAATCACTATTTCATTATTTTGCTGAAATTTTGAGGGGGGAGTTTTGGACGAGAGAGTTACCAAGGAGGAGTGTGGAGCAATCAAATTATTCTGAAGATCGAAATTTGTAAGGTACGTTTAATCAAACAAAACTTGCATAGTATAAATTTCGAGTATGTAAATTATTACTATTCATCACAATGAATGGTTTATTTATTTTCCTATTTAGATTTTCTTGTTGCTTCCTTTTGTTTTATGTGACTGCAAAATTTTACATTCGAGATTAAATCCCTCTATTGTTTCAAAGTTAATATTTTTCTTTTAGGATTTTAGATTTAATGGGTTTGTAGTTTTATATATAAGGATTTGGGTTCGATGGGACCACTTCTTGGGTCGAATTCAAAACCCTGCCATCCTTGTTAGTTTTTATTTTTATTTTTTTTTAATTTAAAGAAAATGCATACATAGATTTCAATGCAGCCTAGTTGTTTAAATGCACCAATGCATTTACAGTAATAGTGCATCAGTAATGTTGGGCCTTTTATTTTTTAATTTATATTTTAAAAAATGATTACACATTTGGTCGACTTGTTCTAACGCAACAATGCTTTAATTGTAAAAGCGCATTGTTTTGATTACCCATGCTTTATAATAAATAAGTCGCGTCGACAAATTTGTACATGAATTTTTATTTTTATTTTGTTTTTTATTTTGTTTTCTGGTTAACACTAAGTTCAAGTATGGTTCACCAGTCTATTCGAGTATGAGAAGCATCAATGTGTTTTGTATATTGAAAAGCATAGAAATTACATACTACTTTTTTAATTTGAAGATAATTTATTTTTATAATATACTTAAGAGATTCTCTATTTAAAGGTCCATGGTGTTTATTGATAGATAATGCATCATAATATTTCAATGAACAACAATTCTAGTCAACATGGTGAGAGCACATCCAAAATTGGGAATAAGGAATTTTTTTTGTAATTTCTATATTAAATTAAAATGTTTGAATTATTTGTAAATTTAACTAATATGTATTGGTTAATTTGTGACACACAAAGAGCCAAAAAATGAGGAATCTAGATAAACTTGTTTGCAATCTAAGTGCAAAAGAGAGTAAAACCTTGATGGAAACGTTGCCCTAGAGGGATGAATCATGTGAATAAAACAGAAATCAATATGAATTTTTTCTTGAATTTTGAGTAATATTATACTTAAGGAATATTCACTAACATGTTTCAAACACTCTAATTCACACGTGTTGAATGTTGACTAAAATTGTTGGACATAATTCCATTGCACGAGGAGCCAATTCAACAACAACGTGCTTCGAATGTATGAAATCATTGAAATTTTCTATTATGTATATCTAATTAATTAATTTAACATTAAATATTATTTTTTATTTTTTTGTTGCAGGAAAGAAAATAAAATGGAACCCATTCAACACATATGACATGACCACAAGGAAAAAAGGGTTGATAGGGGTTGATAGAGACGTTTGTGAGTAGTTGTGATTTCCTTATAAGAACTTAAAGTTTCATATAGATTGTGATATTTATATTTTATTTATTTTTACATCGACCATCATTGGATATTTTCAAATAGTTGTTAACATACAAAGAAGAGTCATTAGAATAAATGATTGACATTGGGTTAAGTAAGAGTTGTGAGGATATGATGTTGTATCAAATATTAATTATGGAATTTGGAAGTATCTATGTTGTTTTACTTCTCTCATTTTATAATTAATAGAGCAACAAAAATATTTTATATTAAATCTATGATTTTTTATGGGCTTTAAAGCTTGCAGGAAATGAAGTATGGAGTGGAGCCAATAGAATACTTGTTGAGAGAAGGCAAGATATTTGGTTCTGAAATAGTCTATATCATTCAAGACTCAATTCTTTCTATTGTATGCCACTTTTCAATTTACAATCATGTATATTATCTATTTTAATTTTCATTATTCCCATCAATTTAGATACACTCTTTAAACATTATTTTTATGTTTGTAGATGGAAACCGAAGAAGAGGAAAACAATCGAGGCAATAAAAAACATTCGGCCAAATAACCCAAGTCATGCAAGTGGCTCGAGTTCTATCAACAATTCTAGCTAAGAATGATGATCCATATATTTGGATCTTAGTGCAAGCTACTATATATTTTGAAATAATTGTATGTGAGAATCAAACATTTTACATAATTTGTATTGCACATAGTGTCCCACTTGAAAGACAATGGGTTATCAATATGTGTAACAATTATGTGAATGTTGTCATTTGGTTATTGTGGACTTTATGTTGTCCCATTTTGTATTAAAAAGGACATCTTATTGATATATAACAAAATGAAGTTTTGTATTATGTTGCATTCTTCAATGTCATGAAATTACATGTGAAATGTTACATCACTAATGAAATATATGGATGATTAAATATTACAATAGATGCAAAAATTTATGATATAAAAAATTAATTCCAAAATCTATCCAAATGCAATATTAAAAATTCAAATGAATACTACTATAAAATATATTTCAATTTCTAATGAATAATGAATTAAACAAAATAAGAATAAAATATAGATATTCTAGTGTGATGTCAGTAGTAATTGTTCACCAAAGAGAAAATAATCAATAGTGATTCTTATCATTTCAATCACACCGATTCTTCTGAGATATTGTCACATTATTGTGTTTGAGATAATTTCACACTAGTTAGTTTAAAATAATAGACTCGATGCAACATAATGCTCTTGGCATGCCCTAATGTTTTTTCTATTATTGCACCTCAATGTCTTACTGTATATTAACTACACCGTTAAATTTAAAAAATATAGTAGTAGCCAACATCGCAGTAAACTTTACTTGTGCATTTTCCTTCATTTATCTCACCATTGCTTTGTAATAGTTATTAAGCATCGGTTCTTTTTAATAGTTAGTAAGAACGAGTGCTACATTTAGTATAATGCACCGATGCACATATTGCTATAAATCAATGGTGCTTTTTAATAGTTTGTAAGCACCAATGCCATTTTTTATGGAAAGCATCAATGCATATATTATTATAAAGCACTCGTTCCGGTTAAAATTTTGGTGCGCACCAGTGCTATATGTATTTTCAAGTAGCGCTGCATATAATGCTTTCAAATTTTGGTGCACACCATTGCATGTATTTCTTTTAAAAACACTTGTTTGTTGTACAATTGTTAGCACCAATGTTTTTGTTTCAATAAAGTGCAACAATAAAAACATCCACAAAAGCCTCTGGCCGGTGATTTTTTTAGTTATAATAAATTTCTTTGAGAACCTACATTAAAACATCCAGTACCATTTGTGGAGGTTTTAGCGGAGGGTTTTTGAGAACTTTGTCCAATATTGTAACTCTAAAACCCTCTCCAAAATCCTCCTCTATAGTGCCTTTTCCTTATAGTTTTTGTATTGTGTGACATAATCCTTATATGGATTGGTGGGAAACCCATTAAGCAATTCTAGAGTGCAAAGGAAAGATGCTTAATTTTATATCCAATTTGGGAGAAAGAGTATTTTAGTAGGAACTAGGAAAGCAATATCTCTAAGATGAACATTTCAACCTGACATTGAAAAGGACTCTTAGAAAGGTTGTCAAATGTATGAAGTAGTGGCTATCAACAAAAATAATTGTCCAATAGATATAAAACAACATCATATATTGTTAGAATTTTGGAATTTAATTCTAGAAGAGTTGATAGAACTAAGACCTAAATGTGAGTTAGATTTCACTATTGAAATTAATATGAGAATAGAGCATGTTTCTAAGGCTCTATATCACATGACTACTTCAGAAATGTAAGAGTTATAGATGTAGCTTCAAGAGCTTCTAGATTTAAGGGATTCAACCTAGTATTATAAATTGGGTTGGGAGTTGTGTATAATGACATTTTGTTTCCCTGAATCTATTGCCACCTCTTCTTCTTTCCATCACAACTATAGTAAGCATGCACACAAATATTTATTTTCTAGTTAACTCAAGGATAAAATAAATAACTTTACTATCTATAATGCACGTGGGTCCATAAGAACTAGTGTGTGAAACCATGCTCTGTCACCATAGTAGTTCCCTTATAGACTCAATGAAAAATAATAAAACATATTTTATCAAATGAAATATATATTCCCACTCATGCTCTTTGACAAAGCGCTCCCAATTTTTTTTCTTTTGCTCCCATTTCGACGAGGCAAGCACACCCAACGAAGGTCATGTCTTGACTATGTGGCGAAATCCATTTTCAGTTAAAAATTTATATAGAAAGCTTAGTATTGAACAGAAAATCCTTCGTGAAGGTCAGTATAGATCCTAATGTGAACTTGGTGAACTAAAGTTCTTCCTTACACAACTTGGTATTCATAGAATTCTTCACATATATTTTCAAGCCACATGTATAGATTCATTCTTCCTCCACTGTATATATTGTGCACTAACAAGATTTCATTCTTGGTGTCCAATTTCTCATGAAAACCATCGAGGAATATCTTTATCTCACGGGGAATGAATTCTATAGATCAATCATGTGAGTTAGTAACAAACTTTTCTCGGGCCTATGCAAGTTTCAACTTGTTCCTTCTAGCATAGTTATGTATATAATTTTCAATATTCCAATTCCAACAGTCTCTAATTTCTCTCACTCACCATTTACATACATATGACCACTTCATGTCCAGATTCAATACTACCAGAAGGAGAACAAATGTTGTAATATGAGGAATTACAAGGAGTTACCAGTAGTGCATCAACCATAATAGATATAAGCATACATATCATACATAATCATATACACATGAGAGACTAACAAGGAAAGTATAGCAATGGGGACCAAAAAACAAGTATGTATATTAGCAAAACATACCAATGTTGCACACAAGTGGAGAATAGAGATTCTTTCTCTTGGCTCACCAACCTATTATATATTTAATACATAAAATTATTTAGTTATAGTTTCTTAACATCTCAGTCGGTTTCCCTAGTCGACATGACTAACTAAGCCGACTACTTCTCAGTCAGTCAGAAGGACATAGTCAGCTGACCGAATATTATCCCCCAACAAACATTATGTTTCTAGTTTAGGTTTTTACACTTTAATGTCCATATAGAGAGTTCAAAAACTACAAAGTATAAATTATTTTACTCCTACTTGCTTTTGCAAGAAACTATAGTCATGTCTTGGTAACTGGTCAAATACCAACTTCCGTTGACTTCCCCTCATAGACATGATCAATGTTGGGATAGATTGTGAGGTTGCACCTGTCATTTCGAAGCTTAGTGTCCAATACATTCCATATTTTATCCAAGGTTAGAAGTTAGAGTACATGCAGCTTACAAAGGTGATCGATGTATTGATTACGGGAAAGTGGCATGCATGTTAAGAGAATTTGCAGGATGTTATAGGATATGAACCAAGAAATTATGTGTAAGTAATTATAATGGGAGGTCATATTCTCTCTAGGTTATCACCTACCATTCTCGTTACTTACAAATAAGTTGTTGGTTCATATTTTGCAACATCCCACAACTTCTCTTAGCATGCATACCACTTTCCCACAAAGATGATACATCGATCAAATTTATAAGTTCCATGTTCTTTAAAATATAACCTTGGATAAAATATAGATCATCTTGGACACTAAGATTCCATTAAATGATAGGCGCAAAACTAGCAATATATCCGAATCTTAATGTCTACGAGGGGCAGTCAATAGAAGTTAGTATTTTATTATAGGATGTAAAACATTGTAATTTCAATGTCCAATTGGCATGGCTATTGAAAGTATGTTGACATAATATAGATACAGTTTCTATATTATTGACGATATATATTCTTGGACCCTCATATCTATTCTGACTCTCTAGCGACATACTTACAGCGGTATAAACAACAAAACAGTTGGAAAGTCATTGGAACTGCATCGTTGGCCTATGTCTTATCAACATTTGTGATTCCCATTGGAGAACTATGTTGTTGGTTAATAAAATCATTTACAACATTCCACCGAACATTGCAGGGGTCTGAACATTGTGGACACGAATATGATACTTGTGAGAAAATGAATGTTGGAGATCAAATGTGGGAGACCAATTTCAAGGCTTTCAAGGAGTACACGGAATGGAATGGGAGAAGGAATTCTTTTGAGCTTATAATGAGAATGGAAAGACATGGAGATCAAATGTGGGAGGCCAATTTCAAGGATTTCAAGGAGTACATGGAATGGAATGGGAGAAGGAATTATTTTGAGCTTATAATGAGAATGGAAAGACATTGCTGGAGAAAAACAAGTCAATCGTTTAAACTGCAATTCAATACATGTTACCACATACTTCTCAGAAATTATCCTTTGTCTCTCAGTTATCACAAAATTATCATAAATTCTCCCCTATCTCTCAGTTATCACAGACTTTACACAAAACATGCAGTGAAGACAACTATGGGCACACAAATAACACTCAACACGTCTACGACTTATGACAACAAAGAAAAACTCAAGAAATAATAAAAAACCACTCTTCTCTGAACATAAATGAATGAGATTTCTTATGTACCTGAAATTGAAGCTCCAATTATTGAGAGGAAGCATTGATATCAGCTGCATCCTCGATACCCTAAAGCTCGTTTGTCTCCATTCTAGTCTAGCTAGCTGAAATTGATTTCCTCTCAATATTAATTCACCAATTTCACTGCACCCCCACTTGGGTTAGGTTTGCTTGGGTAGATTCAAATGGGTTCTGAAAAATCTGAGACAAAAACCCACAAATAAACCAACTTATCAAACATAGAATCATAGAGAGAAGGGTTAATGAAAGCAGAGAAGCAGTGTCCAGGCTTGAGATCAGATAGGAAAGAAGCAGAATGATGGAAGGAAAAATACTTGCATTGGGAATGGATTTCTTCATTTTGATTTTAGCTGGAGCAACCATGACTGTAAATAATGATGATGGTGGACTAAACAACTCTACACAGCCTATAATGCACCATTCTGAGGTAGCCTCATGGAAGCATGACCTATCAGAGGAGCTATTTGGTGGAGTAAAAGAGGCCCGTGGAGGGTTAGGGAAGGATGCAAATTCTATTGGAGAAATAAGATGTTGTTCTGTCGTTGCAGCTTGGTTGTATGCAGCTCATGCTCGGAATTCCTTGAAAGTTCCTTCTTCATCATTGTAATCGCTTTATTTGGCGTCCTCTACTTCTCCATCTTTGGTTGGTATGCCTGTGCTCTCGAACGATTCCCATAATCAATAGTATAAACAAAAAAAACACACACTACAAGAAAAAAAGGCATTTTATCTTCACATTAGCACCACTATTTGTAAAGGATTTAATAAATCCTCAATTTTCAAATAGTGGTGTAAAAGTGGTGATAATGTGGGGATATGCAAGTGGTGCTAAAATTTATGGTGCAAAAGTGGTGCTTTTAAAAAAGTTGATTTAGGTGTTAATTGAATATGTGTCATTCGATGGTGTATGGTGCAAACCAACAAAAACCAATCCTAAGTGGATTGTGATTTTGTGGTGCAAAACACCAAAACCAATCCAACATGGAGTGAGACTTTCTAGTGCAAAACACGAAAATTATTATTATTATTATTTAATATACACAAACTTGTATTTGGTGCAAAGCACCATAAATAATAAATGGATGACGATAGTTTAACATCCAGTTTTTCAAATCTCAAAATAGCAATAGAGACCAAAGCCTTTTTTCAGATGCTGGCAGCTTCCTTATCTCTTGGAAACAATGAAAAAAGCACTTCGAGAGCAGTCCTGCATCTACATATCATTTTGCAACTATGACTTGCATTCTAAAGCTACCCATGTAGCTTGTATTTGTCACAAGGAGTGCCCGTTGTGTTCCAAATAAAATTGATAAACCAAAATAAAAATTGCATTATGCATTGATTCACACACCCAGGGTTTTGTACATCTCTATACATCCATTTCGCATATTCTTGTTACAAGTTCCATATCATAATTAACCACCTAAGTTTTCTTCTGTAATATCTCTTAAAAATGATGCTAATACTAATAATTGATGTACTCATGTACTACCTGTGGGCCTTTTAATTTTGTCACATACCGAGCGCTTTACCCATTATGAAGACTTCAAGCAACATTTTCTTCCTATCTATATTATTTTTTACCCTACGAAGAATGTCTAGAGGATTATCCAACATCTCCAAGGGTATCCCAACATGTAAAAACCCAAGACGATTTTACAAGGTGCTTTAGTGTTGGGTTTAAGCATCTGCTTCATGTCCTGCAAGTTTGCATGTGTTAACTACATTCATTTGAACAAGAAAATAAGCATGCAGGCATTCGAACTGCAACAAGTTTACCAAATCATATGACCTAGATTTCATGTTCATCATGACCAATGTCATTAATATCAAGTTTTCTACTACCCCAAGACTCTTCTCATCTGCATTAAAAATCTCAAACTATTAGTAGTAGTTAGCCATTTAAAATATATAACGAGAAAGAAAAAGGATTAATGATTTAGTTGTGGGACGACCAAGAGTGATATGCAGGTAGCGTTGAATTTCATAGAATACCATGCCCATTAATACATCATTCGCTATCTATAAAACAAAGCAGGGTTCAGCTAACCGAAATCCACTTGCCAAAATTTTAAGAAACAACATGCAGTCTAATAAACTACCTACCCCTCCAACATAATTTTTGATGTGTTGAATATCTTCCAAGTTGAATGTGGCATAAAACATGACTTTACATATCCACTCTACTCCATCTTCTTAATATGCCATACCGCATGCCCTTGCAAAACTCATTTGATCTATATTTCCATCGATATATCTTCATATCCAAGGATATTCTAGGTCCCTAAGTGCCACCAAGATTACTTCATCGCATCAAAATTGCATCCAACAATGGATGTACAGAAGGCTTGCTTGATCTTCCTCTCATCGAAATTTTTGTATTGCTTACATCATACCTGCAAGCTGACAAACCCATGAGTTCTCCATTACTGGAAGGGACCACAAAAATCAGAGATGCATTCCAACAATGGATTTTTTCACGTGATAAATCAGGGATTTGAGTTGGAATCTATCCAGAGAATGGACTCAGCTACTTAGGATCTATTTTCACTACCAACCGAAGTGAAAGACATGCTCATCCATTTCTCATATTATCTCGAGGGTTATATAGGGTGATCAGCTAGGAATCCCTATCATGAAATAGTTATACAGGGAGATTAGCTGCGAATCTGTATCATGAAACAATAATCTTCTGAAGGCCGCTACATTTGGATTCAACGAAGTGAATTTTTGGCAATTTATGTCCACAAGGAAATGCATAGTTATGGTATGATTTGTTTTCTTGAGATTGTAAATTTTTTATATACTTAGGTAGATTATGTGTTTAGGCAATCCGAAGTAATTGATTTTGCTTCTTCAGCTTGTCTAATGTGCAATTTAAGTGTGTTCAATATAATTTATCTTCATTTTCAAAGGAATTGGATGAAAATTTGAAAAAGGAATCGGATTGAATTTATCCATCACTTAAGTTTGGTTGATCACTATCAATTTTATCTTAGAATAGGATTATGAAAATGTGGAAAAATGAGATATAATTTCTCTATAAAAAGGAAAGATTGAGTTTATATCAACTTATAAATTCACTGTCCTTTCATAGACGCTTATTAAACTTCTTTTGATGAGTTTATGGTTTAGAGTTTGAAACGTTCTCAAAATACTACAAATCAGTCTTTGAGAAATCATGCAAAAGTACTCTCCATATGAATTACTATTCACCACCCAACAATAGTAATCACTCATATTCCTCATTCGCTCTCATAACTCACACATATTTTTTGTGTTTAACTCTTCTCTACAATGATCATATCAAATAGCTTGAGGTTTAGAGCAAGGAGGGGATTTGGTTTAGCATGGATCCTCTAGTTGAATAATTTTTTGTCAATCTGGGTGACAATTTCTAGGTTTGTGAAAGGTGAAATTGGTATTTGAAGGGTTGGGATAGATCACATCCAATACTTATGAGGAACCTGCAACAATTAATTAATTAAAATGCATGAGATATCAGAAATAATAGAACTCAGAATCGATTTATTGATTGCAGGCCACTTCGAGAGGGAAACCTCCTTTGAGAAAGCTCAATACAAATAACTTCACGGTGCCTTCATTGGCCTCAACACACACTTATATACTAAGTCTATGCCCAATTCTATGGTTCAATACCATGAAACATATAATAATACAGGATGAATTGCAAAGCATATGCGTCCAATACTATGGGTCAATACCATGGGCTAGTACAAACTATGGATCAACAAATACTACGGGATGACGTACAAAGCATATGCGTCCAACAACAATATACTAACAAAGTAAAGAGAATGGTTGACATGGGTTCCTAACATCCCCTCTCCCCTAGAAAAATATTTTCCCTCAAAGATTTAGCTATGAAAATTGATGTGGAATATGAACGAGTGGTTCCCCTATAGCATCCTCGGGTTGCATTCCGTTCCACTGAATTAATACCTCTGTGATAGATTGAGAGAGAAGCTGGCACTTGTTGATTTTCATGGAGGATTGCTTAGAAGGATGTAGATGAAGAAGAACCATATCACCTGCGTGAAAAGTGCGCTCAAAATGGTGTTGATCGGCTTATTGTTTCATTCGAATTCTTGCCATGTGAAGATTGTCCTGCAAAATGAGAAGAATCTGATTGCGGTTTCAAAGAACCGAGTCAATTTCCTGAACTGGGGAACTGCTGAGAGTGTATGGAAGAAGAACTAGTGGTCCTTGTCCAAAGATTGCTTCATAAGGTGTCATTTTAGATGTGGTATTGTACCACCGGAGCACTTTAAGGAAAGCCATAGAAATAGCTATCCAAATATGTGTAGGGATGGGAAAGGGTTTGAGCAATCCCGGAAGGAGTGTCGTTTCACCCTTGTTGACCTGGCAAGTAGCACATTCAACCACCATCTATTGAATTGTCATTTTTCAGTCCCTGCCAAATAAAGTTACACTGGTCCCGGTCATACGTTTTGAGGAACCCAGAGTGCAAATGGAGAAGCATGGAGTTCATAGAAGACATAGCCTCGTTGAATAGATTGCAACCAATTTGGAACAAGCATAGAAATAGCTGAAAGAGAAACTGGGTCATCAAATGTGAGAGAAGGAGCATCCGCCACCAGATTTTCCTTACCCTTCTTGTAAGTGATCTCATAGGCATAACCCATGAGTTGGCTAACCCATTCCAGGTGTGCTGAGGAGGAGACCTGTTGTTCCAGAAAATTTTTCAGACTCTGGTGATTAGTCTTGATGCAGAAATAATTCCCTAATAAGTATGGCTGCCACTTTTGTACTACATGCAAAATAGCAATCATTTCCTTCTCAGATGTAGATGCGGCTAAATTCTTACCAGAAAGGTCTCTTGAAGGCGGAAATCCCACGGGTTTAGCAAAGACACCTCCATATCTATCCAAGGGAGTAGTGGAGACCGTTGATGGGTGCATCTGAATGGAATGGAGTTGATCAATGACACCATTTGAATTATTCTTAAGGATCTTTTCCAGGCGATATGAACAGATGATTCAAAGAGACCCTAGTTGTAAGCCCAAAAATGTGTGTTGTTTCCCATTGACTGAAAACTGCATCCAAAGTTCCACAAAATCCCACAAGATGGGGCCAAGTGTGCATAACCATTGAGCACCTAAAACCACATCACATCCACCTAAGGACAAGGAAAACATGCCAGAGCGTAGGTTATAATCTTCCATAGAGATACACATATTGCGACACTTCTCCTTGCAAGGTAAGGTGCCCCCATTGACAATCATGACTTCAGAGTTGGAGCAAGGATGGACAAAACAATCAACCTATTTGACAATCCGAGGGTCAATGAAGTTATGAGTGCTACCAGAATCAATGAGTATTGTAAGAGTGATATTTTTTAAGTAACCCCTGACCCGCATTGTTTGTGGGGTGGTGAATCTAGCTAAAGCATGGAGAAATATCTCTGGATGGTCATTCGGAGACAGAGGGTCAACAGGAGGCTGTTGAATGTCGACCTGATCATCTAGTGTATCTGGAGCTTCTCCACCAAGTTCAGAGGTAGACAAAGAATCTACATCTAAGAGATAGAGTTGTTTATCAACACATCTATGTCCTTGAGTGAATTTCTCATCAAAATTATAACAAAGCCCTCTTTATCTATGTGCCCACATCTTTGCTTCAGACAAATTCTTGATAGGAGTTGCGCGAGGAGCTGGTGTGATGGGAGGTCGTTGGAAAACCATATTTCTGAATGGAACAAAAGTGGATTTGGAGCGTTGATGGATGTGATCTTGTCCTCTGCCAACTTAGCCAACCCTAAGACTTCCATCATTGTGTTGCGACAGAACATTTTAACCTCTGAGCAGATTTCATCCTTAAGACCATTGATAAAACAACTCTTGTAGAATTCATCAGAAAATCCTTCTTTGTAATTGGCTAGTTTCTCAAATTCTGTCTGATACTCTCTCACAGTGTCAATTTGGAGAAATTTAGTGAGTGCTCCTATGAATTCATCAAGAGCACGAGGACCAAATCATTGCAAATGAAGTTGGAAAAAATCCATCCATTTTGGCTCATCATGAGCCTTAATATACCAACGGTACCATTGAAGGGCTTCCTGTTCCAAATTAAAGGATGCAAGTGGAACTTTTTGGACATCAAAAGTATTATGCAGACTGAAATATTGTTCTTCTCGGTATATCGATCGATTCGGATCATTACCATTGAAGCGAGGAAAAGCAAGCTTCGTCCCATGAAAATTGCTGGAAGAAGAGAACCCAGTGTTCATGGTTGAATACTGAAGATGGAGGATGAGAAATTTTTCATTCAACTATTGGAGTTTGGTTTTGAGGGCTGCAAGTTCTTCCTCCATTATTTGTGATCCTGCGTGGGTGACAACCATAACTATGAGTTTTTTTTTTTTGAATGGATAGAAAAACACAAACATAAGCTTATTTAGTAAAGGGAAATTTGGATTTGGGAAAAACTCTGATGGGTAATTGGGGTTTGACTAGGTTTTGGATACTTTCAAAAGGACAAGGAAGCAGAAAATGAGGTTTTCAGAAGCAGGGTGAAAGAATGGGAAAATGTGTGAGAGAGGAATAAAGAAGCAGAAATAGGGAATGAACATGGTAGAAAAATTTGAAGGCAATGGGGTGAAAATCGAAGAAGTTATGGAAAACCTTAAAAATAGGAAAATGTGGGATTTATGGCTTTGGGAAGTGGAATTGGGGATAAGGTCCTCAGGAATGAAATATGCAGAATGGGATTGTAGGGGTGTCAGTGAAATTTCAAGGGAAACGGAGTTAAAACAAAGGAGATATGGAAAAAAAATAGTTTTTTTTTTCATAATGGATCTGAAATGGATCAAAATGGACCGAAAATGGTTGGAACTGAAATGGATTTTAGAATGGATCTGGAAACAGTTGGATCTGAAACGATGTGGAAGTGATCAGCAATAGGTGGATCTACAATGACGCGAAAGTGATCAGCAATAGTTCAGTTGAAAATAGATATGGACCACAGGTATGCTCGGCTTTCTAACGGTTCAGGGATGTCACTCGGCCACCAATGATGTCTGGAGGCTTGCGTACTGGGGCAGTACCCCTCACTCCATGGCTCAGGTAAAACTGATAACCACTTTTCCACAAATGACAGCTCTTGGTTTACCTCACAGGTTGGAACTAGTCAATAAGGTAGGGGTTGTTTCCCTTTTTGCTGGAAGGTCCTCTCAATGGGCTAGCTACTTCAAGGTTCATGTGCTACTCCTCACAATGATTTTTAGGGCTTATTCCCAAGTACTTCCTACAATTAAGCGAATAGGTATTATTCCCAGATCCGAACCTGCAACAGATGCGAATATTTATTTTTGTCAGAAATTCCACCCAACGAGTCTAAGAAAGTGCTCTGATACCAGATGTGAGGAACTTACAACAATTAATTAATTAAAATGCACAAGATAGCAGAAATAACATAGCTCAGAATCAATTTATTGATTGCGGGCTACTTCGAGGGGGAAACCTCCTTTGAGCAAGCTCAATACAAATAAATTCACAATGCCTTCATTGGCCTCAACACACACTTATATACTAATTCTATTCCTAATAATATGGGTCAATACCATGGAACATATAATACTACGAGAAAACTTACAAAGGATATGCGTCCAATACTATGGGTCAATACCATGGGCTAGTACAAACTATGGATCATCAAATACTACAGGACAACTTACAAAGCATATGCGTCCAACAACAATATACTAGAAAAGTAAACAAAATGGTTGACACGGGTTCCTAACCTATGTCAACCCTTCTCTTTACTATGTTAGTATATTGTTGTTGGACGCATATGCTTTGTAATTCGTCCCGTCGTATTTGTTGATCCCTAGTTTATATTAGCCCATAGTATTGACCCATAGTATTGGACGCATATGCTTTGTAAGTCGTCCCATAGTATTATATGTCCCATGGTTTTGACTCATAGTATTGGGCATAGACTTAGTATATAAGTGTGTGTTGAGGTCATTGAAGGCACCATGAAGTTAATTGTATTGAGCTTGCTCAAAGGAGGTTGCCCCCTCTAAGTGGCCCATGATCAATATAAAAGTGATTATGTTCTATTATTTCTGATATCTCATGTATTTGCATTAATTAATTATTGCAGGTTCATCACATCTGGTATCAGAGCACTTTCTTGGGCTCGTTGGGTGGAATTTATGCAAAAAAAAAAAAATTGCATCTGTTGCAACTTCGGATTTGGGAATAATCCCTATTCGCTTAACTGTGGGAAGTACTTGGGCATAAGCCCTAAAACTCATTGTGAGGAGTACCATAGGAACCCCAAAGTAGCTGGCCCATTGAGAGGACATGCCAGGGAAAAGGGCAACGACCCCTACCTGATTGACCAGTTCCCACCTGTGAGGTAAACCAAGAGCTGTTGTTTGTGGCAAAGCGGTTATCAGTTTTACCTGAGCTGTGGAGTGAGGGGTATTGCCCCAATACGCAAGCCGTCAGACAGCATTGGTGGCCGAGTGAAACACCTAAACTGTTAGGAAGCCGTGCATACCTGGGGTCCATATCTATTTTCAGTTGAACTGTTTCCGATCACTTCCACTCCAGATCCAACCATTTCATATCCATCTATTGTAGATCCCTTTCGCTCCGCTGTTGCCAATCCATTTCTGAAAATAAATAAATAAATAATAATAATAAAAAGTTATAAAATTCAGTTTTTTCTCCATATCTCCCTTGTTTTCACTCTGTTTCCCTTGAAACTTTCAAGGAACCCCTATCATCCCATTCTGCATCTTTCATTCTTGAGGACCCTATCTTTAATTCCCTTTTCCACAGCCCGAAATCCCACATTTGTCTATTTTTAGGGTTTGCCATAATTTCCTCAGATTTCACCCAATCACCTTCAAATTTTACCACAGAGTTCCTTTCTGAATTCTACTTCTTTGTCCCTCTTTGCCAAATTTTCTCATTTTATCACCCCACTTCTGAAATCCCCCTTTTTGCTTTTTTGTCCTTTCGACATTGTCCAAAATCTAGTCAAACCCCAATTACCTATCAGATTGTTTCCCCAATCCAAATTTCCCTTTACTAAATCAGCTTCTGTTTGTATTTTTCTACCCATTCAACCAAAAAAAAAAAAATCTGGTTATGGTTGTCACCCGTGCAGGAGCACACACCATGGAGGAAGCACTTGCAGCCATCCAAACCAAACTCCAAGATCTGGATGCAAATTTCTCAGCCTCCATCTTCAGCATTCAGCCATGAACAATACCAAACAGCCAGAATCTTTTGCAGCCACCGGGTTCTCTTCTTCCAGCAATTTTCATGGGCCGAAGCTTGATTTTCCTCGCTTCAATGGTACTGATTCAACTGGATGGATCTATCGAGCAGAACAATATTTCAGTCTGCATAATACTTCTGATGCCCAGAAAGTTCCACTTGCATCCTTTCATTTGGAACAGGAATCCCTTCAATGGTACCGTTGGTACATCAAAGCTCATCCCGAGCCAAACTGGACAGATTTTTGCCAACTCATTTTGCCACAATTTTCTCCTAGTGCTTTTGATGATTTCACAGGAGCACTCACTAAACTTCACCAAATTGGCACAGTGAGAGATTATCAGACATAATTTGATAAATTGGCCAATCACACAGAAGGATTGTCTGATGAATTCTACAGGAGTTGTTTTATCAGCGGTCTCAAGGATGAAATCCGCTCAGAGGTCAAAATGTTTTGTCCCAACACAATGATGGAAGTCCTAGGGTTGGCTAAGCTAGCCGAGGACAAGATCGCAGCTCAACAATGCTCCAAACCCACCTTTGTTCCCTTCAAAAATATGGGTTCCCAACGACCTCCCATCACGCCTTCTCCTCAACCAACTCCTATCAAGCATTTGTCTGAAATAGAAATGCAGGCACGCCGAGAAAAAGGGCTTTGCTATAATTGTGATGAGAAATTCACTCGGGGACATAGATGTGTTCAACAAAATCTCTATCTCTTGGATGTGGATTCTCCGCCTACCTTAGAGCTTGGTGAAGAAGCTACATATATAGTAGATGATCAGGTCGACATTCAACACCCGCCTGTTGACACCCCATCTTAGGACGTCCCACCCGAGATCTCTCTCCATGCTGTAACCGGTGTCACCACCCCACAAACAATGCGGGTTAGGGGATACTTCAAGAAGCTCCCTCTTACCATACTCATTGATTCTGGTAGCACTCATAACTTCATTGACCCTCGGATTGCCAAATAGGATGATTGTTTTGTCCATCCTTGCTCTAACTTTGAAGTCATGGTTGCCAATGGGGGCACCTTACCTTGCAAGGGGAAGTGTCACAATGTGCGTATCTCTATGGAAGATTATAACCTACGCTCTGACATGTTTGCCTTGTCCTTAGGCAGATGTGATGTGGTTTTGGGCATTCAATGGTTACGCACACTTGGCCCCATCTTATGGGATTTTGCTGAACTTTGGATGCAGTTTAAAGTCAATGGGGCACAACACAAATTTATGTGCTTACAACCAGGGTCTCTCTGCATCATCGTTTCACATCGCCTGGAAAAAATCCTTAAGAAGAATTCCCATGGTGTCATCGCTCAGCTCAATTCCATTCAGATGCACCCATCTACAGTCTCCACTACTTCCTTGGATAGATATGCAGGTATTTTTGCTGAACCAATGTGCTTGCTGCCTTCAAGAGACCTTTCCGGTAAGAATTTAGCCACATCTACCTCTCAGTAGGAAATGATGGCTATTTTGCATGCAGTACAAAAGTGGCAGCCATACCTATTAGGGAATTATTTATACATCAAGACTGATCTCCAGAGTCTGGAAAATTTTCTGGAACAATGGGTCTCCTCCCAAACACACCTGAAATGGGATATCCAACTCATGGGTTATCCCTATTTGATCACTTATAAGAAGGTTAAGGACAATATGGTGGAAGATGCTCCTTCTCGCACAATTGATGACCCAATTTCTCGTACAGCTCTTTCTCTGCTTGTTCCAAATTGGTTGCAATATTTTCAACAGGGCTCTCTCTTCTATGAACTCCATGCTTCTTCATCAACAGGGCACTCTGGGTTCTGCAACATGTATGACCAGGAACAATGTAACTTCTTTTGGAAGGGACTAAAAATTACAATTCAACAGATGGTGGCTAACGCTGATACTTTCCAAGTCAACAAGGGTGAAACGACACTCCTTTCGGGATTGCTCAAACCCTTGCCCATCCCTACACAGCTTTGGCCAACTATTTCTATGGATTTCCTAGCAGCACTCTGGTGGTACAATACCACATCTCAAAGGACACCATATGAAGCAGTCTATGGAAAAACACCGCCAGTTCTTCTTCCATACACCCTTAGCAGCTCCCCAGTTCGGGAAATTGACTCGATTCTTCGAAACCGCGATCAGATTCTTCTCATTCTGTAGGACAATATTCACATGGCCAGAATTTGCCTAAAACAACAAGCCGATCAACACCATTCTGAGCACATTTTCCATGCAACTGACAGGGTTCTTCTTCATCTACAGCCTTCCAATTAATCCCCCTTGACACTCCAAAGGCGTCAGTGGCCCGAAATGCAACCCGAGGATGCTACCAGGGAACCACTCCTTCAGATTCTGTAGCAATTTCTCCAACCAAAGCTTTGAGGACAAAGATTTTTCTAAGGGAGAGGGGATGTTAGGAACCTATGTCAACCCTTCTCTTTACTATGTTAGTATATTGTTGTTGGACGCATATGCTTTGTAAGTCGTCCCGTAGAATTTGTTGATCCATAGTTTATATTAGCCCATAGTATTGAACCATAGTATTGGACGCATATGCTTTGTAACTCATCCCGTATTATTATATGTCCCATGGTTTTGACTCATAGTATTGGGCATAGACTTAGTATATAAGTGTGTGTTGAGGTCATTGAAGGCACCATGAAGTTAATTGTATTGAGATTTCTCAAAGGAGGTTGCCCCCTCGAAGTGGCCCATGATCAATATAAAAGTTATTCTGTTCTATTATTTATGATATCTCATGTATTTGCATTAATTAATTATTGCAGGTTCATCACATATTGATTGCGGGCCACTTCGAGGGGGAAACCTCCTTTGAGCAAGCTCAATACAAATAAATTCACAGTGCCTTCATTGGCCTCAACACACACTTATATACTAATTCTATGCCCAATAATATGGGTCAATACCATGGAACATATAATACTATGAGACGACTTACAAAGGATATGCGTCCAATACTATGGGCTAGTACAAACTATGGATCATCAAATACTACGGGATGACTTACAAAGCATATGCGTCGAACAACAATATACTAGAAAAGTAAAGAGAATGGTTGACACGGGTTCCTAACAATAATCTTAACACTATAGTTGTCATGTTTATGGCAGGTTTGGAGTAACATGAGATATCGAAGCACGACACACCATGTGGTGTAGAAGTGATGGAGTGGGATACTCCTTCTAGGTTAGAATCCCTAACCTATTGGGACAAACCTTTGGTTGTTATTTAGAGGTTATAACTAGCGAGGATGGGTACCTTGGAGCTCCTTAAACCTAGTAGTTTTTTTTCTTGAGAATGCAAGTTTTTTCTTCCTTTTTGGGGAAATTCTTGTTGAATTAAATATGCTTTTCTCAAGGTAAATATCACATTTTTGATTTTTTGGGTAGTAGTTAAGACATTATTAATAAAAGAAAAAATTTACAGATAAAGGAAATGTGATTTCTACTTACATATTCTCGGCAAGCCTAGGTGTGGCTTCAAGTGTTGGGTAGTCCATCCTTCATCGTGACTCAATCCAGTGTTCCAAAAACCTTTAAAAAAAATCAAGCGCTAATACTAGAGAAGCTAGGGATTAGTTCCTTCATCAAATACTATAGGATGTCATTATGATATCCTCTCTTTAAAATATCCAAATCCATATTCCACACTCCAAACTACATTACACAAGTTTCTAGGATTTCCAGCCAAAAAACAAGAGTATTTTGTTTTCTAAAAATGAATGCCTCCTGGAACATAAACAATAGCATCAAAGACAGGCTCTCAAGTTTCGAAATTTTGCTCAAATACAATAATGCGTAGGTTCATTTCAAATGAAAAATATAAAGAACGTTGTCTGCTGATGGAAACTTTGTATTACCACAAGAAAACAGGTAGGTTTCTGATTGAAATGGAACGTTTAGTGGAAAAAACAGGACATAGACTTCTTGTTCAAATTGAATGACAAAAAATCCCATGAAGGTGCTTTCTGAAGCTTGAACCAAAATCAAAATCTTCATTAGGTTAAACTGCATTGTCACTACCGTGAGTGGTTTCACCTCTATTAGAAAACAAGATTTTTTATGCGTAAACAATACTAATGTTAAGTTTCGAACCAGTGACCCTCTCATCTAAAAGAAAGAGAAGAATTACATGCTCAATTACATTCAATTTGTTATCTAATATTTAGATTTTTGGAGATTCTTTCATTTTACTACAAATTTTTACCTTAAAATTTTACTTTAATTGCAAATAAGGTTTAATTGCACCCAATTACTGCTAACTAGTTTTTATTAAACCTATGTCACGTTAATAACTTATGACTTTGTTTCTTTCCATGTTTTGGACTTAAGAACTACTCTCAATTGAAATGTTGCTTACTACTTAACCAACAAAGTAAGGGCAAAATGAAAGCTTTTGCAGGAACAATCATTTCGATTTCATTTTTTATATTCATTTTGGCAGTTCGAAAAGCATAAATTTGGTGCTCCCGCTATGCATGGATAAACTCTAATTAGAACACCCCTCTTTCCAAATATTTTGGTAGAGTTCTGGAAAAATATTTCATTTATGGATACCATTTCAGAATCCTCATTGTATTTATTACTTTTTTCAATTTTAGCTCTTGAGATTTGCATTATGAAGTAAGCAATTGTATATCTGATTTTGATGTTTCACTCTAACATATTGAACAAGCTAGCCTTAAACTACTCTTGAGTTGTTTTTGATAGGAAAGGAGATGAAAACCACCTATTATATAAAACTTGTTTGGTGTTTGATCCAATCGATAACTCGAGAGAATTGCAAACATGTGATCTTTAACATGAATAGGAAGAACCTATTTAGTTTGGTTCCTCAGCTAATGATAGTCCACTCATTCTATTTGGATAAAATGGGAAAACAGAGGAATTTCTTTCTCTCAACACTCGAAAGGGGGAAATTATACTATATTCATTTTATTAATGATTATTCTCTAGAAATTCGAAGAGCCTCTTGAGGGATTCTTCCAAAAACATTTACATATAAAACAACCTAGGGTTAAACCTGCGACAATGAAATTTTATGCTGGAAACTGTATGAATAATAGTTTGGCAACTGCCGCTAAGTTTTGGGCATTAGCTCTTAGGTCTTACATTATTTTTTACCTTACCAAAAAACTTCAAGGAAGCAAAACCAGTTCGAACCTAGGGGTATAAATTTGCACCTGGAAGGGTAAGCACCATTTCGTTTCATCCATGACCATCAAGTTCGCCGAGTACCCAGGAAGAGAGAAAAAATACTCTTTTAGTTACAGAACCCAGGAGCTATGAAATGAAATAGAAAAAATAGAAGAAAATAACATAAGTAATATTTGACCAGGAAATTGCATGGATATGCTTCCACTAAATTACATCCCAAGCTCACAATTCTATAAATCAAGATAACACCATCCTATAGATAATGCCTTTAGTCAGAACCCATGCTAATAAATATGGAATCAAGAGTAATAAGAATAAAAATAAACTTGGAGAATTGTTTTTTGTCTTACAATGGTTACATGGACTGGACAAGTTGCTCTTGAACCCACCTTCTACCTCATGTAAATTCCACCAAGGAGAGACAAAGGAAAATTTTCCAATGATATAGATATTTCGGACAGGGCTCTCAGGCCATGCCGAAAGTTTAGGCTCATGAATTGAGGCCATCATGAAAAAACCCAAAATTAATGTACCACTAGTGTTCATGTAATTAAAGAGTGAGATCAATCGCCATGTGGAAGGATAAATCACATTGGAACTCACCTCACTATCAACTACTACTGTAAAGTGAATATGAACAACATTTATAATTGTCCATCCCCCCCCTCACATCAACGGTCCTCCTGAGAGTCAACATAGATCGAAAGAAGAAGATCGATTAACTTATGTAGACAATTCACATGAAACCACATGGGTTTAGTTTAAAGTACATAATATAATTTAGTATTGTGAATCCTAGCATATAGTTTATGGGTTGGACCCTTATGGAGTAATGATAAGGAACCATATGCAAAAACTTTCGGGTGCTAGTTACCCATGTTAGATTTTGAGCATTAATTCAATATGTTCTAGGATCTTATATGATAGAATAACAAGAATAGCATATCAATCATAAGAGACAAGCACAAGAGACAATAGACACAGAGTTTCCTCGGGGAAACCAAGAACGTGAAAAACCCCGCAACTTCCTCAAAGATAGAAAGAGCAATGATACAAAACCCAAGTACAAGAGATAGTCTCCTTAGTAGCCTCTCCTCCTCCACTAGTGCACATCCCTCAAGTGAGATAGATGAGTAAGTGAATGATCAAATAGAGTGACACCCTCACTCTATTTATACACAACTCGATTGCCTAATAACCTAACAGGGCCAACTTCTCTAGGAGAGTCTAATAACCGATGGTAACCTAACTCAGGGCCGACCCCACACTTGGTGGTCTAATAACCCATCTTGTATAAGTTACGACACTTGCGACACTTGTAAATACAAATGACGACACTGTTATATAGAGGAATAATAACCTCTATGTAGGGATACAGTACACATATACGAAATACATTCTGAAGTTACATATACATCAACACTCCCTCTTAACTAGGAAGGTATTTCTCGAAACAGGTCTTCTAGAACAAGTCTTCTTCTTTGGATCATCAGATCATCATCATCGGATCATCGTCATTGTCACTGCTTCTATCTCAATCAATATCCAATATACTCATCATAGGAAGTTCTATAGAGCTAGCCCTTTTTCATGTTGGTTGTAGGCCTAGCCTCCATATAGGTCTTCATCATCTCTACGAGCAAGCCATCAAGTGAGTACACCTCAGGACTGATTACATTGCCTCTGCAACACCTACAAGATCTTTCATGACTAATTACACTGCCTCTGCAAAACCTACAAGAGTATCTTAGGACTGATTATATGATTTTTCAAAACCTGCAGGATCTCCCAGGACTAATTATCTGCGAGTGTAAAACCTGTCAAGAGCATCCCAGGACTTATTACATGCTTTTGCAAAACTTGTCAAGATCTCCCAGGACTGATTACATGTCATTGCAAAACCCATCAAGAGCATTCCAGGACTTATTACATGCCTTTGCAAAACCTATCAATATCTCCGAGGACTGATTACATGTCACTGCAAAACCTGTCAAGAGCATCCCAAGGCTTATTACATGCCTCTGCAAAACCTATCAAGATCTCCTAAGGATGATTACATGTCAATACAAAACATGTCAAGAGCATCTCAGGACTTATTACATGCCTCTGCAAAACCTGTGTACTATTATGTTACCTCATCATCTTCAGATCACCTCATAGTTCGCACAGCACATCCCAGATTCACGTAACACAACACTTACTCTCACTGGCATGGAAGGACTCTCCTCTAACCATCCAAGAAAGGCTTCACTCAGCCCTTACATCTCACCACCAAGTGAGAATGGCTCATGTGCATCTGTGTGTCCGAACTCATCACTTCCCTTTAGAGGGAATCTCGATCTGAAGTAAACCAAGCCTCTCTCTGAAGTACTCAAAATTCACTCTGGCCAGCGGCTTGGTCAACACATCGGCCATCTGCTCGTCTGTCGCAACATACAGGAGCTTCACTCCTCCTTTCTACACCATATCCATGATATAGTGATATTTGATCTCAATGTGCTTCGACCTGTCATGGAATACCGGGTTCTCAGACAACTTCACACAACTTTGGTTGTCACATAAGATACAGGTAGCATCCAATGGGAGATTAAATAGTTCAGATAGTAGATTTCTCAACCATACTACCTCACAACTAGCCAAATAGGCTGCAACATATTCTGCTTCGGCTGTACTCAGTGCTACACAGGACTACTTCCTACTAAACCAAGAGATCACACCTGATCCCATACTGAAGCAGCACCCTGATGTGCTCTTCCTATCTGTAGCACTTCCTGACCAATCTGAATCAACATAACCCTCCAGGTTAAACTTTTGATTTGCATCATACTTGATCCCATAATCAACCGTACCCTTCAGGTACCTCAGAATATGCTTTACAACAACCAAGTGAACACTTCTCAAATCTGTCAAGAATTGGCTCAATGTTTTCACAGCAAAGCAAATATCTGGTCTCATGTTTGTCAAGTACATCAAGGACCCAATCATCTGACGATACACCGTGAAATCAATCGACTGTGATGAAGAATCACATTGAAGCTTCAAGTTCAATGTCATAGGTATGGCCATGGCCTTGCAGTCCATCATCCCAAATCACTTCAGGATCTCTACTACATACTTCCCTTGTCCAAGGAAGATTCCATCTGCACTCTGCCACACCTCCATGCCTAGAAAGTAGTGCATCATCCCCAAGTCCTTCATCTCGAATTCAGCAGCAAGCTTCCTCTTCGTATCGGTAATCAATCTATCTTCACCTGTAACAAACAGGTCATCTACATAGAATAGAAGTATAACTAGATTTCCTTCCTCAACCTTGTAGTAAAGGTTGGAATCCGCTTTACTCTTAGTAAATCCCAAACTGGATAGGAAGCTATCTATCCTACCATACCAAGTTCTAGGAGCTTGCTTCAATCCATACAAGACTTTCTTCAATCTACACACATGAGAGTTCCTGTCATGTGTCTCAAAACCAAGTGGCTGCTCCACATACACTTCCTCCTCGACTACACCATTCAAGAAAGCTATCTTGACATCCATCTGGTGTATCTTCCACTTCATCACTGCAGCCAGAGCAAGTACTATTCTTATGGAAGTTTATTTGGCCATAGATGCAAATGTCTCTTCATAATATATCCCCTCTTTCTGGGAGAAGCCACGAGCTACAAACCTTGCCTTGTATTTCTCTATGCTACCATCTGTGGCATGCTCGATCTTATAGATCCACTTGGAATTCACAATAGACTTCCCTTCAGGTCTTGGGACCACATCCCAAACATCATTCTTCATGATCGACTGGTATTCCTCCACCATGGCATCCTTTCATTCTTTCTTTTCCGCTGCTTCTTCATAATTGGAAGGTTCTTTGTTCATGATATCACAGAGTAAGGCAACATAGCTGGTGTGTGATCTTGTGGTTTTCCTTTCTCCATGTTCCTCTTCTGGAATGCCATACCTTTCTGCATCTTGGATGAGCTCTCTATCCCATGCTGGTTTCCTCTTCTGAGAGTTCTTCTCATGGGGTGGATCTAGAGGTTCTTGTGGATCTTCCATCTCCTGATCTTCTTCGGGAACTGCTTCATTCATGGTGGTGTCTTGTGCTCTGGATATTTTGGGTTCTTCATGGTCCTCAACAGGTGTCTTCCTCGATTTGATGTATGTTGAGCCTTCATCAAATGTTACATCCCTACTGGTCTCAATATTCTTGAATTCTGGGAAGTAGATTCTATAAGCCTTTGAGCTTTCACTGTAACCCACGAATATGCCCTTCTTTCCTGAAGGATCTAGATTTTTCCTCTTTTCTTTTGGGATGTGATTGTATACTGGACAACCAAATATTTTGAGATGGCTAACTTCTGGTTTCTTACCAGTGAACACTTCTTCTGGTGTTTTGTTTTCAAGTATCTTATGAGGTGTTATGTTCTGCACATATACAATTGTTCTTACTTCTTCTGCCCATAAGTGCATTGGTAGATCTTGGTCATGAAGCATTGCCCTTACTGATTCCATAATTGTTCTATTCTTCCTTTCGGAGACCCCATTCTGTTGTGGATTGTAAGGAGTGGTCAACTCCCTCTTAATCCCTGAATCACTGCATAGCTTCTTGAAGTCTCCTGAAATAAATTCTCTGCCATTGTCTTGATATTCTTATCAGTTTGATTTTCTATCAAGGATTTGAATTCCTTGAACTTATCAGACACTTCATCTTTGTTCTTCAAGAAGCGAACCCAAGTCTTCCTAGAGAAATAATCAATGAAGGAAACATAGTATACATACCCACTTAGAGAAATGGATGACATCGAACCACATACATCGAAGTGGATGATTTCCAAGATTCCTTTTTCCTTGCTTTCGCTGCTTGGAAATGTGTTCTTTCCCTTTGCACAACCTTTGCAAATGCCTTCATGTTTTGTCTATATTTCAGGAAGACCTTCCACTGCTTTGCTTGCAATTAGTAGTGCCCTATAGTGCATGTGTGAAAGCCTTCTATGCCAAAGTTCACTTGGCTCTACTGAGTAATGGACCAAGGCTTGTTCTGGTTGGCCCTTCATCTTGTATATTCCTCCCTCTTGCTCTCCAATCACCACTGCATCATCTATAGTTTTACCCTTTGGCCACATAAGAAATTGGCCATCTATAAATGCAACCCTCACGCCTTTCTCATCCAATGCAGATATGGAGAGAAGGTTCTTCTTGAGACCTGGAACATATAGTACATATTTCATCTTCATAAACTTTCCAGAGTCTAACTTATAGGAGGCTTCACCACTTTCTTTTATTGGATACTGGTAGTCATCCCCAAGTTTCACCTTGTGGGGTGAATCATGTTTAGATAGGTTCATAAAGGATTCCTTGAATCCTGTCATATGTTTCGAAGCCCCACTACCTATAATCCAATCATTACTTCCATGAGTAATGGTAACAGTCAGAGCAGAAATTAAGAAATACTCTTCATCACTTAAAGAATCTTCACTTTCTTCTCTAGCCTTCTTCCTGGGAGGTTCATCATCTTCTATAGTGTGAGCATGATGTTTTCTTTTTGTGTTCTTATTCTTATGGGACCCATCTTTATTCTTTCTGGGACAATCCCTAGAATAGTGTCCCCTTTCATCACATGTATAGCATCGGACTGTAGACATGTTCCTTTGAGATTTGGAGTCACCCCTTTGATTCTGATGGTGGTACCTCTCTTTCTTACTATTGTGGTGCTCCCTCTTATAATCATACTTCTTAGAGTGTACTATGAGGGCTTGGTATTCATTCCCCACCTTTTCTTCTCGAGCTATAATCCGAGCTTCTTCCTGTGAGCATTCTTCCCACAGTCTACTGAATGTGATAAGTTTATTTCTAGCACAAATTCTTTGGATGAAGGAATCCCATGACCTAGGAAGTCCATTTAGAGTGGTCATCACCACTTCTCCATTCTCTATATCTTCTCCCATAGCTTCAAGTTGTTCTTTTATCTGGGATACCCTTGAAAAGTAAGACTGCATGGTCTCCGCATTCTGGATCTTGACATTCTTTAGTTGATTCCTCAAGGTCATCTTCCGATTTATGTTCTTCCCTTCAAATATCTTGGTCAAGGAATCAAACATCTCCGTAGGTGTTTTCAGAGATGACACATGTGGTATGAGATGGTCTTTGATAGAATCAACAATGATTCTCTTAGCCTTGACCAAGTTCCTCGTGTGTAAGACCTTAGCCTCTTCTCCCTCTAGAACTGGAACCTCTTCACTTATGTAGGCGTCCAATTCATTTTCTTCTAGGATTAACCCAATCCTATACTTCCATGCTCAGAATTTATCAACCCCTTCAAGCTTATCCTCAAGCTTGGTGTGGTGAGACATCTTTAAAGAGTACCTCAAATGGAAATAGAAAATTTATTAGGTCTTACCACTTGATTTCCTGAAAATTGGATCTGGAGTTGGATTAGGGTTTGTTAGAGAAACCCTAAAAATTCAAACTTTGAATTTCAAATTTATGAAAGGATAGAAATATGGGCCTTGCTGAGCTGATCAAGCTGGTATACTCAAAATTTAAAAACTGCAAAGTTTCACCCCTCAAAATTGCTTTTGAAACTTCTGGATTCACTCGGGAGGATCCTGAATTAGGGTTTGACTTTCCCAGAGCTTCACCCAACCAAAAAGTTGGATCCAAAGCTCTAAAATTCAATTTTTCAGAGAAGCTTCCAGCCGTATTCTTGGATTTCAGAAATTCCAATTTTCGCAGAAACCCTAATTTTTAGGTCAAAAACTCAAAGTGCTCATAATGTAATTTTGTTTCGACAGAAAGATGTGCCCTTGCAAGGAGAGTCAATCTAGCCTCCTACATTTGAATATATGTGGAGAGAAACCCAAAAAACAAGAAGCCCTAGCTTTTGCAGCTGCACAATGTCTTCTTCTCAGGTTAGCTTTGATACCATGTTAGATTTTGAGCATTAATTCAATATGATCTAGCATCTTATATGAGAGAATAACAAGCACAACATATCAATCATAAGAGACAATCACAAGAGACAATAGACACAGAATTTCCTTGGGGAAAACCAAGAAGGTGAAAAACCCCGCAACTTCCTTAGAGATAGAAAGAGCAATGATACAAAAACCAAGTACAAGAGATAGTCTCCTTACCAGCTTCTCCTCCTCCACTAGTGTGCATCCCTCAAGTGAGAGATAGATGAGTAAGTGAATGATCAAATAAAGTGACACCCTCACTCTATTTACACACAACTCGACTTGCCTAATAACCTAACATGGCCGACTTCTCTAGGAGAGTCTAATAACCCATGGTAACCCAACTCAGGGCCGACCCCACACTTGGTGGTCTAATAACCCATCTTGTATAAGTTACGACACTTGCGACACTTGTAAATACAGATGACGACACTTCCTTACAGAGGAATAATAACCTCTCTGTAGGGATACAATATACATATATGAAATACATTCTGAAGTTACATATACATCAACACTCAAAACCACATAATGATGTTAATATCCTTAATAATATTACAATGGCACCCTTAAGAGGCCATGTGTGGTTGGTTGAGGTGATCTTTCTATCCTTGGATGGCTATAAGATTCCTTTATGGCCAAAGGTTCAAGTATCCTCCCTTAACCATGTCCAAGGACCCAAGGCCCCAAGACATGGATACATAGTGGCATGGATATCCATGCAAGATCGTGCATGGTTCTCTAGGAATTTTTCATCACTCTTTATGCCCCAATTCCTTCTTTAGGGATAAAGACATGGTTTTTTTCCATAAAATATCATTCCTAAGGACTTGAGACATGTAGATACTACTCAAAACCACATAGTGGAAATGACATAATCAATCATAGGACAATGATCTTAAATTTTTGATAATTTCATTCCATTATCATTCAGGATCATACTAAGAGAATAACATGTACAACACATCAATCATAAGCACAATAACAAGCACACAAGAGACACAAAGTTTCCTCGGGGAAAACCAAGAAGGTGAAAAACCTCGCAACTTCCTCAGAGATAGAATAAACCACAATACAAGATAACAATGATCAAACCCAAAGAGATGTCTCTAACTGATACTCCTCCTCCTCCACTTGTGCACCACTTCTCTCTTAGCTATGCAAGCTTGAGAAGTGAGTGAATGAATAGAATGAGAGAGGTAGACCCTCTATTTATACACTGACTTGACCTGCCAATAAACCAACAGGGATGACTTCCTAAGGAAGCCTAATAACCCAACCACATGACGTAACTAGGGCCGACCCCACACTGCTAGTATAATAACCTATCAACACAAATGACCACACTTACAATGTAACTTGCGACACTTGCAAATACAAATGATGACACTTCCAATAAGAGGAATGATACATCTCTGTTGGATATACACTAAAGTGCAAATGTAATATACAAGTGAATATCTTCCGAAGTTACAAATACATTAACACTCCCTCTTAACTAGGAAGGTATTCTCTAGACACAGGTCATCAATATGTTAGGAACCCAAGTCTTTACTTTATTAGTATGTTGTTGTTGTACGCATATGCTTTGTAAGTCGTCCCGTAGTATTTGTTGATCAATAGTTTGTGTTATTGTTGTTGGCGCATATGCTTTGTAAGTCGCTCGTAGTATTGTTAATCCATAGTTTGTAGTGGCCCATGGTTTTGACCCATAGTATTGGCGCCTAGACTTAGTATATAAGTGTGTGTTGAGACCTATGAAGGACCGTGAAGTTATTTGTATTGAGCTTGCTCATAGGAGGTTTCCCCCTCGAAGTGGCCTGTGATCAATATAAAAGTGATTCTGAGTTCTATCATTTCTACTATTTCATATATTTGTATTAATTAATTGTTGCAGGTGCATCACATCTGGTATCAGAGCACTTTCTTGGGCTTGCTGGGTGAAATTTCTGCCAATTTTTTTTTTCGCATCTATTGCAGGTTCGGATTTGGGAATAAACCCTATCCGCTTAACTGTGGGAATTACTTGGGCATAAGCCCTAAAACTCATTGTGAAGAGTACCACAAGAACCCCGAAGTAGCTGGCCCATTGAGAGGACCTGCCAGCGAAAAGGGCAACGACCCCTACTTGATTGACTAGTTCCCACCCATGAGGTAAACCAAGAGCTGTCGTTTGTGGAAAAGCAGTTATCAGTTTTACCTGAGCCATGGAGTGAGGGGTATTGCCCCAATACGCAAGCCGTCAGACAACATTGGTGGCCGAGTGAAACCCCTGAACTGTTAGGAAGCTACACATACCTGGGGTCCATATCTACTTTCAGCTGAACTATTGTCAATCACTACTGCACCATTTCAGATCCATTTTGCAAGCCGTTCTAGATCCAGTCGTTTTCAATCCATTCGGCGCTTGTCCAGATCCTTTTTGAGCCGTAGCCGCTCCAGTCCAAAAAAAAAACCATTTTTTTTCCATATCTCCCTTGTTTTCACTCTGTTTCCCTTGAAATTTTTGGGGAACCCCTGTCATCCCATTCTGCATATCTCATTCCTGAGGACCCTATCCCCAATTCCCTTTCCCAAAGCCCGAAAGCCCACATTTGTCTATTTTTAGGGTTTGCCATAACTTCCTCAGATTTCACCCAATCACCTTCAAATTTTACCACAGAGTTCCTTTCTGAATTCTACTTCTTTGTCCCCCTCTACCAAATTTTCTCATTCTTTCACCCCGCTTCTGAAATCCTCATTTTTGCTTTCCTATCTAGTCGACAGTGTCCAACACCTAGTCAAACCCTAATTACCCTTCATATTTTTTCCCAAGTCCAGATTTTACCTTACTGAAGCAGTTTCTGTTTTTGTTTTCCTACCCAGTCAAAAAAAAAAAAACTCCTGGTTATGGTTGTCACCCGTGCAGGAGCAAAAACCATGGAAGAAGCACTTGCAGCCATCCAAGCCAAACTCCAGGATCTGGATGAAAAATTTATCGGCCTCCATCTTGAACATTCAGCTATGAACCACAAACGGTAGTCCGAGTGTTCATCAGACAATGGGTTCTCTTCTTCCAGCAATTTCCATGGTCCGAAGCTTGATTTTCCTCGCTTCAATGGTACTGATCCAACTGGATGGATCTATCATGCAGAACAGTATTTCAGTCTGCATAATACTTTTGATGTCAACAAAGTTCCGCTGGCATCCTTTCACTTGGAACATGTTAGGAACCTATGTCAACCCTTCTCTTTACTATGTTAGTATATTGTTGTTGGACGCATATGCTTTGTAAGTCGTCCCGTAGTATTTGTTGATCCGTAGTTTATATTAGCCCATAGTATTGACCCATAGTATTGGACGCATATGCTTTGTAAGTCGTCCGGTAGTATTATATGTCCCATGGTTTTGACTCATAGTATTGGGCATACACTTAGTATATAAGTGTGTGTTGAGGTCATTGAAGGCACCGTGAACTTAATTATATTGAGCTTGCTCAAAGGAGGTTACCCCCTCGAAGTGGCCCGTGATCAATATAAAAGTGATTATGTTATATTATTTCTGATATCTCGTGTATTTGCATTAACTAATTATTGCAGGTTCATCACATATGGTATCAGAGCATTTTCTTGGGCTCGTTGGGTGGAATTTCCGCCAAATTTTTTTTTTCGCATCTATTGCAGCTTCGGATTTGGGAATAATCCCTATCTGCTTAACTGTGGGAATTACTTGGGCATAATCCATAAAACTCATTGTGAGGAGTACCACAGGAACCCCAAAGTAGCTGGCCCATTGAGAGGACCTACCAGCGAAAAGGGCAACGACCCCTACCTGATTGACTAGTTCCCACTCGTGAGGTAAACCAAGAGCTGTCGTTTGTGGCAAAGCGGTTATCAGTTTTACCTGAGCCGTGGAGTGAGGGGTACTACCTCAATACGCAAGCCGTCAGACAGCATTGGTGGCCGAGTGAAACACCTGAACTGTTAGAAAGCCGCACATACCTGGGGTCCATATCTATTTTCAGTTGAACTGTTGCCGATCACTTCCGCTCCAGATCTAGCCGTTTCAGATCTATTCTGAAAGTTGTTTCAGATCTAGTCGCCGTTTCAGATCCAGCCGTTTTCGATCCCTTCCACGCCGTTGCAGATCCATCTGTTGCGGACCCCTTCCACACTGCTGTTGCCGATCCATTTCTAAAAAAAACAAGTATAAAATTTAGTTTTTTCCCCATATCTCCCTTGTTTTCACTCCGTTTCCCTTGAAATTTTTGAGGAACCCCTGTCATCCCATTCTGCATCTTTCATTCTTGAGGAGCCTCTCCCCAATTCCCCTTCCCAAAGCCCGAAATCCCACATTTGTCTATTTTTAGGGTTTGCCATAACTTCCTCAGATTTCACCCAATCACCTTCAAATTTTACCACAGAGTTCCTTTCTGACTTCTGCTTCTTTGTCCCTCTCTACCCAATTTTCTCATTCTATCACCCCGCTTCTGAAATCCCCCTTTTTGCCTTCTTGTCCTTTCGACAGTGTCCAAAATCTAGTCAAACCCCAATTACCTATCCAATTGTTTCCCCAATCCAAATTTCCCTTTACTAAATCAACTTTTGTTTATGTTTTTCTACCCATTCCACCATAAAAAATAAAAAAAAAACCTGGTTATGGTTGTCACCCGTGCAGGAGCACACACCATGGAGGAAGCACTTGCAGCCATCCAAACCAAACTCCAAGATCTGGATGAAAAATTTCTTAGCCTCCATCTTCAGCATTCAGCCATGAACAATACCAGACAGCCAGAATCTTTTGCAGCCACCGGGTTCTCTGCTTCTAGCAATTTTCGTGGGCCGAAGCTTGATTTTCCTCGCTTCAATGGTACTGATCCGAATGGATGGATATACTGAGCAGAACAATATTTCAGTCTGCATAACACTTTTGATGTTCAAAAAGTTCCACTTGCATCCTTTCATTTGGAACAAGAAGCCCTTCAATGGTACTATTGGTACATCAAAGGTCATCCCGAGCCAAACTGGACAGATTTTTTCCAACTCATTTTTCCACGATTTGGTCCTAGGGCTTTTGACGACTTCACAGGAGCACTCACTAAACTTCACCAAACTAGCACAGTGAGAGAGTATCAGATGGAATTTGAGAAACTAGCCAATCACACAGAAGGATTGTCTGATGAATTCTACAGGAGTTGTTTTATCAGTGGTCTCAAGGATGAAATCCGCTCAGAGGTCAAAATGTTTTGTCCCAACACAATGATGGAAGTCCTAGGGTTGGCTAAGTTGGCCGAGGACAAGATCGCAGCTCAACAACGCTCCAAACCCACCTTTGTTCCCTTCAGAAATATGGGTTCCGAATGACCTCCCATCACGCCTACTCCTCAACCAACTCCTATCAAGCATTTGTCTGAAATAGAAATGCAGGCACGCCGAGAAGAAGGGCTTTGCTATAATTGTGATGAGAAATTCACTCGGGGACATAGATGTGTTCAACAAAAGCTCTATCTCTTGGATGTGGATTCTCCACCTGCCTTAGAACTTGGTGAAGAAGCTACAGATACAGTAGATGATCCGGTTGACATGCAACACCCGCCTGTTGACACCCCATCTTAGGACGACCCACCCGAGATCTCTCTCCATGCTGTAACCGACGTCACCACCCAACAAACAATGTGGGTCAGGAGATACTTCAAGAAGCTCCCTCTTACCATACTCATTGATTCTGGTAGCACTCATAACTTCATTGACCCTCGAATTGCCAAACAGGCTGATTGTTTTGTCCATCCTTGCTCCAACTTTGAAGTCATGGTTGCCAATGGGGGCACCTTACCTTGCAAGGGGAAGTGTCACAATGTATGTATCTCTATGGAAGATTATAACCTACGCTCCGACATGTTTTCCTTGTCCTTAGGCGGATGTGATGTGGTTTTGGGCGTTCAATGGTTACGCACACTTGGCCCCATCTTATGGGATTTTGCTGAACTTTGGATGCAGTTTAAAGTCAATGGGGCACAACACAAATTTAGGGGCTTACAACCAGGGTATCTCTGCATCATCAGTTCACATCGCCTGGAAAAAATCCTTAAGAATAATTCACATGGTATCATCGCTCAACTCAATTCCATTCAAATGCACCCATCAACAGTCTCCACTACTTCCTTGGATAGATATGTAGGTATCTTTGCTAAACCAATGGGCTTGTTGTCTTCAAGAGACCTTTCCGGTAAGAATGTAGCCACATCTGCCTCTCAACAGGAAATGATGGCTATTTTGCATGTAGTACAGAAGTGGCAGCCATACCTATTAGGCAATTATTTCTGCATCAAGACTGATCTCCCGAGTCTGGAAAATTTTCTGGAACAATGGGTCTCCTCCCCAACACACCTGCAATGGGTTATCCAACTCATGGGTTATCCCTATGTGATCACTTACAAGAAGGGTAAGGACAATATGGTGGAAGATGCTCCTTCTTGCACAATTGATGACCCAGTTTCTCTTACAGCTCTTTCTCTACTTGTTCCAAATTGGTTGCAATATGTTCAACAGGGCTATCTCTTCTATGAACTCCATGCTTCTTCATCAACAGGGCACTCTGGGTTCTGCAAAATGTATGACCAGGAACAATGTAACTTCTTTTGGCCGGGACTAAAAATGACAATTCAACAGATGGTGGCTAACGATGATACTTTCCAAGTCAACAAGGGGGAACTGACACTCCTTTCGGGATTGATCAAACCCTTGCCCATCCCTACACAGCTTTGGCCAACTATTTCTATGGATTTCCTAGCAGCACTCTGGTGGTACAATACCACATCTCAAATGACACCATATGAAGCAGTCTATGGACAAACACCGCCAGTTCTTCTTCCATACACCCTTTGTAGCTCCCCAGTTCAGGAAATTGACTCGGTTCTTCGAAACCGCGATCAGATTCTTCTCATTCTGCAGGACAATATTCACATGGCCAGAATTCGCCTGAAACAACAAGCTGATCAGCACCGTTCTGAGCGCATTTTCCACGCAGCTGACAGGGTTCTTCTTCATCTACATCCTTCCAAGTAATCCTCCTTGACACTCCAAAGGCGTCAGTGGCCCGAAATGCAAACCGAGGATGCTACCACGGAACCACTCCTTCAGATTCTGCAGCAATTTCTCCAACCAAAGCTTTAAGGACAAAGCTTTTTCTAAGGGAGAGGGGATGTTAGGAACCTATGTCAACCCTTCTCTTTACTATGTTAGTATATTGTTGTTGGACGCATATGCTTTGTAAGTTGTCCCGTAGTATTTGTTGATCCGTAGTTTATATTAGCCCATAGTATTGACCCATAGTATTGGATGCATATGCTTTGTAAGTCGTCCTGTAGTATTATATGTCCCATGGTTTTGACTCATAGTATTGGGCATAGACTTAGTATATAATTGTCTGTTGAGGTCATTGAAGGCACCGTGAAGTTAATTGTATTGAGATTGCTCAAAGGAGGTTGCCCCCTCGAAGTGGCCCGTGATCAATATAAAAGTGATTATGTTCTATTATTTATGATATCTCGTGTATTTGCATTAACTAATTATTGCAGGTTCATCACAGAACAGGAAGCTTTTCAATGGTACCGTTGATACATCAAGGCTCATCCAGAGCCCAAATGGTCAGACTTTTGCCAGCTCCTTTTGCAACGATTTGGTCCAAGTGCTTTTGATGACTTCACCGGAGCCCTCACTAAACTTCTCCAAATTGGCACTATGAGAGAGTACCAAACTGAATTTGAGAACCTAGCTAACCACACCGAAGGATTGTCTGATGACTTTTACCGGATTTGTTTTATCAGTGGTCTAAAGGATGCCATCCGCTCTGAGGACAAAATGTTCTGTCCCACCACAATGATGGAAGCCCTATGGTTGGATAAGTTGGTAGAAGACAAGATTGCATCCCAACAATGCTAGAAGCCCACTTTTGTTCCCTTCCGAAATATGGGTTCTCAACGACCACCTATACCGTAGGCTCCTCGACCGACTCCTATCAAGCGTTTGTCTGAAACAGAGATGCAAGCACGCAGAGAAAAGGGGATTTGCTATAATTGTGATGAGAAATTCACTCGAGGACATAGATGTGTTCAGCTAAAGCTCTATCTCTTAGATGTGGAGTCTCCGCCTGCCTCTGAAATTAGTGACGAAGATCCAGAAACACTAGATGCTCCGGTCGACATTCAGGAACTGCCTATTGACCCTCCGTCTCAGGATGACCAGCTAGAGATATCTCTCCATGCTTTAGCTGGAATCACCACCCCCCAAACAATGCGGGTCAGGGGTTACTTCAAGAAGCTTCCTCTTACAATACTCATTGATTTTGGTAGCACTCATAATTTCATTGACCCTTGGATCGCCAAACAAGCTAATTGTTTTATCCATCCTTGCTCCAACTTTGAAGTCATGGTTTCCAATGGGGGCACCTTACCTTGCAAAGGGAAGTGTTGAAATGTGCATATCTCTATGGGATATTATACCTTGCACTCTGACATGTTTTCCTTTCCCTTAGGCGGATGTGATGTGGTTTTGGGCGCTCAATGGCTATGCACACTTGGCCCTATCTTATGAGAGTTTGCTGAACTTTGGATGCAGTTTTCCATCAATGGAAAAAAACACACATTGACAGGATTACAACCAGGTTCTCTCAGCATCATCAATTCACATCGCATGGAAAAACTCCTCAAGAAGATTTCACATGGTGTCATCGCTCAGATCCATTCCATTCAGATGCAACCATCAGTGGTCTCCACTACTCCTTTAGATCTACAATCAATTCTGGATCGATATACAGGTGTCTTTGCTGAACCAGTGGGATTGCCACCTTCCAGGCTAGAAGACCATCGTATTCAGCTCCTTCCTGGAAGCGTTCCTCCCAACATCAGGCCCTATCGCTACCCATTTCACCAAAAAACGGAGATTGAAATGCTCGTTCGGGACTTATTGAAGCAAGGTATTATTCGCCCAAGCACTAGTTCCTTTTCTTCTCCAGTTATTCTTGTTCGCAAAAAAGATGGGTCATGGCGCCTCTGCATTGACTTCCGAGCACTTAATCACCTCACCATCAAGGATAAGTTTCCAATTCCTGTTGTTGATGAGCTTCTTGATGAGCTTCATGGGGCTCAATATTTCTCCAGTTGGATCTTCATTCTGGGTATCATCAAATTCAGGTTCATGAGGATGATATCCCTAAAATAGCTTTCCGCACACATGATGGCCATTATGAGTTTCTGGTCATGCCCTTTTGCCTCACTAATGCTCCTTCCACATTCCAGGCCTTAATGAATAAAATAGTTCGACCCTACTTGCGGAAATTCATTCTGGTATTCTTTGATGATATCCTCATCTACAGTAAAACATGGGATGAACATCTCCAACATCTGGATCTTGTCATGCAACTTCTCTCTCACCATCATCTCCATGCCAAGCAGTCTAAATGTGTTTTTGGACAGAAGGAAGTTGAGTATCTTGGGCACATTATCTCAGCACAAGGGGTTCGCGTGGATCCTGCCAAAATCGATGCCATGAACAATTGGCTGCATCCTCAGACACTCAAGAGCCTTCGTGGTTTTTTTCGGGTTGACTGGCTACTACCACAAGTTTGTCAAGGATTATGGGAAGATTGCAGCTCCATTAACTGTTCTATTGAAAAAGGATTCTTTTACATGGACACCTACTGCTCAGTGTGCATTTGACAAACTAAAACAAGCTATGTGTACTACACCTGTGCTAGCTATGCCCGATTTTTCCAAGCCCTTCACTATTGAGAGTGATGCTTGCGGCAATGGACTTGGTGTTGTTCTCCTTCAAGATGAACACCCCATTGCGTTAACCAGCAAAGCCCTTTCAGGTAAGAATTTAGCTGCCTCTACCTATGAGAAGGAAATGATGTCTATTTTGCATGCAGTATAGAAGTGGTGCCCATACCTATTAGGGAATCATTTCTGCATCAATACTGATCACCAGAGTCTGAAATATTTCTTGGACCAGCGTGTCTCCTCCCCGGCACAACAGAAATGGGTTAGCAAACTCATGGGTTATGACTATGAGATCACTTACAAGAAGGGTAAAGACAATATTGTGGTAGGTGCTCTTTCTCACACAATTGATGCCCAAGGTTCTCTTTCAGCTATTTATATGCCTATTCCAAATTGGTTGCAATCTGTTCAACAGGGTTATGTCAATGACTCTTCCTTATCTCAAATCATCCAACGCTTAACCAACAACCCTTCTACTGTACCACATTACTCTTGGGATGGTGCTTCTCTGTGATACAAGGGTCATCTGGTGCTTCCCCAGAGCACAGATCTTCAACAGGCTGTCTTCTATGAACTCCATGCTTCTCCGTCGGCAGGGCACTCTGGGTTCCTCAAAACATATGAACGAGCATGACGTAACTTCTTTTGGTAAGGCATGAAAAGGACAATTCAACAGATGGTGGCCGAATGTGATACCTGCTAGCGTAATAAGGGTGAAACAACACTCCTTCCAGGATTACTTGAACCCTTGCCCATACTTACACGGATTTGGACAGATATTTCTATGGATTTCATTGAAGGACTCCCTAAATCTGGCGGGAAGAAAGTGATTCTCATTGTGGTTGATCGCCTCTCCAAATATAGTCATTTTTTTGCTCTCAGCCATTCCTATATAGCCTCCTCCAACGCTCAAATTTCCTTGGACCAGATCTTTCGTCTTCATGGCATCCCTTCTTCCATTGTCTCGGATTGTGATGCGACTTTCACCTGTCATTTTTGGACAGAACTATTTCACCACACTAGCACCAAAATTAAGATGAGTTCAGGGTATCATCCACAAACAGATGGTCAGACTGAAATTATCAATAAATGCTTGGAAACTTATCTTCGTTGCTTCACCTCGGAACAATAACATCAGTGGGCAAAGTGGCTCCCTCTCACTGAATGGTGGTACAATACCTCTTACCACACTGCTTCTAAAATGACCCCATATGAAGCAGTCTATGGTTAGGCACCTCCAGCTCTTCTTCCATACACCCCCACCAGTTCACCAGTTCAGGAAGTTGACACGGTCCTTCGAAACCGTGATCAGATTCTTCACATTTTGCGGGACAATCTTCACATGGCAAGAAATCACATGAAGCAACAAGCTGATCAGCACCGTTCTGAGCGCACTTTTCAAGTCGGCGATATGGTTTTTCTTCGTCTCCAGCCGTACAAACAATCCTCCTTGAAACTCAAAGGGCATCATAAGCTCACTCCAAAGTTCTATGGGCCATATCGGATTCTTCAGAAGATTGGGTCCATTGCTTATAAATTGGAACTTCCTCCTTCTTCCCACATTCATCCAGTCTTTCATGTCACTTGTCTTAAGAAAGTTCTTGGCGCCAACATCAGTGGACACATGATTTTACCCAAACTGGATAATGAAGGATCTATCCTTTTGGAGCCAGAGGCCATCCTCAATTGGCGCACGCGTCATCTTCGCTCTCGCTCTATCACAGAGGTCTTAATTCAGTGGCACGGCATGCAACCAGAGGATGCTACATGGGAACCACTCCTTCAGATTCAACAACAATTTCCACATCTAAAGCTTTGAGGACAAAGCTTTTTTTTAAGGGGGAGGGGCTGTTAGGAACCCATGTCTTTACTTTGTTAGTATGTTGTTGTTGGACACATATGCTTTGTAAGTCGTCCCGTAGTATTTGTTGATCAATAGTTTGTGTTATTGTTGTTGGCGCATATGCTTTGTAAGCCGCCCGTAGTATTGTTGATCCATAGTTTGTAGTGGCCCATGGTTTTGACCCATAGTATTTTCGCCTAGACTTAGTATATAAGTGTGTGTTGAGACCTATGAAGGACCGTGAAGTTATTTGTATTGAGCTTGCTCATAGGAGGTTTCCCCCTCGAAGTGGCCTGTGATCAATATAAAAGTGATTCTGAGTTCTGTCATTTCTGCTATTTCGCATATTTGTATTAATTAATTGTTGCAGGTGCATCACACAATACATATTGGCACAAGTCTTCAATTCTAGAGTTGGATCATCATCACTGCTACTATACTCGACATCTTGATCACTGGGCTATCTCTGAATTCTTCTCATCAAAAGAATTTCTATAGAGCCAACCCTTTTTCATGTTGTATGTAGGCCTAGCCTCTTGTAGCTCTTTATCATCTTTGGCTATACTATGGAATCCTTAGGACTAATTACGTGCATCCCAAAACCTCGAAAGAGTATCCCAGGACTGATTACGAGCTTACTGCTCAACCTATCGGATCTCCCAGGGAAATATTATATGTGACAACCAAAAAACCTCGAAAGAGTATCCCAGGACTGATTACGAGCACACAGCTCAACCTATCAATCTCCCACGGCAATATTACGTGTGGTCATTGAAAAACATGGAAAGAGCATCCTAGGACTGATTACGAGCACATAACTCAACCTATCGGATCTCCCAGGGGAATACTATATGCCATAGGAGAAAACCTCAAAAGAGCATCCCAGGAATAATTACGAGCTTACTGCTCAACCTATCGGATATCCCAGGGAAATATTATATGTCCTCCCAAAGGAAAACCTCGAAAGAGCATTTCCCAGATCTCTAAGAGAACTATTACATGCCATAGGAAAAACCTCGCAAGAGTATCTGCAAATCTCCTAGGGAAAGATTATATGCTTATCGTGAAACCTATCCACGACCACAGAGTATCATCCTGATACTCATGATCATACTGATCATCATCATACCATACATCATCCTGATGCACATCATCACATGATCATCCCTATCATCGTCATAGCATCGTCCTGATGCATATCGCATGATCATCCTGATCATCGTCATAGCATCATCCTGATGCATATCATCTATAGCATCGTCCTGATACTCATCATCACTGTATAATCAAACTGATCATATAAAGCATCCACCTGATGCATATCATCACACATGATCATCCTGATCATCATACATAGCAGTAACTGGAGTATCGTCCTGATGCTCATCATACAATGCTTACATCCACATCCATGGGAAGGATCATGCTATCACTATGCTTAGAATGGCTCTTGCAAATGTGTCCCATCACTTCTTCCTCGAAGTATCTTCAATTTGAAGAACACAAAGCCTATCTCTAAAGTACTCAAACATCACTCTGGATAGTGGTTTCGTCAACACATCTGCAACTTGCTCATCCATCGCAACATATAGGAGCTTCACTGCTGCTCTCTGCACCATATCCCTGATATAGTGATATTTGATCTCTATGTGCTTTGACCTGTCATGGAAGTTCTTAGACAACTTCACACAACTCTAGTTGTCACAGAATATATAGGTAGCATCCAACGGGAGATCAAATAACTCAGGCAGTAGCTTCCTCGACCATTGTTACACCTAAACTCTTACCACTATTAGATTCAGTGTATACATCCCTGAAGTTCTATTGAATAAGTCATTTACTTGGAAGGGACATCATTGCACTTCTCCTAGGTTTTGAGAGGTCATCGCAGGCTGCACTCATGCAACCTGCAATGTCGCACCTTGCTCCATTACAGGGTGAGGCAAAGTCAGTTAAAAGGAAAAAATAGCTTCTTCGAGCTCATTCTCGAAGGTTGCTGACTTAGATCCCTATCCTTGACCTGTTGGGGGAACTAACCTTCGGTTCCTAACCTATGGGGAGGATCCCCTATCTCTCTCCTATCATGTATCAACCTACCCTATCCATATCATATCCACTTAGTCCTATATAAGTGAGGCCCTACCCCTCTCCAAAAGGAGGAAGTCTATGGTACTCTTATGCTAGTGAAACTAAGCCTGATATATCTAATACTCTAGCTTGGGGAACATCTACTTCTCTCTAGGAGCTTTGGCATGGCTTGTTGGAAGGAGCTTGCAGCATTAAGGAAATGGTTGAAATCCTCTTTTCTATTGTACTTCTCCACTCTTCAATATAGTTAATATAATTGATTTCCATAAATGTTGTCTCTTTGATAATGTTTAGAGTTTTCCTCCTTAAATGTTAAGTTAGATCTGTCATATGAGATATATGCTTTCACTTCTCATGGTCTCTTACATGTTCAACAGGGTTTAGCTACTTGCAATCTCGAAGTGTTGGAGCATTCGATCAATGAAGGAGAAAGGGATCTACAAATCTAAGGTAAACAATCTACTCTTACATTTGTACTTCTACAAGATCTAGGAAAGTATTTTATGTTCTGTCCTATTTGTTCTAGACTTACATTAAGCTCGGGAGATCAGGCCTTGAGTCCGCTATCGGTAGATTGTCCGCAAAACAAATCTAGCGACCATACTAGGGAAAATGCATTTTATCTTGATAGTTGTCAATCTAGGAGTCATTTTTAGTTGATTACTTGACACAAGCCGTTTATTTGTCACTTCCTTCTTGAGTCGATATTCAACATCAGATCTTCACATCGAAGACTCTGATCCACTTCCTTTGAGTTTATACTACTCATTTCCAAACCATTTCATGGTTCATTGCTTGGAGATCTAATCCATTTCAGAACTTAGATCTCGCCTGTTGCACCTGTAGTGAAAACAGAGCGATACTATGTCTTTCCTAGTCTCTATTCTTTGTCTGTTAGCCACTTGTCGCAGTCCTTTCATTGGCATACTGCGACACCGTCACACTTCCCGCATTGGTGAATTGTGACGTCGCACTGTGTACAAACATAGAGTGCGCTGATTTGTCAAATTTGGCATGCAGGCATCGCCTCTCCATCTATTGATCTAAGCTTTGGTTTGTTGTATGAACTCACTCTGTGCTGCAAGATCCAGCCAGAAATCCCATCTTTGATTTGTGTGTCGAGTGTTTGGCTTAGTTTGGATTGGTTTTGGGTTTCGCTTCAGACAAGCCTGAGGACCGGTAGTGGTGGACACTTTTGTCTCCTCCACCTTCATCCGCTCGCTCTTGCATTCCCTCCTCTCCATTAACTGATCTGGTTACTTCATTATATCATCTCCCAAACCTCATTTTCATTATCTTTTGAGCTTGGCTTGCTTGCTACTGTCCGATTTTGAGTCTTGTGTGTCTTCGAGTCTGACTGAGTGCTTGTCTTTTCTTGAGTTTTCTAACTGTACTGAGTGCTGCAAGTAGTGTTTTCTTTTCAGTCATTTACATATGAAAGCACAGTTGCTATCAAGCTAATCTTGTGATGCAGCTATTCAAAAGTTAAAAGTGTTTCTTTCCCATAATTTCTCAAGCATTGTTGAAGAAAATTTGTGCATTGGAATGTTTTGCTCATGCATTTTTTGGAAAAATTGAATGAATGTGTGATCAGTTGCTTTTTTCTTGAATTATGAATTGTTCATCTTCTTGAAAGACTCAAAGCATGTTTCATTTTTTGCAAAATTAGTTCCATGCTAAGGAAATATAGATCCATTTTTAATTCTTATTGCTTTTAGATCATTGAAAGTGAAATTGAAAAACTTGCATACTCCATCTTAGAATCCTCTCTTTTCATTACCTAGTGTCATTTTGCTTTGAAAAGAAAAAGAAAAGGAAAAAATGTTGTGATTTGGATTAGTAGTGTTGTGATTTTTTTGTTTTGTTGAAAAAAGAAAAGAGTGTTTCAGTATCATTTTTCATAGAGTTGGGATTGTGTTACATTGCATTGCTTTGGCAAAATTATTGGAAAGAAAAAAAAGATTTCTCCTTCCCATAGGTAGCATTCATCGAAAGAAAAGCATACTTTTGCATGTAGCTAGGGCTTGCATTATGTTTCTGATTATGTACTCACCTCATGCATTCACCTAACCGTCCAAGATAAAATTAACGGTAGAACTAGGGTAAAATATTTAGAAACTTGTGTGTAAGTTAGAGACGTGTTCTAGCGTCGTTAAGCATGGCAGCTGCCGTTATTTGCTAGCACTGTATCCCGGGGGTATTGTAGTCTTCCACATACTTATCGGTATATCGAGCTCCTTCATGTACCAACCAAGTACCATAATCCGTACTTGGCGTATATCGAAGAGTGTATCACGTACTCGGTAGTATATCGGAAGGTCTCCTGCCGAACGGTTGTGCATTAGACAGCACCACTATGGATTTGAGCTCCCACATACCTTGCGTATATTGGGAGACACCACTAGGATTCTTGAAACCAACTGAGTTAACCATTTGGCCGTCTTGGCAAAGCAATACACTAAGAACAACACTCGAGGAGATAGCACGCACGTACTGTCCAGGTAATCAGGTATGCAGGCAAGGGTATGGTCCCAATCCTCCTTGTCACGTCATATTGTTGGACGCTGCAGTATATAGTGGTTTGCGATGCCTTGATAATCCCATGAGGTTCTAGACTTTGAATCCACTCTGTCACATAAGTCTGCTTGTTTCCCTAGTTTGAGTAGGTTTCTCTACACTGGTTTTTTTTGTAGCATACCCTTAGGAGAAACACTGTTTCAGCCACCTTGGTTGATTTTCCTAACGCTCTGGAGGATTTTCCATGGAGAAGATCCTGTAGGATCTTGAACTTATCACTCGAGTATCCCCTTAATATAGAGGTTATTTCGAGGGTAAGAATGGATCAGCGTATTGCAGTCGTAGTTACTGAAGTTGAAAACCCTACCCTAAATGTTGGGGGACTTTTGTTTCCCTCAACTCCACCAGATTCATCCACCTCCAACCACCCCACAGGGTGAAGAGGTGGACATTTCTACTTCGCAAGACAATACCCTCCCAGCAGTTATGCCAGGAGAGCTTGGATTGTTGGAATGGATAAATAAACCCCAAGATGACCCCACAACAGCTGTTGGTCCAGCTGCATCCTATTGGAAATCTTCCACTAGTCACCCAGTGGCTCATTTTTCCATCGCATCCCCATCAAACTGGACTACTCTGGAACTTTCTAGACCCTTCTACAGGCCTGACCCCGCCAAGATTTTTGGCCCTATCCAGGATCGACTGGAACGATTACGAGTTAGGGGTAATGAACTTCGAAGACAAAGTCTCGAGCAATGACCTAGGTATAGAGATACCTCAGTCCATCCAATGTCTTTTGGTTCACCCGAACCATCCCCCCACAACCTCACCATTAATGAGACTGGTCAAACCTCACAAGTGTCCAGTCCTGCACCTCAAGTGAACCAACCGGTTGAAGGACAATAGTCCAACACACTTGTTACTACCATGGTTACTTTACCAACTCCTCCCCCACCTCAAAATTCGAGGGGAGGATACTCCATTCCCCCAGATTATCTCATTAGTAACGTTATTACTACAATAGATAATCAACAACCTATGCTGGTTCAACCTTTGCATAGTTGTCAACCTATTGTGGCTGGGGGAAAACCCTCATTTCCTATCCATAACATAGGTGGTGGAATCCCCAACGGACCTCCCGTTGGACCTCCCCAACCCGCTAGACCATCCACCATGGGATTATTTCATGTTGGGGGGCCATCCAATGTAGCTCATCCCTCATGGATTCAAGCATATCCAAGTTCTGTTAACCCTATGCCGGGCCAACCTAATCCATGAAACGCACCATACGGGATACCCTATCCCAGAAATTCCTACACTCTGTGGGGGAAATAACCCGTTTTACAACATGGACCCAATATCCCTCAAGTGCCACCACCCCCGATCGGTCCCCCCCCACCTCCTGCTAGAGGCGATGGGCCCCCACCTAACTTAGGAGGAGGCAGACCTCTCCCTTCTGGCAGAGGTCCAACTCACTTTACCAAAAACGGCCCCCACCCTTTCGGCAGTTGCGGGAATGGTCCACCACCCCCCCAAGGCAGAGGAGGCAGAGGATCACCCTATTATGGTGGAGGAGGACATTTCCCTTCGAACGATGGAGGTAGTCCACCACCCCCTCCAGGCAGAGGCAATGGTGGATCTAATTATTATGGTGGCGGTGGTGGTGGCGGAGACCCTCATCCTTTCAGTGGAGGTGGTGGGGGCCCCTATCCTTCTAGCGGCGGAGGTGTTCCACCACCCCCTCTAGGCGGAGGTAATGGTGGGCCACTGTATTATGGTTATGGACCCCCACCTCCTCATGGTGGTTGTGGTGGACCTCCACCTCTTCTCGGTGGTGGAGGTGGACCCCCACCTTACTGGAATGGACCACCTTATGGTGGCGGACCCCCTTATGGTCCGGGCGGCACACCCCCCTATGGTTAGTTTCCTCCTGGTACACCCTATGGTCATACTGGTCCTTACACGCCTTACCCGTACTATAAATACGCACGGCCCAATCCACAGTTGCCCTTTTTAGCTACCTTGGACCTACCTGACCTATCTCGTTTAACCAACGACCCCATTTACCATGGAATTAATTGGCCACCTATTCCGGTGAAACTTCCATCTGATATCCCTAAATTTGATGGTAAGCCGGGTGAAGATCATAAAAACCATGTGATGACATACCATTTATGGTGTTTATCTAATTCCTTAATAGAGGACTCGATCCGTCTTAGATTGTTTCAAAGGGATCTCACCAGTTCGGCTGCCAAATGGTATATCGAGCTACCACCCCACTCTTTTCCTGATTTTAGTTCTCTTGCCATGAAATTTTTGACTCATTTCCAGCTGCCTATACGGTATGAAACTGGTACCAAGATTTTAACCTCGCTCCGTCATAATACCGCCACTCACATTTCTGATCATATTCATGAATGGCGAAGGAGATGTCATCTCATGAAAGCTCGTATCCCAGACCAAATCCTAGCAGACTGGTTTACAAAGTCCCTTATCTTTGTCATAGCATGAGATGTTTCCATGGGAGGTGCTATCACTAAAGAACAAGCCATCACGCGCGCCCATGTGCTAGCCTTAGTTTGTACTCAATCTGGCACATTGTTTGATATTCTTCCCGACGCACCCTGTGACTCAAACGACCCCGCGAAACCACTCAAGGGACCCCAAGCCGATGGCATCATTGGGTCCCTTCACACCCAGCCTTCTCATCAAACTGTTGGTTCTTTGCACCCCCAAGGTTCATCCCCATCACCAACATAGGCTGGTCTCAACACCACCAAGTCATCCTCTCCTACTACTACTGAAGAAGTGAATTCTGTCTCATCAGCTTCACCTCAGAAGTCCAGTAATAAGAAGAAAAATAAGGGAAAACCTAAGAAATATTCTACCCAGCATGAACAAAAGAGCACTCCTGAGGAGACCAAACAGAAGCAGAAGCTAAAGTATCCTTGTTTACTATGTGGAGATGATCACTTCTCCAAAGAGTGTCCCCATAGAGACGAATTCCAAAAGTTTCTTAGGGTTAAACCCACTCCCACAGTCCTCAACGACTCGTTTCCCACTCAAAACCAGCAGATGATTGCTTAAACTCCCTTGGCCTAGGGGGAACCATCCAATACCATGCATGTTCTCATGGTACATAACGAGATGATCAATTTGAACACTCACTCACAATTGTACGACTCGGTCTCTTCGAAAGAACCTGTTGGAAGTAATACTGAAAAAGCTTCCAATTCTATACCTGATGTCACTGTATCGTTAGCATCTCTCACCATTGAGAAGCTGTCCTTAGATTCAATATTGTGACCACCCAAGAGCACAATTAGAAAAGTTGTTTTCAATCCTAATGCTCGGGCAACACAGAATTACAATATCATAGAAGACTTGGCACAAGCCCCTTGTGCCATGTCCATGCTGGAAGTTTTGCAGAATTGTCCTAATCAACACAAAACTCTCCTTGCAGCAATCGGTGCGGTTGACCCTGATTCTTTGAATACCATCATGTTCCAACTTGAATATTTCAAGCCGAGGCTTTCCCATCAGCTTGCATTCCAAGTAGCTGCAAACATTGTTGGGAAAATTCTCCATCGTACCCTTTTGGATGAAGGCACCTCTACTTCTGTCATGTCGATTGCCTGTTGGAGGGCCATCGGATCTTTTGAATTGAATCGTTCTCCTACCACGTTGAAAGCATTCGACGGATGTGGCTTTCAACCTCATGGGCTCTTACAATCTCTCGTAGTCGGGTTAGGCGGAAAGATCATGACCATCAATGTGGAAGTGGTCTCCGCCCTGATAGATTATAATCTCTTGCTTGGTCGCAACTAGTTTTACACCATGCAAGTGGTAGCCTCTTCAGTCTTCCACATAGTACAATTCCCCCATCAAGGACGAATTGTTACCATCGACTAGTTAGATTTTTGCACACTGGACACTACTACTCATCCTAGTGACCATGTTCCTTCCATTGGACAAACGTCAAAATAGTATGAGAGTATAGGGGTTGGCCTTTTGAAAGATTCATCTCTCATGGGCGTTTTTCGGACTTTGGACCCCCTAATCATGTTGCCTTGGTGAACATGATCGCCACAGAGATTTGATATCACTCCACTGATACTTGGCTTGTACCTAACGAAACCACAACACCCCTGATTGGAGATTTGATGCCTCTTTCGCCCACAGAATGTGTTTACGAGGCTATCCAATCAGCACCATAGGACCACTTAACTTTGAACTCCCCACCCTATTCTCTACAATGGGCATCATCTCTCCCTGATCTCGTACTTTGGAATTTTCATTCAGATGAGTCCATCATGGAAGTCATGAATGTTGATGATGGTCTGTGGGATGACCTACACCATTGGTCATCTTTTCTTCCGCCTTTGGAGTACATAGAGGAAAACATTAGTGCCATCTTTTCATTGGATATCTACTCGTTTCCTCATTCTCGCATACTTACATGTCTTTCAGACTTTGAGGGAAACCTGACCAACATTGAGCCTACCACCCTAGTAGACATTTCGGTGAAACCTAGTGTAGTGGAACACATTTGCATAGGCCAGAAATGTTCCCCTGAAGAAATAGCCGTTGGTATGGCCTTATTCAAGCAATTTTGAGACGTATTCGCTTGGTCCTATGAGGAGATGCCTACGATAGACCCTGCAATTGTTTCTCATGAAATAAAAACCTATCCTGACATCAAACCTGTACATCAAAAGTTGTGACCGGTACACCCCCGGAAGACTGCAGCGATCAAGGCAGAGATTGAAAAACTCTTAAAGGCTGCCTTCATCTATCCTATCCCATTAACGGATTGGGTCTTAAACATCATCCATGTGAACAAAAAGTAGGGTACCATTTGCGTCTGTGTCGATTATCGAGACCTTAACAAGGCTTGTCCAAAGGACAACTATCCAACCCCGTTCATGGACCAGATCATCAAAAATTGTGCCTGGAGCGTCATCTTTTCATTCATGGATGGATTTTTCAGTTACAACTAGATTGAGATCAACCCAACCGACCAACATAAGACAACTTTCATCTGTCCTTGGGGGACGTTTGCATATCACAAACTCCCATTTGACCTTACAAACGCAGGTGCCACGTTCCAGTGGGCCATGTCATATTCTTTCCATGACATTAAGGAATTTGTGGAACCTTACCTAGACAATCTCCATACTCATTCAAAGCAGCGTGAGTTCCAGATGGATCATCTAACGGCCATTTTTCTCAAATGCAGACGGTACAATATCTGTATGAATCCTCATAAGTGTATCTTTTGCATAGAGTCTGGACGCCTCTTAGGGTTTATTGTCTCGAAGGATGGGATCTGTATCGATCCCTTAAAGATGGAGGCCATTGTCAACCTACCACCTCCAACCAACGTGACGAAACTTCAAAGTCTCCAAGGGAATGCGACTTATTTAAGGAGTTTTGTTTGTAACTTCACGGAAAAAACTAAGGGGTGCATTAAACTACTTAAGAAGGATGTCTTGTTCATTTGGGATGATCAAGCTCAAAAATCCTTCCATAGCATCAAACATGCCATCATGCATGCCCCCGTAATCCAACCGCCAAACTATTTCCAAGATTACATCTTATATCTCGCTGCTTCTGCTACCATTGTCGCCATGGTTTTGGTATAGGAGGATCAAAACGACCAGGAACATGTAATATACTATGGAAGTAAGGGTCTCATTGATGCTGAAACTAGATATTCACATGTTGAAAAGCTTGCTCTTGCAGCAGTCATCACCGTCCAAAAGTTTCGACACTATATCCTGCTCTGCACCACCACCATCATTGCAGACTCGAACCCCATGTACCATGTGTTGACACGACAGGTGCTTGGGGGAAAGTACTCACGCTGGATTGTGATACTGCAATAATTCGACCTTCTTTTCGAGAAAACCAAGTCTAAAAAGTCTTTGGTGTTTGCTGAGCTTATTTGTGACCTTCCCCATCCTGATGTAGAAGTTGAGCACAATGATTCTTTTCTGGACGAATCATTGTTTTTCATCAGTACGATTGATCCGTGGTATGGAGATATTTCATTATATCTTCAAACCCAATGCTTCAATCCTCAACTGTCTCACGACGACCGTCATAGAATACATCACCATGCGAAGTATTATCTGATCATAAGTGATACTTTGTATCGTTGTGGCGTCGATTCAATTCTTCAACGTTGTCTAACTCATGATGAGGCTAAACCCGTTCTGAATGACTGTCATGCTGGGGCATGTGGCGGTCACCTCTTTGGGATGGCTACAGCCCAGAATATTTTACGCGCAGGATATTATTGGCCTACTATCTTCAAATGTTGTATTGAGGCCGTGAAAATATGTCCTCCATGTCAACACTTCCATATAAAGAAGCACACCCATCCCTCCCCATTACACCTAGTTATTTCTGTGGTCCCCTTCGCAAAATGGGGCATCGATTTTATGCATTGTAAGCCTTCCTCGGTCGGGAGGCATAGTTACATCATAGTAGCTCTGGATTACTTTACAAAGTGGGTCGAGGCAATGCCTACATACCAAAATGATGGAAAAACCACCACACTCTTCATGTTCAATCATGCAATAGCGCGGTTTGGAGTTCCACAGGCGATAGTAAACAACCATGGTTCTCACTTTCAGAACCATATGGTTCATGAACTGAGCGATAGATTGGGTTTTCGCCATGAAAACTCAACACCTTACTACCCGCAGTCCAATGGATAGGTCGAGGCCATTAACAAGGTCTTGAAAACTATGGTCCAAAGGATGGTAGGTATGCATAAGTCCAACTGGCATAATATGCTCTTTTCAGCATTATGGGCCTACATATTTTTCGTTAAAACTGCCACAGGTTTTACTCCTTTCCAATTGGTGTATGGATTGGACACTGTCCTTCCTATAGAGTGCGAAAATCTATCTCTACAACTCGCTGTCGAACTTCTTCCTAACACTACTGCCAAGGAAGAACGTTTCTTGTACTTAGCAAAACTTGACAAGTCCCACCGAGATGCTTCTCTTGCTAACGAAGCACACAAGAAATGCATCAAAGCTCAATACGACAAGTTAGTAGAACCTCATATCTTCAACGAGGGTGATCTAGTCCTCACATACGAAAAAAAACATGACAAGCTAGGGGCAGGAAAGTTTGAGTCCATGTGGCACGGACCTTACATTGTCAAACGTGTTCTTGAAAAGGGAGCTTATGAGCTTGAAGACTATGATAGAATATCTTTGAGTGAACCCTGTAATGGGCTTTACCTGAAGAGGTACTATGCCTGAACCTATCATGCATAGACTTTCTTGTATATACTGTACATGGTGTGTTTGTTTATTTTTGTGTGGTATGACGCGCTTGTTTTTTTTAGTGCCTTTAGATCTTGTTTTCGCTTCTTATACCATGTTCTGCCTGCTTGTGCAGATGGCAACATGCTACGGATTTGCGGATAGCGCCAGCCGGCATACCCGTAACCTTGCTTCGGAAGATTAGGTATTGTATTCCCCAACAAACGAGCTCATTAGCTCAGGAGGAAGTTGCCTTGGATTTGCAACCAACAATGCCGCAGAATATTTGGCAATAGTTGGAACCTTAATCGAGGCCATTTCCTTGGGTATGAACCACATTTTCATCCACATGGATTCTCAACTAGTGGTTTCCCATCTTAACCGGGTCTATGCTATCCATGATCCTACCCGACTCCATCTCTTTAGATGAGTTCATCTCCTGGAAAGGTCATTTGAATCCATTCAATACCTGCACATTCCACGAGAGTTAAACGCAGTTGCTGACTCGATGGCCAAATTCATTCTAGATTGGTACATCGCAAACACATAATACTCATAATATGTAAAAGCATTCACAACATGTAAATAATACACTGTATAAAAGCAAAGCATATAAACAAGATCACATCATTATCTTTGGAACACATAATGTATAAATCACCGGACTGTCTATATATATATATATAATCTCAAAAAGGTAGTGTTGGTACAAAAGTCTGAAGCACAATGACTTTCAGTAAGTCTCTACAAAATCTGAAGCCTCGTGGCTTTCAATAGTACAAAATCTGAGGCACCTAAGTTCTCAGTACACACACAATAACAACATATGGCCTATCGCCTAACCCGTACAACCCTAGGAGGTCTAGCATCCCTATCCTGCTGAGTCTGAAAACAATTGATTGCTCTCGCAACCTTACGAAGTAGCGGGTTGAAGCATGCAGTAGCTCCAACCGTGTGTACCTGCATGGGACGTGGCACCTCATCTATTGATGACTCAGGGACATCTAATGTCAACCCACTCAGGTTGGCATAGACTCTATCCATCTCCACGATGGCAGCATGCATAGCTGGACCGACAAATTCTACATCCCCCCTCTCTCTCCTAGCCAGAAGAGAGGTACCAATAGGTCGTATAGGTCCCACATCTGCACACACATGTTGTTCATCTGTCAGCACTATATAAAAAAAAATGATAAATGCACAAAACTTAAAAAGTACAAGGGTCATTTGTTCTTACCGAGGTCTCCCCATGCTGCTTCCTCTGGCAGCGGCAAGTCTGGGTCATCCCTAAAGTCCATGCCACTATATGGGAAATCCTCCACCATCAGTAACTGGCCCTCCATCCAGGTGAAGAACTCAGGAGGGTATCCAATAATAGGGACCCCACCATATCGGGCCATCACATCGGTCCACCTGGCCATGTAAGGATCTCTAGGATCCCTATCCTCTAGTGGTAGCTGAGGACGTAAAAGGGGGACCCGTTCCAGTAAGAATGGAATCACTATGGATCCATAGCCGAACTGCTTGATCTCTCCCCAATGACACTTTGTCAGCTGAGCTCGCATGTTTGCGAGGACCCCCTCACACCAGTTTAAGATCTTTGGAGACATACAATTCTCTGCATAAAGCATATGTGCCCTGGTGGCTAAGTGAGGAGCTTGGCTCCCCGCCATTCTCGTAATGGTGAACAGTATGGTACGTAATGGGCGTTCTTGTACATATTTAATGGGAATCTTCCCACTAAATGCACGAGTGTTGGGAACACAATGCTGCTGGATCATATCATCCACAGTTCGATCACTCTCATGTGATCCAGTAAGTAGCACGTTGCCCCATCTTCAGGACAATTCGGTCAGAAAATAGATGTCCTCGACATCTATGGTAAGCTCATGCTCACCAATCACAAATTATTGCTGGGCCGCATCCCAGCATTGGAGCATGTGAGTCAAGAGTGGAATTTTGGATCTCATCCCCTAGACCCGGAAGAACTTGAGGAGCCCATAGTTCCTCAATGCTTCTACACACCGTGGGTCATTTGCAGCTTGTTCATCATCCAACTCATGTTCCCGTTCTCGCCATTCCAGAACCATTTTGATGCTTGGAACCTGCGAATAGGAGAGTATAAGCAATGTTAGAACTTGCTTCAACCACTAACAATCTTTCTTTTGATCTTGGTTTGAAGTTGGGGATGGACGTCACCATCATTGCACCCCATTTTTGCAAACAGAGCGACGTCATCATAGTCCACTTTTGAGAACTTTGCGATGCCTCAAGCTCGTCGCAGTTCCCGAAATGGTCAACTGTGACGAGCCGAGGGCGCAATGGCCCTTCCCAATTCAAGCCCAAACTAAAAAAAATGACTGAAATTCAAAAATGTAAACCACTATGATTTTGCTGGATGAAGTTTAGGGTTACCTGCTCCTAACGGTGAGTGAATTGGCTGATCATAGCTCCTGGAATCAATGAGTGAAGATTTGGCTCCAATTGGCACTAATCCTCCCAAATTTGGCAAATAGAACAGTGGTGACTATGTTTGGTTTTTATTTCTATTTATAAACATAATGGAATATTCCCTTTTCAAATATTTGATGCCATTATGCCATTCGCTATAGTTTGGATCAGTTTTAGTATATTTGAACGTTCGGTTGACTATTTGACCTAGTTTCTGAGTGTGCAGGAGTTGTGAAGTGTGTTTCTATGCCATTTCCATATTGGAATGGTCATCTCAGGTATGAACACCCCTTGTGTATTTTTTCATTTATCTTTTCGATTCATTAGATTTTAATTATTTAATGATTATGAGCTTACTCTTTGTTCTTTCTCATGCTCTTGAAACCATGAGAATACGTTACCGAGTTAGGATTTATCACTTTTCTTGGCTTGTTAAACTCCTATGGAAAAGGAACCCCCGGAGTCTACCTTTAAGCTCTTTTCAGGCTCCCGAAATACGAAAAATATTTCCAAGCAAACTTGTCACGTTCCCACTTGTAAAAGAATATGAACGATTGTCTCCCTGGTGATAGTTTACCCCTTTTTCGGACCAGGGGGCACTAGTTATGAAAAAGGTATACTTCAGCCAATCAAGACTGGAAGAGTCCTCTCCCACATTGTTTTACCCTTTTTCGGGCGATGAGGCTAACGTTACGTAAAAGGACCATTGGATTCTTCTTTAGTTCTTTTCAGACTCTCTAAACATGAAATGATGACCGAGTTTACCTTCTATGGACTCATTAAACTCTTGCATTGAAGGGCCCTCCATGGGACGAACCCCTCCTATCTCAGCTTTGGAAAATATTTGGGATTGGACTCATCTATGAGATGAGCTATACCGAGCATCTGGTTATCCTCATCAAGCTCGTAAAAAACACATGAGGCACTCACTGTTCATGATGGGGAAAAAGGAAATCTTTTATGTTACACACTTTACCAGTGGCAGTACATAGTTGTTCTTGAACATGGCACTCATCTGCATTTGCATACTGTACTTGGATCATCTGTTTGTCCTCAAGTTTTGTCTACTTCCTGAGTCTTGTTACTCCTTTGAGTCATTCAAAGAAAGCTTCCCCCGTTAGTTGCATTAGGAGTTAGCATTGTGCTCATCATGTTAATACTACCAAGTCATGCCATGTCCATGTTCAAGAATACGTCCACCATTTATCATCTGCAGTCAGTATGCCCGTCACTTTGTTGGTCTACTCTGAGTCAGTCCTGCATGTTACTACGCTGTCCGATCTACTCTACACATCTTTTGTCATGTTTTGTGTTGATTGATGGGGGATTCATCATGGCCCTCCTTCCATGGATTCATCCTTGTCGACATCAACTCATCATCTGAGGACTGAATCTAGAAACCAACCATGTACCTTGGCCCTGCATGACTCAATGACAGGTTACCTCGCTTTCAACACAAGTTTACATCATTGACTCTTGATTGAAATATTTCATCTTGCGTTCGACTTCAATTCACTTATTCATGCTTGATGATATGTATTGTGATACCTTGGGAATCATTGACATCCATGATGATTTCCCTCGTGCTTGCTAACAGTTTACATCAATGATCGGTAATCAAGTGGTTTCTCCCATGTTCGACGTCAAGACATTTGTAATCACATGGATAGATTCGTATCATTGCGGGTTCAGCTTGAAGACCCTGGGGAGTCATGTTTTACCTAGGTTACGATGGAGTTTGTATTGAGTTATATTACATGGATCCACATTTGTATTGGTCGTGGCTTTGTTATCATCTCATCATGGATCTATGCTTGTGTCCAGTAGCCATGATTGTGTTCAGTCGGTCATTACTACCATGGATCTGCATTGTATTGGTCAGAAGCCATGTTTTGCGTCATGTGAGACTGTTTGCTCAGATTCAATTGTACTGCGGTAGCATCGTTCATCCAACAAGTCCATTGCCATTCCTTCCGTTAAAGCACTTCACCTGTCTATTTTTTCAATAGCTTCATGCTTTTGGGGGCATTCTGTTACACCTAAAATCTTACCACTATTAGATTCAGTGTATACATCCTTGAAGTTCTATTAACTAAGTCATTTACTTGAAAGGGACATCATTGCACTTCTCCTAGGTTTTGAGAGGTCGCTGCAGGCTGCACTCATGCAACCTGCGACGTCGCACCTTGCTCCATTACAGGGTGCGACGAAGTCAGTTAAAAGGAAAAAATAGCTTCTTGGAGCTCATTCTCGAAGGTTGCTGACTTGGATCCCTATCCCTAACCTATTGGGGGGACTAGCCTTCGGTTCCTAACCTATGGGGAGGATCCCCTATCTCTCTCCTATCATATCTCAACCTACCATATCCATATCCTATCCACTTAGTCCTATATAAGTGAGGCCCTACCCCTCTCCAAAAGGAGGAAGTCTATGGTACTCTTATGCTAGTGAAACTAAGCCTGATAGATCTAATACTCTAGCTTGGGGAACATCTACTTCTCTCTAGGAGATTTGGCATGGCTTGTCGCAAGGAGCTTGCAACGTTAAGGCAATGGTTGTAATCCTATTTTCTATTGTACGTCTCCACTCTTCAATACAATTAATATAATTGCTTTCCATAAATGTTGTCTCTTTGATAATGTTTAGAGTTTTACTCCTTAACTGTTAACTTAGATCTATCATATGAGATATATGCTTTCACTTCTCGTGGTCTGTTACATGTTCAACAGGGTTTAGCTACTTGCAATCTGGTAACGCTGGAGCATTGGATCAACGAAGGAGAAAGGGATCTACAAATATAAGGTAAACGATCTACTCTTACATTTATACTTCTACAAGATCTAGGAAAGTATTTTATGTTCTATCCTATTTGTTCTAGACTTACGTTAAGCTAGGGAGATCAGGCCTTGAGACCGCTCTCGGTAGATTGTCTACGAAACAACCATACTTCCTCACAACTAGTTGAACAAGCCATGACATACTCTGCTTCGACTGTACTCAGTGCATGCAGGACTACTTCCTCCTAAACCAAGAGATCACACCTGATCCCATACTGAAGTAGCACCCCAAAGTGCTCTTCCTATCTGCAGCACTGCCATCCCAATCTGAATAAACATAACCCTCCAGGTTAAACTTTTGATTCTCATCATACTTGAGCCCATAGTCAACTGTACCCTTCAGGTACCTCAGAATATGCTTTACGGCAACCAAGTGAACACCTCTCGGATCCGTCAGGAACTAGCTCAATGTGTTCACCGCAAAATAAACATATGGGCTCGTGTTTTTTGGGTACATCAAGGACCCAAGCATCTAACGATACACTGTGACATCAAACAATTCAGATGAAGCATCACACAGAAGCTTTAGTTTCAATGCCATAGGTGTGGCCATGGCCTTGCAGTCCATCATCCTCAACCTCTTCAGGATTTATACCGCATACTTCCCTTGTCCAAGGAAGATTCCATCTGCACTCTGCCACACCCCCATGGCTAGAAAGCAGTGCATCATCCCCAAGTCCTTCATCTTGAACTCGGCAGCAAGCTTCCTCTTCGTATTGGAAATCAATCTATCCTCACCTATAACAAACAGGTCATCCACATACAATAGTAGTATCACTGGATTTCCTTCCTCAACCTTGTACTAAAGGTTGGAATCCTCTTTATTCTTGGTAAATCCCAAACTGGATAGAAAGTTGTCTATCCTACCATACCAAGTCCTAGGAGCTTGCTTCAAGCCATACAAGGATTTCTTCAACCTGCACACATATGACTCTCTATCATGAGTTTCAAAACCAAGTGGTTGCTCCACATACACTTCCTCTTCGACTACACCATTCAAGAAAGCTGTCTTGACATCCATCTGGTGTATCTTCCACTTCATCACTGCAGCCAGAGCAAGTATTGTCCTGATGGAAGTGTATCTGGCTACAGGAGCAAAAGTCTCTTCATAATATATTCCGTCTTTCTGGGAGAAGCCATGAGCTACAAACCTAGCCTTTGTATTTCTATATGCTACCATCTGCAGCATGCTTGATCTTATAGATCCACTTGGAAGTCACAATAGACTTCCCTTCTTGTCTTGGACCACATCCCCATCATCATTCTTCATGATCGACTGTTATTTATCGACCATGGCATCCTTTACTGTATCTGGGATTCTAGGAACTTCAGATTCTTCAATATCTTCAATAGATAGTTTTCTAGAACTTCATTGCTAGAACAAATGTTGTAGTCCTTCTTTTGTAGGTGATTGTACATGCTCTTTCCTACAAGTCAAATTCAATTGCATGATTAGAAACTTCTCATAGTTTTTAGAACAAAATATTCCACATAAGAATATATGTCATATAGTCATGCAATTATCTTAGGCAATGCTTCAATACAACATTTATCCATATCCCATAACTTTCTAGATTCCTTCCATCTCTATCAGAACATTGTTAAGAGTTTGCACTATTCCCAACATGTTAGCAAAGAGGTTTCATTCTAGATAAGTAGCAATGGAATGTTGTACATTGCCATAGGCCACTTACCCATTACATGCATATTAGTAGTATATTGTTCATTAATGCAATTATTCTAATATGCATAATACACAACCTAAGTCTAGGAACAAAACTAAATACATCATTGAACAATATTATTTAAACAATCAGATATACAAGAAATGACAATTCAAACACTTATCTTTGTTTATTCGTTTTGTGGACTCCCTCTCAATCTTTCCTTCCTTACAGGAGTTGCTGGAGTCCTACTCTGAATTAGATTCTTCTACTCCTTTGTGTTGTGGATTGTAAGGAGTGGTCAACTCCCTCTTATTCCCCGAATCACTACATAAATTCTTGAATTCTTCTGAAGTGAATTCTCCACCATTGTCGGAACTAAAAGTCTTGATATTCCTTTTAGTGTGGTTTTCTATCAAGGCTTTGAATTCCTTGAATTTGTTGAATACTTCATCTTTGTTCTTTAAGAAACATGTCCAAGTCTTCCTAGAGAAATTATTAATGAAAGAAACGTAATATGCATACCCACTCAGAGAACTGGATGACATCAGACTGCATACATCAGAGTGGATTGTTTCCAAGATTCCTTATGCCTTGCTTTCACTGCTTGGAAATGCCTTCTTTGTGTTCTTTCCTTTTGCACATCCTTTGCGAACACCTTCATGCTTTGACTGGATTTCAGGAAGACCTTCTATTGCTTTGCTTACAATTGGTAGTGCCCTATAGTGCACATGAGCTATCCTTCTATGCCAAAGTTCACTTGGCTCCATGGATTCATGTACCATGGCATGTTCAGGTTGCCCCTTCAATTTGTACAATCCTCCCTCTTGTTCTCCATCATCAATGGTCTTACCTTTAGGCCACATGAGTACTTGGCCATCAACAAATGTAACTCTCATTCCTTTTGCATCCAAAGATGATTTGGAGAGAAGATTCTTCTTGAGTCCATGTACATATAGAACATCTTTCATCTTCAAAGACTTCCTAGAGTCTAGTTTGTAGGAGGCTTCACCACTTCCTTTTATAGGATATTGATATTCATCCCCAAGTTTCACCGTATGAGGTGACTCATGTTTAGATAGATCTATAAAGGATTCTTTAAACCCAGTCATGTGTTTGGAGGCCCCACTATCAATAAGCCAATCATCACATCCATGAGAGATAGTACCTGTGAGAGCAGATATTAGAACATATTCCTCATAACTTGATGAATCTTCACTTTCTGCCCTAGTCTTCTTCTTGGGGGGTTCATCATCCTCAGCAGCATGAGCATGATATCTCTTCTTGTTTCTCTTCCTCATCTTGTTGAAGTTGTTGTTGTTGTTGTTCTTTTTGTTCTTGGGACAATCTTATGAAAAGTGTCCCTTCTCATTACAAGTAAAGCACCTCAAATATTTATTATCTCTTTGATGGTGGTGTGGATCTCTCTTGTGATAATATTTCTCCCTCTTGGACTTACCTTTCTTGGTATTTGTATTGAAAGTTTGATCTTTATTTCCCATCTTTTCTTCTCGGGCCACAAGCCTAGCTTCTTCTTGTGAACATTCCTCCCACATTCTACTGAAAGAGATCAATTTATTTCTTGCGCACATTCCTTAGATGAAGGAGTCCCATGGCCTAGGTAGGCCATTCAGAGTGGTCATGACAATTTCTCCATTCTCCACTACTTCATCCAGAGCTTCAAGTTGTTCCTTGATTTGAGAGACCTTAGAAAAGTAGGATTGGATGGTCTCTCCATTTTGGATCTGTACCCCTTTCAATTGATTCCACAGAGTCATCTTCCGAGTTATGTTATTTCCTTCAAACAATTGGTCCAAAGAGTCAAACATCTCCTTAGGTGTCTTTAGGGAAGACAAATGGGGTATGAGATGGTCCTTGATAGAATCAGTAATGATTCTCTTGGCTTTGACCATGTTCTTCTTGTGTAAGGCCTTAGCCTCTTCTCCCTCTGGAACTGGAACCTCTTAACTTATGTAAGTGTCCAACTCATTCTCTTCTAGGATTAACGCAATCCTATACTTCTAGCTTGGAAATTATCAGCCCCTTCAAGCTTATCATCAAGCTTGGTGTGTTGAGACATCTTAAAGAGTACTTCAAATGGAAATAGAAAAGTTATTAGGTCTTACCACTTGATTTGTTGAAAACTGGATCTGGGCTAGATTAGGGTTTGTCAGAGAAACCCTAAAAAGTCAAAATTTGAATTTCAAACTTTTGAATGGATGGAAAGATGCACCTTGCTAAGCTAATCAAGCTGGTATACTTCAAATTTGAAATCTGCAAAAATCGACCCCTCAAAATCCCAAACTAGGGTTTGATATTGCCTGGGGTTCTACCCAGCGCAAAATTTCGATCTTATGCTATAAAATTCAATTTTTTTGAGGAGCTTCCAGCCGTGGTCATAGATTCCAAAAATTTCCACTTTTGCAGAAACCCGAATTTTCCACCCTTCCGATCAAAATCCGGAACTAGGGTTTGATCAAGCCCAGCCTTCTTCCCAACCAAAAAGTTTGATCTTGGTCTCTAAACTTCGATTTTATTGTGGGGCATGCAGCCATGGTCTCATATTCTAAAAATTCCAACTTTCTCTGAAACCCTAATTTCCCGCAGCAGTGATGGGCCAAAAATTGAAAGTGCTGAGAATTGAATTTTGTCTCGACAGAAAGATGCACCCTTAATAGGAGAGTCAATATAGCCTCCTTCCTTTGATGATTTGTGGAGAGAAACCCAAAAATTAAGAAGCCCTAGCTTCCATAGCTACACAGTGTCTTCTTCTTAGGTCATCTCTGATACCATGTTAATTTTTCGATAATTTCATTCCATTATCATTCAGGATCATACTAAGAGAATTACATGTACATAATATCAATCATAAGCACAATAAAAAGCACACAAGAGACACAAAGTTTCCTCAGGGAAAACCAAGAAGGTGAAAAACCCGCAACTTCCTCAGAGATAGAATAAGCCACAATACAAGATCACAATGATCAAACCCAAAGAGATGTCTCTAGCCAATATTCCTCCTCCTCAACTTGTGCGCTAGTTTATCTCTTAGCTATGCGAGCTTGAGAAGTGAGTGAATGAATAGAATGAGAAAGGAACACCCTCTATTTATACATTGACTTGACCTGCCAATAAACCAACAGGGCCGACTTCCTAAGGAATCCTAATAACCAAACCATATGACCTAACTATGGCCGACCCCACACTGGTGGTCTAATAACCCATCAATACAAATGACGACACTTACAATGTAACTTGTGACACTTGGAAATACAAATGATGACACTTCTAATCAGAGGAATGATACATCTATGTTGGATATACAATAAAGTGCAAATGTATTATACAAGTGAATATCTTCCAAAGTTACAAATACATCAGCAAATGATACCCTCACAAGGCCATGCGATTTTAGTGGAGGAACTCTTCTTAGCCTTATATGGATAGAAGAATCATTTAGAGCTTGATATTAAGGTTTCCTCCACTAACAATGTGTAAGGAACCAAGGCCACAAGAGTTATATATATAGTGCCATTTATAACCCTCTAAAGTAATCAGTGGTGCTCTTAGGTAGTGTTCATGGCTCTAGATGCCTCAACGATTTTTTGAAGGCCCAAAACATGGTATTTTTCCACGGAACATAATTCCCAAGGGATTAAGACATGTACATACTACTTCACACCACACAAAGGTAAGAACATTTTCAATCATAGGATAACTATACAAATTAGGAGGTTGTGTGTGGTTGGTGGAGGCAAACTGTTGGTTGTGGAGCCTGATCTTCCAGTCTCATAGATGTTGATTCAACTGTGTTTGTACTCCAGGTTTGGTTATGATCCCGTCATGCTCCCCAGGGTGTCCAGAGGAGTGGTTGTACTCCCTCGGCTGGGGGGCATGGGGGCCAGCGGGCCCCCGAAGGAAATTTTTGCGGTTGTTTTACGGGCCCATGGTTTTGGGTAACCCATGGTATTTTCCCATTGTATTTCCCCTTTATAATAAAGACATTGTAATACGGCTAGGGTTGATGTTATGCATTGTAAATATCTCTAAGATCATGAAGAGAGATTGTGAGAAAGTGAAGAGAAAGTGCAACGGATGTGCTGTAGGTTGTATCCCTTCATTTGTTGGATGGTATAATAATAAGAACTGTCAATTTCAGTGTGGACGTAGCCCATCTTGGGTGAACCACAATATATTGGTGTCTCTCTTATAATGTGTTTGTGTGATTATATTTTCATTTCTGTTTATTGTTATTGCTCTACAATCCTATTTTTCTAACACAAACTAACTACCCCTAGATGGTTACAAGATTCCTTATAGGAAAAGGTTCATGTATTCTCCACTAACCATTTCAAAGGCCCCAAGGCCACAAGACTTGGATATATTGTACAATGGATACCCCTACGAATTCATGCATAGTGCTTTGAGGATTTATAATGCATGGATTATAACCATGTCCATTTCCGAGGCCCTACTACCCATACCTAGTACTAGAAATGTCCTAATGGAACACATATCTCAATTTGAGGGAAAACATACCATCCAAAGGTATTATACATTGAGACATTATTTAGGTCTTAATTTGAAGGAAAACATGCCATCTGAAGGATTTATACATTGAGACATTATTTATGGGCCTGATATTTAGGTCTCATCCCATCACCATGTTGATGCTCCCATGTCCCCTATAGTTGGATACATAGTGTCGCGGTTACCCCTACAAATTCATGTGTGGTGATTTGAATATTGTTTCATGGTTGTTAATACCTCAATGGTTTCTTTATGGCCCGAGGCATGGTATTTTCCCCTAGAATGTCATTCCCAAGGCCTTCAGACACATACACATTTTTAAAAGCCACCTAATGGCACCGATATAATTAGTCATATGCCAATGAAACTTAAGGAGGCCATATGTGGTTGGTGTAGGAAACATTATTAGCTTTGTATGGATAGAAAATTTCTTTAGGGACCAAGGTTTAGGTGTCTTCCATTGACCATGTCCAAGACACCAAGGCCCCAGGACCTAGATACATAGAACCATAGATATGGTTGCAAAGTTCTGCATGGTTATTTGAGACATTCTTAGTGTATCTAGATGCCTCAATGATTTTTTTAGGAAAACATTCATGGTATTATTTCCTAGATAATCATTCCCAAATCCCCAAGACAAATACATTCTTCTCAAAATCACCTAAAATCATAAATATCCACAATCATGGGCCAATGTAACCTCAAGAGTCCATGTGTGGTTGGTTGAGGAAATATTCCTAGACTTGGATGTCTAAGAGATTATTTTTGGGCCAAAGGTTCAAGTATCCTCCCCCTACCATGTCCAAGGCCCCAAGGTCCCAAGGCATTTATGTACATTGTGCCATGAATATCTCTACGAAGTCATGCATGGTGCTTAGAGGCATTGATCCATGGATACAAGACCTCATGAGACAACTTGTTATTGGTGGAGGAAACCTTCTTATCCCTAGATGGTTAGAAGATGCTTTTAGGGCTTGAGTTGCATGTCTCCTCCATTACCATGTTTAGGGTCCTAATACCACAAGACCTAGATACATAGCACAATGGATACCATAGCATAATGGATACTCATGCAAAGTCATGTGTAGTTATTTGAGGCATTGCATGTGGATTTATATGCCTCAATGGTTTCTTTAGAGCCAAAGGATCTAGGACACCTTCATAATTCTTAAACCACCTAATGGCACCAACATCCTGAATAATAGGCCAATGATACCTTCAATAACCCATGTGTGGTCGGGGGAGGAAACCTAGCTAGTTCTAGATGCCTAGAAAATTCCTTTAGAGCCTATGGTTTAGGTATCCTCCACTAACGATGTCCAATGCCATAAGGGCACAAGATCCAAATACATAGCACTATAGATACCACTCCAAAGTTGTTCATGTTGGTTTGAGGAAATGTTTGTGGATTTGAATGCTTCAAAATTTTATTTAGGGAAAAAGGCATGGTATTCTTCCCTAGAACATCAATCCGAAGGCCCTAACACACTATATACTACTCAAAACAACTTGTTGTCACTAACATAATAAGTCATAGGATAATAATACACTCAAGTAGCCATGTGTGGTTGGTGGAGACCACCTCCTTAACCTTAGATGGATAAAAGATTCCTTTAGGGATTAAGGATCAAGTGTCATCTACTAACCATGTCCAATGGCCAAATGAAAATAACCTAGATACATATTACCATGTTTACCCCTATGAAGTTATGCATGATTCCTTGACACATTGTTCACGGCTCTAAATTCCATAAGAATTGATTTAGGGCCAAACACATACTATTCTTCCTTAGAATATCATTCCTAAGGCCTTGAAGTAAGTAGATATTACTAAAATTATCTAATTGTACTAAGATCCTCAATCATAATCCAATGCTAACTTTAAGAGGCCATGTCTGGTTGGTTGAGGTATCCTTCTTATCATTGGATCGATAGAAGATTCCTTTAGAGCCTGAGGTTCAAGTCCCATCCCTTGATCATGCCTAATGCCCCAAGTCCTAATGACCTAGATGCATAGTGCCATGGATACCTTCTAAATCCATGCGTGGTTCTTTTTGGATTTATCTATAACTTTGTATGCCTAAATGGTTTCTTTAGGGCCAAATGCATGGTCCTCTTCTATAGAGTGTCATTCCCAAGGCTCCAAGCCATGTGTCTAATGCTCAATACCAACTATTGGCATTAAAATCACTAATCATATACCAATGATACCCTGAAGAGGCCATCTGTGGTTGGTGAAGGCATCCTTGTTTAACATAGATGGCTAGAAGCTTCCTTGAGGGCCCTATTTTTAAGTCTCTTTCATTGACCATGTCGAATTCCCTAAGGCCACAAGACCTGGATACATAATGCCACGCATATCCCTACAAATTCATGTGTGGTTCTTCAAGGCATTGTTCGTGGCCGTGGAATCCTCAATGATTTCTTTAGGGATAAAATCATGCTATTCCTTTCTATAAATTCATTCATAACACCCTGAGACATGTACATACTCCTCAAAACACCCTAATGTCACTAACATCCTCAATCATAGGCCAATGACCCTTGAGAGGTGATGTGTTGTTGGTGGATAGAACCTTCTTATCTCTAAATTGCTAGAATATTCCATTAGAGCTTGAGCTTCATTCTGTTAAGATTTAATATGCTAAGATAGAAAATAGCAGCATTACATTCCATTTCACAATAATATCATATACAGGATCACTAAAGAAACAACAAGCACAGCATAAACACAAGAGACACATATTTATCCTGGGAGACCCTCATGGGGTAGAAAACCCAGCAAATCTTCCTCAATATAGATGACCAGGAATATACAAAGATGCAAACCAAAGACATGATCTCCTCCTCCACCATAGCAGACCTCTCCTCCACAAGTGCGCTACATTCTGAGTGAGGGAAGTGTGTCAAATGAGGAGCTCACCTCCTCTATTTATACACATGTTATACCTCAATATTACACATTATGCATTAGTGTCGCATCCTTGTACTAGCGACCTAAACGACAGTTTCCCTTAAAGATCATCTAAACATCCAGAGTGAAAACCATTGACTGAATACTGAAAGCAAAACCTTTTTCTGCCATCTTCCAGCCCAACTTAGCCCTGTTTGTGAGCACTGCCGCTCCTTGCACATCTACAAGGGCGCGGTAGTTAGCACTACCGCGCGTTGCTCCTTCTCTGGGGCGCGGTACTACCGAGTTATGCTCAGTTATAGGGGCGCGGTAGTCTGAAATTAGCCTTTTTTGCCTTGGATTTTGGGATTTCGACCTTCGAGGAGATTTTGTTGGGATTACCACCTTTGGTTCGATCCTAACTCCTTCTTTGTTTAGCTGGCCTGATCCACTAAACCCTCCATAGATCCACACTTCTCTCTTGTTGGTTAGCCTTCCCATGTGCTATAAGAGAGAAGCTTTCCATGGGCCAAGGGGAGGACTTTTGGGGCATCAAACCTATGATCTTTAGACTGCTGCAGAGATAGCTAGAGGAAGCACTTGGAGCTGGAGGATTGGCTTGGACATCAAGCACCCTTTGTAAGTAATCTTCAAGTTGTAATGGAATAACTTGTCTTGTTTTCCCAAATCATTTGTGTTAATCTTGTTTTAATGATATGATTTGTATCTTTCATAGATTTAGATCCTAACTCATGTTTCAGGTTGCTAGAGAATAGTGCATTCTTGTGTTTTGGTTCCATTTTAACAGGTTCACTTGTGAGGGCTTGGAGCTTGGAGCAAATACCAAAAACAAGCGTTTGGATAGAAGGTCAGTTAAATTCCTCCTATTCTCTTCAGCATTTTAATCCTGAGATGTTTGTTAGATCTAGGGATTCAAGGTAGCATTTGTTTCTTTTTTGTCTTAGTATAGAGTCAGTACATCCTGCTTTATCCTAAGAGAGTTTCTACCTATCCGTAGGGAGAAATTTCTACAACAAAAACTGGCGACTCCGCTGGGGACATTGAATCCATTTTCTTTGCTTGTGAAGTTTGCTTTCAATTTCACTCATTGATTGTAAGAATTGGGTTCTTTCACCTTCATTCACCTCCCTATTCTCTGCATTAGACTTCTGTTACAGATCAGTAAGTCCTCTGGGTTGGCGAACCCTTGAAAAGTCAAGATCTTTTCTCAAATTTCCGCCTCTTTCCCTGTTCACACAGTGCCGCGCCCCCGTAACTGCCTACAGAGCGGTAGTCTTACAGTACCGCGCCTTCACCACTTCCAGAGCGCGGTAGTCTTGCAGTACCGCGCCTTTCACCACTTCCAGAGCGCGGTAGTCTTGCAGTACCGCGCCTTCAGCGCTGTCTACAGCGCGGTAGTCTTGCAGTACCGCTCCCAGGTGGCCCACGGGCCCGCGGCAGTTCCTGGAAAGTGTGTTTATTTGGTTTGTTTGGTTATTTTTGGGTCTTTTCGAGATTTGGATCCATGTTGGCCCTTTGAATCGATACTAGTGTTTTGCTTGCAGTTTTTAAGCGAAATGGGTTCTATTTTTGAAAAAAAATTCCCCCTCATGGCCGGGGGGGGCCATGAATCGTGCATCCTTTAATCGTTTTGACCCATATTAAGGTTTTGAGATCATTTTTGGTTTGGTGTGTTTTGGCATGATTGGATTGCTTGGCATCTTATTTCCTTTGCATCCTATCTAATGATTGTTTGAAAAGATTGATTCCTTGCCTCCACTTTAGTTCAAAAAGAAGCTTGATTTTGTCGTTATTTTACCATATTCATGAAATTGAAACACATAGGTATTCTTCTTGCTTTAATTTAATCATTTGACATTTTTGGTATTACATTCATAAGAAGAGGAAATGCTTGTTTCATATTTATGTGCATTTGAGTTAGACAATATCATTAGGTTCTTCTCTTTGTCTTGCATTTGATTGGAAGCATTTGTAGAATCTTTCTTTCCGTAGCTTGGATGTGTCTTTTTCAAGTGTGAAAAGATAGGAAATGGATTAGAATCATTACGTTTGGTGTTCATATGAAGAAATTTTTCATTACTTTGGGTTAGTTTTGGGTACATATTTTACTTCTTTCTATCATTTTGAAAAGAAATAAAATTGCATGTGCATTGGGTTGTGCATATTGGGAACGGAAAGAATTCTTCCTTACTTTAGCTAGTATTCATCGAAGAGAAAGGCTCATTTCGATTCATCTTCATTTGCATGGTTTGGGTCGTCATAACACCATCAAGTTGCACTTCCATAACCCGATTGAGTAAGACAGCCACTAAAATTAATCTCCCTAATTAAACCAACTTTAACCTCACTTGAGGAAATCGAAAGAATTTGGTAGTTAGGTAGGACACCGGGGATAGGCATCAAAATAATTCCCCCTTGTCATTTTCAACTGAGACATAGGATGATGCAATCCCTCTTCTTTCTCAGAGACATATGTCTGTGGATCCTTTTAGAACATGTGTTCAAGGATGATGCAATCCCCTCATCAACTTAGACCCTGTCTAAGGACCATCCACCAACCTCTCTGTCGGCATCACCAATATAGGTAACCATATCATCGACCTCACTATCGATGCAGGCAATCTCGTCATAAGTGACCACATCACTCCCCCTCTCGAGGAGGGTCCTACCAAGCTTGTCTCGGAAAATACTCAACCTTTTCTTGAGGTAGAGGTTTCGTTAGTACATCGGTAACTTGTTCACTTGAGATAGAGGTTTGGTTAGTACATCGACAACTTGTTACAAATTCAAACTTTATAGTTCCTTTCTGCGCCATATCATGGAACACTGGATTCTCTTCCATCTTGATACAACTCTGTTTGTCACATAGGATCATAGTTGGGTCTATCTCTAAGTCAAACAATCCAGAAGCCATACTCTTCACAACTAGCAGAGAAACCAGCCATATATTCCGCTTGTGCTGAGAGCCACACTAGACTGCTTCCATCTAAACCACGAGATCATGGCTAATCCCAGACAATAACATCCTCTCGATGTGTTCTTCCTGTCTGATACACTTTCTGCCCAATCAACATCTGTGTATCCGTTTGAAGTCATGATCTCCAAGATAGCATAGATCAAAGTCTATCGTATCCTTTAGGTACCTCATCACATGCTTTGCAACTATCAGGTGAACACATCTAGTTTCCACTAGATATTGACTTAAGGTGTTCACAGCAAAGCATATATCTGACCTAGTATTTGTCAGATACATCAATGACCCAATAATTTGTTTGTACAGAGTTATATACACTAACTCTGATGAGTCATTCACTAACAACTTCAAGTTGGAATCCATGAGAGTGGCCATTCCAACATATCAAGTCCTTTTAATATTTCTTGGCATACTTTCCCTGGTTGAGAAAGATTCCTTCTGATCCTTTCCATACTTCCAAACCTAGGAAGTAATGCATCAATCTGAGATCTTTCATTTTCATTTCTGCAGCCATCTATCTGTTCCATCTCTCATTATACGGGTCTATTGATATGAGCCTCAACATCATTCAAACTCTGTGGTGAGTTCCTTCTTGCATCCATGTCATCTGTGTATAGAAACCATATTCAACCTTGTAGCAAAGGTTGAGATCCACATCACCCATGGTGATCATTAAGCTCATCAATTTATTATCGATCTTGGGTACCCATACAGAACCTGATTCACACTTCTTCTTTAATTACATCATTAAGAGAATGGTCTTATCTAGTCACTTGGAGCAAACATCTCGTCATGATTCTCTTCCTCTTTCTAAGAGAATATTTTAGCCATGAGCCTTCTATATTATGTTTGATTTGTAAATATTCTTGTTGAACATCCATCACTTGTGCGGTGTTCATCATTCTTCATGATCTTTCCTACAAATCAAAATTAAGTACATGATTAGTAATACTTCATAATCATGAAATCATGTTGACATGATAACCTATTATGCATACAGATATCATTTACATAGTTATGGAACTATCTTGACCAATACTTTGGCACAACACTTTTCCATATCCTGTATGCATATAGTGGCTATCTAGATGCCTTCCATCTCTACCAAAACATACTATTAAGAGTGTGCACAACTCTCAGCATGTCAGCAAAGAGGTTTCATTCTAGACAAGCTAAAATGGAATGTTTTGTCCAACTTACCAATCATATGCATATTAGTAGTATACTATTCAATGCTCTATGAATTTTTACACTTAGCATGAATACAAATATGCATACAATCTATTTAGTATTTCAAATAACAACTCAAATACTTATCTTTTATGTTTGTGTGGTTGCCTCCCGCTTGATCTTCTAAATGTATTTTGAACTTCTATTCATTCTGTACCATTGTGCATGCTCAAGTGTGCACTAGTGTTATCCTCATGATCTCATACACAAACATACATTCATTAGTATATTAAAAATATTATCAAAACATTATAATTCTAAATAATCTTGAATATGTATAGTCATGATCATAGATAATAAACATTAGTATTCAATATTTCAGGGAAGTCTTCTTTTACTCATGCATATCATCAATCAAGATAAAAGACATAATATTCATAAACCCTTGATTACTAGCTTTATGAATAAGCATAACCAATCATACCAAGTATACTTATATAAGGGATCCTAACACAAGGTAAGATTCATAGGAGACATACCTGGATTAGTATATCTGTTTAACATACCTAATCAATATCTGCTTTGTTCTCTTCAATCAGTTAGAGATCCTGTGCTGGAACCTACATATCTCATAGGTTAAGCATAATAGAACAAAGTCATACATACCTCGTAAGTAGAACTTCTATGTGATCAAAGATTATGGAGGAGTCTTTGTCTTCATGTTGTCATGGTCATGGCAGTTGATTTGTCTTTCGTGATGTACATGTATCTTGTTAGCAGACAACATCAACCTCATACAACACCGCAGTGCATTAATACAATCATATAGCCCTAATCAATGAATGTCTTCTATCATTCACATGCATTCATATTGTTACTAGGGTGATAATACAATTCTAGCATTAATCAAGATTGTACTAATGAACTTAATCAGGAATCAGATTTCAAGACATACCTGAACCTCCTTAAGTCATACCTATCAAGACTTCGTGTAATCTTCTTATGTAAGGCCTTAGCCTCAACTCCCCCTGAAACTGGATCTGGAGTTTGATTAGGGTTTGCTAGAGAAACCCTAAAAATTCAATCTTTGACTTTCACACTTCTGAATGGATGGAAGGATGTGTCTTCATGAGCTGATCAAACTAGCATACTTCAATTTTGAAATCTCCAAAATTTGACCCCTTAAAATTTGCCTTCGAAACTTCTGGATATTTTGGATAGGATCCCGAACTAGGGTTTGGTGAAGCCCACCCTTCTTCCCAATTAAAAGGTTCGATCCAAGTCTCTAAAATCTTATTTTTCTAAGGAGCTTCCAGCCGTGGTTACAGACTTAAAAAATTCCAACTTTTGCTGAAGCCCTAATTTTCCATCTTTCCAGTCAAAATCCTGAATTGGGGTTTGATCAAGCCCGGTCTTCTACCCAAACAAAAAATTCGATCTTGGTCTCTAAATTTTGATTTTCCTGAGTAGCATTTAGCCGTGGATTCCGATTCCAAAAATTCTAACTTTCCCTGAAACCCTAAATTCCGGAAGCCATGAATGAAGGTGCTCCAAAAATAATTCTGTTTTGTCAGAAATATGTACCTGATTGTTTCTGCTGTAACTATGAACTTTTCACTCCACAGGGTCTGAAACTATGGTATCCTGACCTGTCATCTTTCCATCCCAACAAGTCTAACCTCAATTGGATTTTCTAAGAGAGAGTTATGCCAAGTGTCGCAACATGACATGTTTATGGGATAAAACAGGAGAGCGAACATTTACGATGTGCCACATGTCACTGGTTTAGCTTCGGCATCTGAAAATGTTTCTTGAGATAGTATAGTCTGTGTACTACATGTCACTTTTTACGAAATTTCATTTGGAGCTTCCTAGCCCAAGTTATGACCTTTTTTCCTAGGTCACCTGATTTTGACTAAGATCTGGAAGAGGTAGAAACCTTAACTTGTACAAATCATAACTCACAAAGTACAATGAATCTGAGGGTGTCCTTTGGACACAAGGTACCTGGGAATGTTATCTACGGCCTGTAAATTTTTCAGATCTTGAACCTTTGCATAAATGGATTTATAGCGAAAGTTTCATGATGGCTGGTTTTTGCTATGTAAAACCCAAACCTTCAAATTGTTGCAAGTGAAGAAAGTGTCGTAAATGCCATACATTGCCTTCTTTCAGGTTAGCTCTGATACCATATTAAGATTTAATATGCTAAGACAGAAAATATCAGCATTACATTCCATTTCACAATAATAGCATATACAGGATCACTGAAGAAACAACAAGCACAGCATAAACACAAGAGACGCAGATTTATCGTGGGAAACCCTCATGGGGTAGAAAACCCAGCGAAGCTTCCTCAATATAGATGACCAGCAATATACAAATATGAAAACCAAAGTCATGATCTCCTCCTCCGCCATAGCAGACCTCTCCTCCACAAGTGTGCTACATTCTGAGTGAGGGAAGTGTGTCAAATGAGGAGCTCACCTCCTCTATTTATACACATCTCCGACTTGTACAATATATTAACTAGGTCGGCCCCAACTTTACCATTGGGTTAAACACCCCACTACAATTGACTGGGCCGACCCCTCTAGGGTGGTCTAACAACCCTTTGATCCACATAACACATACAGGGCCGACCCCCACTAGGGAATTCTAATAACCCAAGTTACCACATTCTGACGGAGGAATAAACATCTCCAGATATACAATAAGATCTCCATGGAGGAATGAAACATCTCTGGAATAATAAAGTACAAATATAATATTCTTTGAAGTTACAATATTTCAACACATTCCTCCTCCCATGACCATTTCCAATCCCCCAAGTCCCCAAGACTTGGATACATAGTGCCATGGATACCCTTGCAAAGTCACACATGGTGCTTTAAGGAATAGTTCATGGTTTTGGATGCCTTAATGGTTTCTTTAGGGCCAAATGAATGGTATTTCCCCTAGAATGTGATTCCCAAGACATTGAGACACATACATATTTTCAAACCCACCTACTGGAATTGTCATCCTTAATCATAGGCCAATGATACCCTCAAGAGGTCATGTTTGGTTGGTGGAGGAAACCTTCTTAGCCTTGGATGGATAAAAGATTTCTTTAAGGCCCAAGGTTCAAATTTCTTCTAGTGACCATGTCCAAGACCTCAAGTCCATAAGACCTAGATATAAAACTCAATGGATACCCTTGCAAATTCATGCATGGTTGTTTGAGGCATTTTTCAGGGCTCTAGATTCCTTAGTGGTATATTTAGGTCCAAAGGAATGGTATTCTTCTCTATAGCATCATTTCCAAGGTCCTAAGACACCTACATACTTCTCAAAATCACATAATGGTGTTAATATCCTCAATCATATGACAATGATACCCTCAAGAGGTCATGTGTGGTTGGTTGAGGCGATCTTATTCGCCTTGGATGGCTATAAGATTCGTTTATGGCTAGAGGTTGAAGTATCCTCCCTTGACCATGTACAAGTCCTCAAGGCCCCAAAAATGGATACATAGTGGCATGGATATCCATGCAAGGTCATGCATGGTGCTCTAGGAATTTTTCATCACTCTAGATTCCCCAATTGTTTCTTTAACGCCAAAGGCATGGTTTTTTTCCCTATAACATCATTCCCAAGGCCCTGAGACATGTAGATACTAATCAAAACCACCTAATGACAATGACATAATCAATCATAGGCCAATTATACCCTCAAGAGGCCATGTGTTTTTAGTGGAGGTAATATTATTATCCATAGATGGATGGAAGAATCATTTAGAGCTCGAGATTGAGGTCTCCTCCACTAACCATGTGTAAGGCCCCAAGGCCACAATACATATATACATAGTGCCATAGATACCCTCTGAAGTAATCGATGTTGCTTTTAGGTAGTATTCATGCATCTAGATGGGTTAATGTTTTCTTTAGGGCCAAAAACATGGTCTTCTTCCATGGAACATAATTACCAAGGGCTTAAGAAATGTGCATCCTACTTAACACCACCTAACTATAACAACATCCTCAATAATAGGCCAATTATACAATTACGAGGTTGTGTATGGTTGGTGGAGGAAACATTCTTACCCCTATATAGTTACAACCTTCCTTTAGGGGTAAATGTTAAGGTATCCTCCACTAACCATGTCGAAGGCCGTAATCCCACAAGACTTAGATAAATAGTACAATGGATACCCCTACGCAGTCATGCATAGTGCTTTGAGGCATTATAATTCATGGATTTGGATGCCTGAAAAATTTATTTAGGGATAAAGACATGGTCTTTTTCCCTAGAACATCACTCTCAAGGACTCAAGACATGTACATACTCCTCAAAACCACATAATGACAACAACATCCTCAATCATATGCTAATGACACTCTCAAGAGGCCATGTCTTGTTGGTGGAGGAAACCTTCTTAGCCCTGTATGACTAGAAGTGCTAAAAGGCCATAAGAACTAGATACATAGTGTCTCAATGGATTTGGATTCCTTAATGGTTTCTTTAGGGATAAAGTCATGGTCATTTTCTATGCAATATCATTACGAAGGCCTTGGGACACCTACATAAGGCTCTTGCTTTACTTTTATGACTCCAATAAAGGACTTGAGATCCAGCCCTCTATGCAAAAACTCTTGATTATGCTCATATCCAAATATTATGTCAAATATCAACGTTAAATGATGTATGGTTCATGGTCTTGATCATTTCCCATTACCTCAGTAATATTATGTTAGGGTATAATTCTTTCAATTTCTTCCCCAACTATTTACTCAGACCCATTGTTAGTACGCAAAACAACATATTTCCACCCATGTTCCACTTTGAGAATAACGATATCCTATACATTGCATGATCTTCTAGGTGATAGTTTGAGTCATTGTTAATATCCTGATATGCCTAAAACGGTCCTTTAGGGCCTAGTTCCTATAATTCCTCTCATGAATATGTCAAATATTTGCATTCCTACTGTCACTTATATGAATGATCAGATTCCAAAGATAGTTTCTGGAGTTCATGGGTGTGGTTTAAAGCTTCCCTTAGTGTTTAAGGCCCAAATTTCCTCCTATGACATTATAAAAAAACCTAAGACCCGTGCATACTAGCAAAAAAATCATAATGGCGTTCATTTCCTTACTTAGAGGTAAATAATAACCCCAATATGTCATGTGTAGTGCTTTGAGCTGTTGTATTTTTCCTTGGATGCACAAAATGTTTTATTAGGGAATAAGGCCTAGGTTTCCTCTCTTAAACATGTTAAGGTCCTAAACACCCATATATAGTCACTTAAAAAAGCCTCATACTTACATTAATACCCCCAATATCGTGCCAAGGATACCCTTAGGAGGCCTTATGTGGTGTTTCAAGATATACTTGTTAATCTTATATGCCTAGAGGTTTCCTCTAAGGTCGAAGGCATGGGGTTCCTTCCTTAATCATTTCTATGCCCTAAAGACTTATATCTAGTTTTAGTTCCTCCAACTTCCCCCCATTATCCCTATTATAAGGCCATGGATCTACTGAAAAATTCATTGTGTTGGTGTGACAAATCATTATTATCCCTACATGCCTAGAAGTTTAATTTAGGCTAAGGCATAGGTTTCTTAGATCTTAACTAGGTCGAGGGTCGATAGACCTATCACTAGTGATCAAAACCTTATAATGCAATCAATATCCATGCATAGATGTTAAGAATATTCTTAGGAATATATGTGTGTTGACCATATTTCTCATCCTAGATTCCTAAAAGATTCATTTAGGGACCAAGGAAGAGGTTTCCTCCCTCGAACATCTCCAAGTATTTGAGACCCATGCCTTGTCCACAAATCCTAGTAATGATATTAATATTCATTAGAAAATTTAATAATATTAATAAAAATATACCCTATCAAATAATGAAATCTCAATTCAAATCATTTTTATTAATATTTTATAATAGTAATAAATTAAAAATGGTTGTATTTAATTATTTGCCAAATTTAAGAATCGTGGGTATTTATTTGCTTGAATAATATTGAAAATGAATAGTCAACTTGAGTTATTTAGAAATATTAGTTGTGAACTTGTTGGTGCAACACCTCATAAATGAATCATGTGATCTTATTGGTTTAAATAGTGATAAAAACAAATAATTGAATTTGTTGTGATTGTGGTTTAAAACCTCATAAATTAATCATGGGCATTTATGAAAAAAAACTGAATTAAGTTATTACAAAATAATTATTTGTGATGTTGTTGTGTTTATGGTGCAAATCATCATAACTAAATCATTTTTGTACATGTCCATGTGACAAATATGAGCCTAGCACCACTATATGGTACTTGAGAACATGCTATTTCTTTATGCTTAGGATTCCTCTAGGCTAAGGCCTATGATTGTTCGCTCAACAATGTTGAGGGCCATTGGAACTATCCCTAGTAATTAAAAACTTATAATAATGTGAATGCCCATACTTAGAAGCTAAGAATACTCTCAAGAATATGTGTGGGGACCTTTGTGGTGTCTTTCTTGGTCCTAGATTCCTAAAAGCTTTTTTTAGGGCCTTAGGTAGAGATTTTCTCCATTGATCATATAGATGGATCTAAGACCCATGTCTTGTGTCAAAAACCTATTAATTATACTAATTTCTGTCAAAAAAATTTAAGAAGATAAAAATATTTAAAATGAATAATCAAATTTAAATTCAAATAATTCTATTACTACTTTATAATAGTAATAAATTAAAAATAGTTGTTTTTATTTATTTGTCAATTGTGTTTATATGTTTAAATAATATAAAAAATGAATAAATGAATTGAGCTATTTTCCAAATATTGTTTTTGAACTGGTGTGCTTGTGGTGTAAATCCTAATAAATGAATCACATGAATTTATTTGCTTAAATGTTCTAAATATAAATATTTGAATTTCTTGTAAGTATGGTGCAAAACCTCATAAATTAATCTTAGATCATTTATTTTAATTGATGAAAAAATAAATAAATATTGAATTGAGTTATTTTCAAAATAATTATTTGTGAAATTTTTTATGGTGCAAATCCGCATAATTAAATCTTATTTGTACATGTCCATGTGGAAATAATAGCTTAGCACCACTTTATCATACTTTTCAACATGACATTTCTCATAAAGGTAAAATTCAATTTCCAATAATATTAATAAATATAACACCATATTAACACCACAAAATATAAGTGCTGTTAATACCACCACTTTAACACCACAAAATATAAATGGTGTTAATAACACCACTTTAACACCAGATAAATGTAAGTGGTGCAAATACCACCACATTTACACCAAAAAATATAAATGGTGCTAAGAGATGGATTTTCTTGTTGTGACTTGAGTCAATGATTTTTATTTCTAATTTCATTCATGCTTTTGGGTTTGCCAAATATTTTGCTGTGATTCACGCCGAAACTAAAGTTGTGATTCACGTAGGAACTAAGCTCAAAACACCGGGATAACCCAAATGCCGTGAGATATGATCCGATGATGAGGAACTTGAACCCAAATGCCCTGAGATATGATCCAGTGACGAGGAACTTGAACCCAAATGCCGCAAGATATGATCCAGTTTAAACATTCAACATTCAACATTGCTGTGGGGAATATGGTTCATGGTCTTGATCATTTCCCATTACCTCAGTAATATTATGTTAGGGTATAATTCTTTCAATTTCTTCCCCAACTATTTACTCAGACCCATTGTTAGTACGCAAAACAACATATTTCCACCCATGTTCCACTTTGAGAATAACGATATCCTATACATTGCATGATCTTCTAGGTGATAGTTTGAGTCATTGTTAATATCCTGATATGCCTAAAACGGTCCTTTAGGGCCTAGTTCCTATAATTCCTCTCATGAATATGTCAAATATTTGCATTCCTACTGTCACTTATACGAATGATCAGATTCCAAAGATAGTGTTTGGAGTTCATGGGTGTGGTTTAAAGCTTCCCTTAGGGTTTAAGGCCCAAATTCCCTCCTATGACATTATAAAAAAACCTAAGACCCATGCATACAAGCAAAAAAATCATAATGGCGTTCATTTCCTTACTTAGAGGTAAATAATAACCCCAATATGTCATGTGTAGTGCTTTGAGCTGTTGTATTTTTCCTTGGATGCACAAAATGTTTTATTAGGGAATAAGGCCTAGGTTTCCTCTCTTAAACATGCTAAGGGCCTAAACACCCATATATAGTCACTTAAGAAAACCTCTTACTTACATTAATACCCCCAATATCATGCCAAGGATACCCTTAGGAGGCCTTATGTGGTGTTTCAAGATATACTTGTTAATCTTATATGCCTAGAGGTTTCCTCTAAGGTCGAAGGCATGGGGTTCCTTCCTTAATCATTTCTATGCCCTAAAGACTTATATCTAGTTTTAGTTCCTCCAACTCCCCCCATTATCCCTATTATAAGGCCATGGATCTACTGAAAAATTCATTTGTGTTGGTGTGACAAATCATTATTATCCCTACATGCCTAGAAGTTTAATTTAGGCCAAGGCATAGGTTTCCTAGATCTTAACTAGGTCGAGGGTCGATAGACCTATCACTAGTGATCAAAACCTTATAATGCAACCAATATCCACGCATAGATGTTAAGAATATTCTTAGGAATATATGTGTGTTGACCATTTTTCTCATCCTAGATTCCTAAAAGATTCATTTAGGGACCAAGGAAGAGGTTTCCTCCCTCGAACATCTCCAAGTATTTGAGACCCATGCCTTGTCCACAAATCCTAGTAATGATATTAATATTCATAGAAAATTTAATAATATTAATAAAAATATACCCTATCAAATAATGAAATCTCAATTCAAATCCTTTTTATTAATATTTTATAATAGTAATAAATTAAAAATGGTTGTATTTAATTATTTGCCAAATTTAAGAATCGTGGGTATTTATTTGCTTGAATAATATTGAAAATGAATAATCGACTTGAGTTATTTAAAAATATTATTTGTGAACTTGTTGGTGCAACACCTCATAAATGAATCATGTGATCTTATTGGTTTAAATAGTGATAAAAACAAATAATTGAATTTGTTGTGATTGTGGTTTAAAACCTCATAAATTAATCATGAGCATTTAGGAAAAAAAACTGAATTAAGTTATTACAAAATAATTATTTGTGATTTTGTTGTGTTTATGGTGCAAATCATCATAACTAAATCATTTTTGTACATGTCCATGTGACAAATATGAGCTTAGCACCACTATATGGTACTTGAGAACATGGTATTTCTTTATGCTTAGGATTCCTCTAGGCTAAGGCTTATGATTGTTCGCTCAGCAATGTTGAGGGCTATTGGAACTATCCCTAGTGATTAAAAACTTATAATAATGTGAATGACCATACTTAGAAGCTAAGAATACTCTCAGGAATATGTGTGGGGACCTTTGTGGTGTCTTTCTTGGTCCTAGATTCCTAAAAGCTTTTTTAGGGCCTTAGGTAGAGATTTTCTCCATTGATCATATAGATGGATCTAAGACCCATGTCTTGTGTCAAAAACCTAATAATTATACTAATTTCCATAAAAAAAAATTAAGAAGATAAAAATATTTAATATGAATAATCAAATTTAAATTCAAATAATTCTATTAATAGTAATAAATTAAAAATAGTTGCTTTTATTTATTTGTCAATTGTGTTTATATGTTTAAATAATATAAAAAATGAATAAATGAATTGAGCTATTTTCCAAATATTGTTTTTGAACTTGGTGTGCTTGTGGTGTAAATCCTGATAAATGAATCACATGAATTTATTTGCTTAAATATTCTACTTGAATTTATTTGCTTAAATGTTCTAAATATAAATATTTGAATTTCTTGTAAGTATGGTGCAAAAGCTCATAAATTAATCTTTGATCATTTATTTTAATTGATGAAAAAAAAAATATATTTAATTGAGTTATTTTCAAAATAATTATTTGTGAATTTTTTTATGGTGCAAATCCACATAATTAAATCTTATTTGTACATGTCCATGTGGAAATAATAGCTTAGCAGGTCACTTTATGGTACTTTCCAACATGACATTTCTCATAAAGGTAAAATTCAATTTCCAATAATATTAACAAATATAACACCATATTAACACCACAAAATATAAGTGGTGCTAATACCACCACTTTAACACCACAAAATATAAATGGTGTTAATAACACCACTTTAACACCAGATAAATGTAAGTGGTGCAAATACCACCACATTTACACAAAAAAATATAAATGGTGTTAAAAAATGGGTTTTCTTATTGTGACATGAGTCAATGATTTTTATTTCTAATTTCATTCATGCTTTTGGGTTTGCCAAATATTTTGCTGTGATTCATGCCGGAACTAAAGCTGTGATTCACGTAGGAACTAAGCTCAAAACACCGGGATAACCCAAATGCCGTGAGATATGATCCGATGATGAGGAACTTGAACCCAAATGCCGTGAGATATGATCCAGTGACGAGGAACTTGAACCCAAATGCCGCAAGATATGATCCAGTTTAAACATTCAACATTCAACATTGCTGTGGGGAATATGGTAAAAAGTTAAGCAACTTTGGTTGTTGTAAAGTTTGTGAAGAGATATGCACAGAATCTGCTTATCACATGTTAAATATACATAAATTGAGGCTTTCCACCAGTTGTGCTGTGTTTTAAAATCGATTGGTGTAAAAATTATAATTCAATTGTAATGATGGGATTACCTGTAAATCGAACACAAATCCTGCTCGGACATATCAAGTTCTCAAAGGGTGTACATTAAGTTAACTTCGCTTCCATTTCAATTTCAATATATATTGGATCACAAAGTATATGGAGGAGTCGGCCGTGGTGAGCGAGTACAGGAGGTGTGGTTGAGGCATTGCATACGAGTGTCTCTTGAGGTTATTGTTAATGCATTGCAAACCTTACAAGTGATAGTAAACTGTGCATGCAGGTTGATTTTAATTTTCAGGGTCACCACCTCTGTATAATGGTAACGTCGCGGGTCCACACGGGGAAAATAACGCGATTTGACAAGAACGACGACGACAATATTGTGGACATTTTTGGGACTTGTAACATAAATTCCATCCTTTTTTTCTTAAAAGAGAACATAGTCTACTGTATTCCATTTAAAAGAAAAAAAGAACATAGTCCTCTATATGCCATTTAAAATTGGTGGAGTTAGAATATCAAGGACTAGATTGGAGACTTTATGCTAAATAAGAGTAACTATACTTCCATGCTTGAATGTGCTATTATATTTTATATTTTCTGTTTTCACATTATTGTTTTAATTAATATTAACGACATTTAAATGTTTGTATGTCTGAAATGATGACAACTCACGAAATGATGACTACTTTTGTGGATAGATAGATACAAGAGGAGTTCGAGATTTTCGAGATTATAGGAAGATAAAATCAAGGATAAGTGGTAGCAATTGATTTGGTCAATGTGGTATGAATAATAGTTGACACAATAGTTGGTTTTAGTATATACATCTCTATTACAATCTTCATTATTGGCAATTGTTTTTTAGTATCCACATCTCTATTACAATCTCCATTATATTGCTATTTAATTTTTTTTTAATTATATTAACTACATTTTTTAAAGTATGAATGTTTTTTTTATTAATACAAATATGTTTTGTGATTAATACACTATATTTTATATTTTATGTTATTTAAATGTTTGAATATGTAATTTTGAAACATTATTATTTTTTAAATAATATTAACTATATTTAATTTTTTTATGTTATTTAAATGTTTGAATGTGTAGTTTTTTCACATTATTATTTTTTAAATAATATTAACTATATTTAATTTTTTTATGTTATTTAAATGTTTGAATGTGTAATTTTGTCACATTATTATTTTTAAAAAATATTGACTATAGGGTTAAGAAAATTTTGGGATACCATGTTGTGGAGGATGAAATATTTATAAGTTCGATCTCCTTCAGGTAGGTCAAAACCTTGATTTTAGATATTGTCTTGTACCAAGTATTATAAATGTTAATGTAATATAGGTGCCATTGTATTGATTTTAGGATTGATTCAATATCATTTTTTGGGTAGTAAGGTTTCTAAGATAAAAGGGTTAGATTTAATAGAAGAGTTTATTGGACCAATCATGATAATGGAATCATTGCTATGAAAATGTTTGATAATGTGAAATCTCATGAAATGATGACTACTTTTGTTTAGAGATAGATATAAGAGGAGTTAGATATTATAGAAAGACAAAACCAAGGATAAGTGGTGGCAATTGATTTGTAAATGTGATATGAATTGTAGTTGACACAATAGTTGGGTTTAGTATCTACATCTCTATTACAATCTCCATTATTGGCAATTGTTTCCAAGTAAAACTTGCTTAGGGGTAAATATGGTCTTCATTTTTTTTTAATATATATGAATATTTCTTTGTTGCTCGGTTCAAAATATTTTATATCCATATAAGTAGGAGAGGTGTTATGCAAAAACATGATTCAAGAATATCTTGAATTAAATAGTATGTTAGCATAGCATTATTGTTGTAGCACCCTTAGCATAATGTGTGGGGCATAGTATTAAGGAATGAATTAGAACATTTGAGAAAGAGAAAATGTTTCCTTTAACCATTAGTATATGTAATATATACAAAACATTTGATTTATTCATTTTCACACTATTAATTGTAATATTAAACAAAATTGATATTAATAAAAATATAAGAACATATTATGGGGAAGGTAATTGGATATCATTATTCACTAAGTGAAGCATGGTAAGATGATTGCAGATTTTATATATTTTACCCATAAATCAAATCAAGATCCTTTATCTTTGGGTTGTTTGAGGCAACATCATCTAATACGTAATATTTCTTTTTAAATTTGCAAAGAGTCATGTTAGAAAATATTATTACATTCAAAGTTAATAGGTTGACACTTGATATGACTAAGTTATATAGATTATAAATAATTTCAAATTTTTACTTTGTAGAACTTGAAGACTTTACTTAACTAGATGAATGTTGAACTTTTATATCTAGTGGTTAATTGCTTTAGCAAAAACATATAAGCCATGGTTATTTTTTTCTTTATTGGCATACCTTGGAATTGTTGTTTTGAATTTTTGTTATGTTGTTTCAAATAGTCAAGGCTTTAAATTGTTGCATAAATGACAAAATGTTTTTTTAGCATACATTGGAATTTGTTATTTTAAAATTTTGTTGTCTTAAATAGTTAGGGATTTACATTGATGCATAAATAACAAAATGCTCTTTATTTTTGTCTTGTCCAAAGTTGCAATTTTTTTTGTCCATTAGTTCACCACTCAAATTGACATTGATGTGGTAGGTCTCTCTAGTAATTTTTCATAACAAATTCTTTTTCTTTTGAGGTATGGAATCCTTTAGATATTCCTCGAGCAATGGAAATCTTTAGATATATTTTTGTGTTGTCATCACAATTGATTCTTATCATATTTATATCCATCCTTTCCTTTCTTCTTTTAGGTTCCTTTTGTTTTATAGTGCTCATTTATGCTTTTCCTTGGAAGTATACCTTTTTTTTTTCAAAACAAGAATAACATCCATTTTTTATCTGAAAATAGAAGAAATAGTTACATATTTATCATCCCCACTATAATTGATAAGAAATACACGATTACACAAAATAAGAAATAGAAATATCTTGGTATGCCTTACACAATCTCAATTCCTTGAAAAATAAATGTCATTTGTTGGCTAAAAATATTGTTTTTGGATTGTTTGATAGTTTTCATTTGTTGTTTACATTATTTTCCTTGATAGGGTCTATCCTATTTGATCCAAGTGTGAAGATTAATTCATTGAGTGTGATGCTCCATTTTATTTTTGCTTCTTGTCTTGAATTCATCCCCTTTGATGTCCTTCCCTAGAAGGAATATTGTGTGGAGGAGCTACCACAACCTGCTCTAAGCTAGCAACTTCCTTTACAAATTTATTTTTGTCTCTGTTAGTTCATAATCCTTGGCGTTACTTACATGGCTTGAGAGGCCCACTGTAGCCTAGGCACTTGATTTAGCTGGGTTAGTCATAAGCTTGGAATTAATGAGTATGTTTGGACTGTCTATGCATGAACTAGAGCTCAACAGCTATGGGTTGTGAGGCGAGGTAGCAGTATATCGAATATAGATTTTTTTTCTCTTATGTGAAAGGAATGAAGTGCGTTCATTGTAGGAGATGGAAAACTACTATCACATGAATCTCTCCATATCAAATGAAGGCCTTTTGTAAAATATCAATCACAGTAGGATCTAGATACTATATATTCCTCACAATTGAAAGATTCAACTATTTCTGCAAGATATAAGTGCATAAACAATTCTAGGAAAACAAATGATCAAAACCAGTTACAAATGATAAAAAACCAGGAAAATAAATGATAAAAAACCAGAATTAAAAATGATCAAATCTCAGATTTTATTAATTGTACAACTTAACAATGAGTTTGGATCATCCTTATATAACAATAGGAATAAATTGAATTCCTTAGGAGGATTGACAAGTGGCTAGCTTAGATTAGACCCCAATCCCCCCTAGGTTGACAAAGGAGCTCCCAAATCACCTCAAACCCTTACGAATTGCTAATGTGAATGTTGTGAATGCTTTGTAAGACTCACCCGAGGCTCACACATGTGAGCGAGGTGGTTGGTGGGTGGTAAGGTATCCAAGGAGAGGCCAAAACAGCTAGTTTTGGGCCTAGATGACTAGATACAATGCATGGGCGCCTTTGATCAACAATGTTTCCTTAAAATAGGGAAACATGATGCATTAGAAAAAATAGGTGCAATAAATGGATGAGGTGGTAATAATGAGGGAGCCTTACACCAATTTGCCACCTTTGGCCCATATTTTTGTTGGATAAGTCATTATTGAGCCTAACCAACTTCTAACAACCTTGTTCACACCTTCGGATGCAATAATTAACCTGTTTAGGACCATTTAATACATAATATGACTAATGAATATGGTCCTAAGGTGTAATAATGATCTAAAACCCCCCCATAAGCTAAACTTGTGTCAATATATAAAAATAAGGCCTTGGCAACTAGGCTCAAGTCACCTTTTACAACAACAATGTTTATTTGTCCATGTAACCAAGGAAAGAAGAAAAATCACATGGGAAATAAAACCTCCCCTAAAAAATGGACATGTGGCATATCTGGAAAATACACCAATCTTCACCATGCATAACTCACCCCAAGGAGTGATCTAAGGTAAGTGAAGCTATTCTTAGTGAAATTCTTGGTGAAGATATTAGCAGTTTGTTCAACAAAAGGGAACTACTGTAATTCTATGATCCGGTCATGTACCAAGCCTCAAATGTAGTGCATGTGAATCTCTATGTGCTTGGTCCTCTATCTCTGTACTGGATCAATGGAGATCGTGATTGTGCTTTGATTATCACACCAAATGACTATGGGTGAATCAAACACAAATCCAAACTCTCCAAGAATGCCTAAGTTTCAACCACACACATTGTGTAGCTGCATTCAATGATCGCATGTATTCAACGTCAATTGAATATAAGGATATGGTGTGCTACTTCTTTCTTGACCAGAAAATGGGTCCATGTGCAAGCATAAACACATAAATATAAGTAGACTTTCGATCAAAACTATCACAGTCCCAATCAGAATCAGTAAAACCAACTAGTTCAAGAGATGAACCAACTGCATTGTGGATGCCAAAATGCTTGGTACCTTGTACATAATAAAGGATCCTCTTGGATTCCTTCCAATGGAAATCATGAGGCTCTTGCATGTTCCTTGGAACATCCCCAACAGCATAAGAAAAATCTAGTCGACAGTGAGTAAGATACAACAATCTCCCAACTAGTTGTCTATACAATGAGTTGTCAACTAGTGGTGAAGAACCCCAATCAGTAAGCTTACCTCCATAAAGGAATGGTAATTTTATAGATTGAAATTTAGCCATATTGAAATTTTGTAGTAGATATGAATCATATTTGGATTGAGAAACAGAGATCCCATCCACAGTTTGATAAATCTCCAAACCCATAAATTGTTTCAACAATCCTAGATCGGTCATGGAAAATGTACTGTGTAATGCAACCTTAACTAAGCCCAATTCTTTGGTGCATCTACCAGTAATAAAAATATCATCAACATACAGTACTATGATCAATATCAGGTCACCAATATGCTACATATAGACATTACGATCATACTTACATCTCTCAAAGCTTTTTGACAACATAAAATTGTCCATCTTGGCATACCAAACTCTAGGAGCTTTCTTGAGACCAAAAAGGGACTTCTTCAACCTGAAAACAAGTGTATGTTCTACAATGAATCCTTTAGGTTGCTTCATATAGATCTCCTCATCAATATCTCCATGAAGAAATGCACTCTTCACATCCATGTGGTGAACCTCTTATCGCTTGGAGGTAGCAATGGGAAAAACTAGCCCAATGGAGTACATCTTTGCCACTAGTGCAAATGTCTCTATATAGTCCACTCCATGGAACTGAGAGAATTCCTTAGCCACCAAACTGGCCTAATACTTCACATCAGAATCATCATATACCATTTTGGTCCTGTAAACCCATTTACATTGCACTAGTTTTTGCTTGGGAGGAATGTTGAATGTGGGTTTCATTGATGTCAAAGGAGTTCAGTAATGACAAAGGAATAACTAAGCTCATGATGGCAAGGAAAACTTAGTGAAAGACAAAGGAATTAAAAAGAGAGTGATGACATGGCCTGTATGATGATGTGGCATATATGATGACATGGCATGGCATGTATGATGATGTGGCATGAAGTTGAAAATACATCTGATGGTGTTCTGGTGCTATCAGGAAGTCATTGTTGTCACTTGACATCATTCCGGAGAAATATGGTAATTTGCTGAAAATCAGGAAATTGATTAAGTATGGAAAAATTAGTCAAAACCAATATAAGAAATTCACCTAAGTATAGAATTAATGGTAAAAACTAACTAGGTGACCTCGGTAAAATACTCGCCACCTCTTGTGGTTGATGTCTTAAATCAGTTTGAGAGCATGGACCTCTAGTATGTTGTTTGGTGCATCCAACCATTGTCTTGGATTGTCCAAAGAATCTCTGAGGAGGAAGATATGAATTTACCAAAAGTTCCTCCCAGCCATATTTGCACTACTCCAGTAAAATACCCACCTAGGGAAAATCAAGAAGAGTTTGAAGGTGAAACAAGTTGTGTCATGCTTAGTGAGGTGCCTGACATCCTTTGGTATCATTTCTTCATGGTTTTGGTGAAATGAAAAATCCACCTTAGGTTTTGGATAAATTATCTAAGTATAAAAACTCCTTGCAAATCAACCCAAGTAGCCTTTGTAAAATGCCCGCCACCTCCTGTATATGATGGATAAAATTATTCTAAAGGTAAAGGGACTTAGAGTGTTTAGTTGTTAATCTAACCATATGATTATATTATCTAAAATGGGTTTGAGGAAGAAGATATAAGTCTTCCAAAAGTGTTATCTGGCATAGTTTGCATTGTCTGAGTAAAATGCCCGCCAAGGTTTGATGATGAGGATGTAGAAGGGGAGTTTGGCATGGTTGGAGTCAGTATGATATTCCTCACATTGTGGATATCTCACTTTCCAAGTTTGATGAAAAAGTAAAATCACCTTGTTGACCTAGGGTTTGAAGAAATTTGTCTAAATGTCAAATCAGTATTTTTCAGAGACCACTTTCAAATTCCTACCAGACGTTATGTGTGTGTCAATAGATTTATCTTATGATATGATCTTGTTAATTGTTGAAATAGATATCTAGTCATGCTATTGGTTTTCCTTATTGTGATCAGATAAGGAAAATATCAATCTTCCAAAATAGAAGAAAAAATGTTTTGCATATTCAAAAGTATGAAAAATTGACTAAGTGTTAAAAACAGGAGTTTGAGAGGTCAGTTGGAAATGCCCGCCAAGGGATGTCTTTGTGCAAATAAATTTATCAAATGTCATGGATCCATTATTTGGTAAGTTTTCCATCTACTCATGACTTCAGGTCTCCATTTGGTGTTCACACATTTGAAATATAAGTCTGCCAAAATGAGAAGAAGTGTGTTTTGATGTTCAAATATAGGTTGATAAGGCATTTGGAAATGCTCGCCAGATATTGTCCTAATGATGATAAATTTATTTGAGGGCATGGGGTTGTTCTTTGATGAACTTTCTATCTTTCCATGTTCTTATTTTTTCTTATGGTGACCACATGAGGAAGAAATCAATCTACCAAAAGCTAGAAAAATATTATTTTGCATATTAAGGTTAAAAAATGGTTAAGTGTTGAAAAAGGGCTAAGGAAAGTAACCATAGGCCCATATGCCTACAAGGGCTTAAGTCATAAGCCCTTAAGGGCCTATTATTCCCACAGTGTGTGCTAAGGAATCCCAAAGAGGGCTAAGGATGCCCGTAGGGGCTAGGGTTAAGCCCACAGGGGCCTAGGAATGCCCATGAGGGGATAAAGATGCCTGTAGAAGGTAATACTGCATCAAGGAGTTAAAGAAGAATGCCTGAAGGCTTGAAAGGCAGCCATGGGAGAAGAATCCCACAGATGGAAGGTGTTTCCCATGCTATGGGAGAGATCACATGAGGGGAGAAGCCTGTAGGCTTGAAGATTACATGCCCGTAGGCTATAACATGTCCATCGAATCCAGCATGTGAATGGCCAATGTATGGCAGTTTCTAGAATGCATTTAAAATGATATATTCGTGTTAATTGGGGGGAGATCAAATACTGATTAAATAAGTTAATTAATAATATCGAAATTAACTAAAAAAAAAAAGTAATGTCTGAAATAAGGGTTGCGCTATTGAAGAGGGCGACCCTCAAGATGAAAGGATGCCTATTTGAAAAGGTGCGAAGGTTGAATAGACACATTGGGTGTTGATGGAGAGTATATAAAATAGAATATTGAAGTGAAAACAAAGTGTCTCAGCAGTCCAGATCATGCAGCAGCATAAGAAGATAGAGATCAGCAAGATGAAGAAGAATATATGACAGAATCAAAAGTCGAAGATCTGGAAGAATAAAATAAACATATTAGGGAGGTAGGGTGGTTCTAGGGCAGGTAGAAATCTTGCAGGGGGTCATAGCCTCCTTCCAGTAGAAGCTAGAAAACAGGGTGTCATTGCATCCTTGTCTGTAGCAGGATGTAGAAGTTATGGGGTGTCATTGCATCCTTGTCTGTAGCAGCAGGCAGAAGATTCAGGGTATCGTTCCATCCTTGTCTATAATAGAAGGAATAAGATTTGGGGTGTAGTAGCATCCTTGTATGTAGCAGCAGGAAAAATATGGGATGTAGTTGCATCCCTTCTGTAGAAACAAATAAACAATTTTGTAAAATTCATATTATTAATGAGTATGAGTTTGTGGTTTGTTTTTTGAGGTTTCCATGATAAAATATCGTGTCCTAACTGTTTTATTAGTGTGTGTCTTGTACTAATTGTTTTAATGAAAGGAAAAATAAGGCAATACTGAGTCACCCCCCTCTCTTAGTATTGCTGGATATTCCAACAATTGGTATCATAGCAGTCTTCTTCACTACAGTCTAACCACTAGAAGGAGGATCCTAATTAAAGACCACAATGGATCAACAAGAAGGATTAGATACCAACAGACCTCCACTATTCACAGGAATTAACTGTGCATATTTGAGTGCAAGAATGAAGCGTCATCTAATGTCTCTTGGATGGAAGGTTTGGAGAGTAGTTGAAAAGAAGTATAAAATAGAAGATAACCTACCTACAGACCAAGAAGAAGTTGACCAATATGAGGCCAATGCAAAAGCCCTGAATGCAATCTTGAATGGGTTAACAAACTCAGTGTTTGTGAAATTCATGCAATGCAAAACAACCAAGGAGGCTTGGGATAAATTAAAAGTTGTCTATGAAGGAGCATCCAAAGTCAAACAATCAAAACTTCAGACATACAAGGGACAGTTTGAAAACCTAAAAATGAAAGAGGAAGAAAATATTGTAGAGTGTCTTCTAAGGGTAGATGAAATTGTCAATGTTATTAGAGGTCTTGGAGGAGAATTAACTAAGAAAGTGATCCAGATGGATTTAGGTGGCCACCCACCTATTCCACTGGCTCAAAACAGTTTTTCATTCTGGCAGTTTTCTTGTACTTTTTCTATGGTTTTTCGAGTCCCAAACTTCCGGGGCCCTTTTTGAGGTCCTAAATAACGTTTTTTGGCAATTTGGGGCACCAAATGGTTGCCAACAACATGCATTCATTCCTAGTTAAAATTTGTAAATCTTAGATAGACCTTTCCAACGGGCTACCGAGCGCCCCAAACGAAGATCGTATGCAAAAGTTATGACCCCGAGAAGTTGACTGTTCCACTAACCACCTTAGGGCCACAAACTTTATGACGATTCATCTTCTAGGGTTAGGTTTTTGGATGTTTGGGATTCTTTCCCTCATGCTTATGATAAATAAGCCATTTTGACCTCTTTTTGTATTCATCTTGTCATGAATGAGCATAGTTTCCACATCTCTTCTCAGAGATACAGCTACCACCATTCCAGCTGCTTTTATTTTTACGGTTTGTTCTATTTCATGCATTTAATAGAATTCAAGTTTGTGGTATCGCTGTGTTTCTTGCCATATATCTGTGTATATGAATATGTATATGCTCTTTCATTTCGTTCTCACATAAATCCTGATCAATGGTATCAAAGCCTCTTGCTCTTGTGATTTCTTAGTGAATGTCCTCGACGAGATCTAAATATCGAGAGTTGGGCCTCAAACTAGTTGAGCTTGGGGAAAACCATCCTCATCAACCCAAGCAGGCTCCCATGGTGGGAGAAGAAAAGAGAGATGAAGGAGCAGGAGATCCTATTAAGTTGTTCCTTGAGAAAGCCCTTGTGCGACAGAGGAATGAGATGATGGATAATTTTGCACAAATCCTTCACAGGATGCCAATGGTAGCGGATGCACCTTCAACGAGCAGCCATTTCAGGGGTTTGAATCCCTTCAAGGTACAACTTAACTTTAATATCCCCCTATTTGAAGGAAAGATAGATGCATATGCTTTATAGAAATGGTTGAATCTATTATAGGGTTACTTCTCTGTTCAAAATTTTTTCGACAATGGAAAGATCACATTCGCGCTCCTTAAGTCCCTTCCCCATATTAAATACTAGTGGGATGGGTACTACGAGAGGCATGCAAGAGACGAGTCTGAACTATTCAAGACAGGCCCTACTTGGGCGGCTTTGGTCGATGTCGTCAAGGAAGAATTCTACCCTGTCGAAAACTATGATGACCAGTACACCAGATGGACGACCTTGTGCCAAGAGAGGGACCAAACAGTCCCATATTCTACCAACATGTTCCATACCCTACGCTCCAAGATAGGTATTCAAGATTCCGAACTACACTTGGTCCTAAAGTAATGCAACGTCTTACATAGGTACATTCAAACAGATATGGATTTCCTGGACATATCCCCACTAGGAGCAGCTTATAGATACGTCATCAAGATCAAGCATAATTTTAAGCAAAAGAATAAGCATGATTTTAGGTATGAAAATCAACAGCAGAAGCCTGGAATAGGTGGCCCCAACTCACAAGGAAAAGGACAGAGATGGCCAAATCCCCGACAAATAGCCCAAGTTGCATGGAAAGAAGGGTAATGGTAAATCAAAGAAGGACACTGGAAAGTGGTGTGAATTCCATAAGAGCCCTTGTCACAACATTGATGAGTGCCTCTAAAAAAAATCTTTGTTGGCTGAGACAAAATCCTCGAATCCAAAGTCTGACTCAGAACCTGATGGAGAGACAGAAAAAGGAAAGCATATCATTGATGCGGAACCTAGTACCACCATCGCGACTATAAAGATTCAACCAGTAGAGTCAGAAGAGCCAGAGGAGGGGGAGCACCTCTTCCATTAACAATTGTGGTGCAAGGAACTCCGCTACACTTCATTGTTGGTAGTGGCAGCCAGAAAAACCTCATCTCGGTCGAGGTCATCAAAATATTGAATCTTCCAATGGTTCCACATCCCCAACCATACAACATTGATTGGCTGAGCCAAGGACGAGACATCCACGTTAGTCAACAATGCCACTTTTCCTACGGGATCAATCCCTTCAAAGATGAGGTAATGTGTGATGTTTCCCCGCTTGAAGTTTGTGATGTTCTTTTAGGACAACCATATATGTGGAAACATCATGCTGTGTATGTGTCTAGATCTCACAGTGTCATTATTACTTTGGGAAATAATCTCTACAATATACTAGAGATGCTTCCCACCTCTGCAGTGTCCCTCATCACAGCTAAGCAATGCAGGAAGGTAATATCCCATACAGGGAAATTCATCCTCTTCATGGTTTGTTCTGAAGATGAATGAAAGATTGTAGCAACATCCACCACCTCCATGTAGAACCCCTCTACGTAGCAGAAACAGGTGGATAAGATTGTGGAAGCATACAAAGACATATTCACCACACCCACTGGGGTGCCAATAAATTGCTCAGTCAAGCATTCCATTGATTTGACACCTGGTACACCTTTACCTAACGGGCCAGTATACAGGCGTTCCCTCATGGAAATGAAGAAATCAAATGCCAGATTCAAGAATTGATCCAAATGGGGCACATTTGACCTAGCTCCTCACCTTGTGGGAGCCCAATTTTGTTGGTACAAAAGAAAGATGGGACATGGTGACTCTGTATTGATTACTGAGCTCTAAACAAGATCACAGTCCAAAATCGGTATCCCATTTCCCGTATCGACAACCTTCTTGACCAGCTCAAGGGTGACACATATTTCAACAAGATTGATTTGAATTCTGGCTATCATCAAGTGCCAATTGAACAGACCAATGTTTGGAAGAATTCCTTCAAATATCGGGAAGGCCTTTTTGAGTGGTTGGTCATGCCTTTTGGTTTGACAAATGCTCCAACAACTTTCATGAAGATGATGGACGATATCCTATGGCCATTCACTAACTATTTTTTGGTTGTATATATGGACGATATTCTCATCTACAGCAGAACATGGGCAGAGCATCTGCAGCATATCCACCAAGTCCTCAGCACCTTGTGCCAGCACAAGCTATATGCTAATTTAGCGAAGTGCTCATTTGGCATAAAGAGGGTTCAATATTTGGGATAAATCATGGATGAACATGGTGTTCATGTGGATCCATCCAAGATTCAAGTCATCCATGATTGGCCAACCCAGACAACTCTCATAGAGCTTCACAGCTTCCTAGGCCTTTCCAACTTCTATCGCAGATTTGTGTTAAGCTTCTCTAATATTGCTTGATCCCTTAGCCTTGTGACCAAAGGGGGATCTAAGTCCAAGTTCAGCTAATCCAAGCCACAACAACAAGCATTTGAGGAGATAAACAAATGCTTATGTTCACCACATATCCTTGCATTACCATATTTGCAACAACCCTTTGAGATTGAAACAGATGCTTCAGACTATGTTGTTGGTGCAATCCTCACTCAGCATGGCCATCCAATGGCATATCACTATGAGACACTTTTATATACAGTCCGCAAGTACCACACCTACGACAAGGAAATGTATTCCATTTTCCAAGCCTGCCACCAAGGGAAGCATTACATCCTTCGAAAAGAGACAGTCATCCACACTGATCACAAGCCCCTGGAGTTCATGCAAACCCAAGGAAAGTTATAGAATGACATCCACTAGAAGTGGTCCACTTACTTGCATCAATTCCATCTGAATATTAAATATAAGAAGGGAAACACCAATCGAGTCGCCGATTTCCTCAATCGGCCTCCAGTAGCTGCACTTACCACAATGCTCCACTATTGTGGCCATGAGACCTTAGGGTGGCCTCAACTATGTAGCAGTGATCCTACATTTTCTCCCATATATCGAGCCCTATGTGCAGGCACATCCATATCAGACTTTCATATTTGGGTTGTCTTGTTGTGCCACCTGGTCCATCTCTGCGTTCCTTCAAGAGAGCATGTGAAGATGATTTGGGAATCTCATTACAGTCGGCTGGTAGGGCACTTCAGCACCGAAAAGACAATGGCCATATTGTAGAAGTATTTTTATTGGCCTAACCTCCGACAAGATGTCGATCGATACATAAGATCCTGCACTACTTGTTCCATCGCCAAACCTTCCATAAAAAAGAAGGGGTTGTACACCCCTCTTCCCACTCCTAATGGGCCATGGGAATCCCTCTCCATGGGTCACATGTCTAGACTACCTTCAACCAATCATGGAAATGACTGTTTGTTTGTGTTCGTGGATCGTCTCTCTAAGATGGCCATTCTAATAGCTTGCAAGAAGAACGTCTCTTCTGAATCAACTGCTAAGCTCTTCTTCAAGCGTGTTTGGGTTCATTTTGGGCTACCACATACTATCATTTCAGATCAGGACAGCAGGTTCCTAAGCACTTTCTAGTCCATTTTATGGTTATTGAAGGATAACAGGCTCACCAAATCAACTGCCTTCCACCCCAAGACAAATGGACAAACAGAGGTAGTCAACATGATGATTGTGCATATTCTGAGAATGTACAACTCTAAACCTCCCCGCACATGGGATGAGAGCCTTCATTATGTTCAACATAGCTATAACATAGCCCTTCATAGCTCTACCAACCACAACCATTTTCAAGTGTGTCTGGGGTTCCAACCACTTGCACCAATTAATGTATCTCTTTCCATTGTATCCACACATGACGAATATTCCCATGCTCAAAATGAGGCTGATAAGGCCACCAGATTTTTTGAATGAATCCAACACATCCACTAGCAGGTCCATGGAATTTTGGAAAAGGCCAACACTAAGTACAAGCAGCGACATGACCAACATCGAGTTCCACACAAGTTCCTGGTGGGTGATAAGGTTTGGTTTCATTTGCAGAAAGAGAGGCTTACAGGACCCCATCGTAAGCTTTGTCCACTTCAAAATGGGCCTGTTGATGCCTCGGTAGTGCAGGTTAGATGCAAAGGTACTGGAATGGTTCCAAGGCTCCCAACAGAGGAAGAAAACTTAAGTTGAAAGGCTTCGAAAGACCCTACGCAAGGGTAGTTCTATCCCCAACCTATTTGGTATGGTGATCCTCCACGGATATTCGGCCTCCGTTGGCACTCTAAGAGTTGGTGATTTGACGAATTAAGTCAGTTTTCCAATCAAGGAAAACAAGGGTGTGAAAATGGTAAAGTTAAGCTAACCTAATCTATTTCAGAAGAGGAAACTAATCTCAGTTAGTCCTATTCTAAAAAGAAAGCTTGATATTCTGCAGATCAACCTTGAGGTATGATGAACAAGTAAATTACCACCTTCAACAGAAATGTCTTTGATGTGTTACTTATTAACTTTAATCACAATCCATTAATGAAAATTAAAAGACAATAATTCAAGTACTTAAGCATGTTCAAGATCAACATGTAATTACTTTGTTAATTGAAAAAATAGCAATGATTAAACAGCTGTGGCTCATTTGCAGAAATCAATAAAGAAAGATATATTAATTAAAGAAACTTAACAAGATATTTTTATACAAAGATCATAAGAGAAATCAGTATAGTAGATATGTGCATTAATTCACAGATGAAAAAGGATCACACAATGTAGATGACAATTTGAAATAAGAAATCAAGTACTGTCAAAGAAACTTGAACAATAAACAAGACATGATTGAAAGAGATTACTTTACTGCATTAATCAAGTCTGTAAACAAAATTACAAAGCTCTGCTAAGACAAAGTATGTCCATTCGTCTCCTGTTGATTTCTGACCCCAAATTCCCCCCTTTCAGCTCATAGGAAGTAGGTATTTATACAAATAAATGATGAGAAAAGATCAGATCAGTTTCCCCAATTGCTGAACTAACTAGTTGAGTTGTTTCATTTTCCAAATCCGTCCATGAGAAACATATGGGAAATTCTGTTTTGGAAAACCAATAAGATCTCCCAAATGAAGAACTTTTTGCGGATTCTACACATTGACAAACTAATTGGGCACCTTCTACACAAAACACGTGTTTCGGATTTTCTAGATTCATCTTCATCGCTCCCGAAATTGCGTCCAAAGATCGTTGCTTTCCACTAGGCATGTTTTTTATCATTCCAAACTTGGGATGTAGTTCTTCATCTTGATTCCTCCAAATCCAAATCCACACCTATACAATCCAAAATAGAAATTAAAATATCATTCCAAATCTAATAACAAAAATCTAAAACAAATAACAACTCATTTACAAATGAAAAATAATGAAAATGAAGAAATCTTAGGCAAATCCGAAATTGTCTGTTTGGGAAGATTTTGGGGGTGTTTAAGCTATTCAAATGGAAAAAATAATCTTCCCAAATCATTCCTCATCCTTGCAGTTTTCCAACAGGCTATCACATGCTTGATTTGGACTCATAAATCTCAATATATTGCTCTTGGAAGTTAAGACTCAGTAACCGTTGATTTCATTTTGGAATGAATTGTAGCCGTTAATTTAACAATTAAAATCCATTATTCATTTTGATTATTTTCCAAATGAATAAACAAAAAAAAACCAAAATCTATATTCCCAACACAATTGGAAATCAAAATCAAATGTTGGAAGGAAAATTAGAATTCAAAAATCACTTAAACAAATCAAAATCGGGAAAACCAAAATTAAAACAAAATTAAAAAAAACCTAAGTGAAAAATTAAGTTACCAAAATTTACGGACAAGAAATTACATTAAAATATAACCTAAGATAAACTTAGGGTTACGAAAAATGCATGAATGAAAAGTGAAAAATTGAAACCCGCAACCCGAAATTTGTGGGTTACAGGTTTCAAAAATGGAAACAATCGCAAAAATGAAAAGGATTTCCCGCATCCCGCAACCCGACATTTTCGGGTTGCGGATTTCAGGAACACACATCGCAACTAAGGTAAAATAGATTTCTGAAATCCGAAAGCCGCAATTGTGGGTTTCGGGTTTCGGGATGAAAATTTCCCAAAATTATTAACAGAGGATTCCTCCAACCCGCACTTGTCGAGTTGCAGGTTTCAAGTTGGCCAAAACCAAAGATTGAAAAATGAAATCCTGAAATCCGCACTTTCTGGTTCCGGGTTTTGGGTTGGCAAAAGCTAATGACAGATTACCCAAAATTTAAGGCTTCCTCTAGACCAAAACACTTAGAAAATTTCAAAGAAAATGAGCAATAAAGCTAACCAAAGGTATATGTAAAAAATCATAGCAACAGAGTCTGAGAATGCTTTGTTTTCAAAGCACTTACCCATATACCTTTGTATTTATTTAAAATTGGGGTTCCCATGTTCAGCTGAAGCATTTGACCTATTGTGGCCACAACAGGGCCGTACACCATCACCAAGATAGTTGGTGACAATGCCTTTGAGATAAGCATTCCTCCATTCTTTGGCCTGCACCCAGTATTCAATGTGGAGCTCCTTCGTGCATATTTTCTACCATTGTTGGACACCTCAGGAGTGACAGAGCAATTGAAACCTACAGAGCTTAATCCCGAATGCATGGAACAAGCAAACATTTATCAGATCACGGACACAGAAGTTAAGGGAACTTGCCAGCAGAAGATCCAGCTATATCGGGTTGTCAAAGCAGGGCAACTACTTCACCAAGGAAAGTGGCTCACCAAGAGTCAAGTTCAACAGAAGTTTCCCCACCTGATGGGGGAACTCAACGCAATGGATACCATTTCTTCCTAAGGGGGGAGGACTGATCCAAATGGATATAGGTGGCCGGCCACCTATTCCACTAGCTCAAAATAGTTGTTCATTCTAGCAATTTTCTTGTACTTTTTTTACAGTTTTTTGGGTCTCAAACTTCCAGTGCCGTTTTGATGCCCTAAATGACTTTTTTTTGGCGATTTGGTGGTCCAAAGGGTTTCCAACAACATACATTTGGCCCTAGTTGAAAGTTGTAAATCTCGGATAGACCTTTCCAACGGGCTACCGAGCGCCCCAAATGGAATCATATGCAAAAGTTATGACCCCGGGAAGTTGACTATTCAACTAACCACCTTGGGGCCGCGAACATTATGATGGTTCATCTTCTAGGGTTAGGTTTTTGGATGTTTGGGATTCTTTCCCTCATGCTTATGATAAATAGGCCCTTTTGGCCTCTTTTTGTATTCAACTTGTCATGAATGAGTGTAGTTGCCACATCTCTTCTCAGAGATACAGCTACCACCATTCTAGCTGCTTTTATTTTTACAATTTATTCTATTTTTTTCATTTAATAGAATCTGATTTTGTTGTATCGTTGTGTTTCTTTCCATATATATGTGTATGTGAATATATATATATATATGCTCTTTGATTTCGTTCTCACATCAATCCGTATTAGAAAGAAGTAGTTAACAAAGTACTAAGAACCCTGCCAAGAAGTATGACCCAAAAGTATCTGCTCTAGAAGAACGAGATGATCTTGAAGACATGATAGTAGATGAACTACGTGGGATCTTCACTGTCTATGAGATGAGAAAAGGACAAGATGGAAAATCAAATAAAGAAGCACCATTTAAAGGCTTATCCAAGAACCAATCAGAAAACTCATATGATGAAGAAGCTCTTTTCATCAAAAAGCTTGAGAGAGGAATTGGAAAGTACAAGGTAAAGCTACCTCTAAAGTGTTTTAACTGTGGAAGAGTTGGACACTTTTCTTCAAAATGCCCTTATCCTAATAAAAATGGAAATGATGAGAAAGAAACCTCAAAGAAGTTCAAAAAAGAAAAAACAGGAAACAAAAAGAATTTCAATGAAAAGAAGAAGTTCCTTTACAACATGGAAGACAGTGAAGATGAGGAAACATAAATTCTATTCATGATAATAGAATTTCAAGCTCAAGATGATGAAGATGATGAATCATTGGAAGAAGGAGTAGTAGATCTAAGAGATGAATTAATCAATTCTCTTAAAGAACTTGATAAATGCAGGAAATAGAACAAGTAGTCAAACCAAATCAATAGTAATTTTAAAACCCAGCTTGAAGAGGATCTAGTTTTACAGCTCAAAAAGAGAATGAAAAAATCAAAGAAATTTGAAGAAGATATTATGCAGTGTAGAAAGAAGCTCGATGAAGAATCTATCAAGTCAAAATATGAAAGGAGTTCAAAGAATCTAGATGAGACCTTGAGTAGCCAAAGACCATCAAGTGATAAATCTGGTTTAGGATATGACAATGAAAGGAAGCCAGAATCTTCCTCCTTCACAAACCAAGAAAGAAAAACAAAGAGTTAGGTTGCTGCACTAAAGAGTCCAATTATTAAGAAGAAAATTCAGAAGTCTGTTGCCTCCTCTCATAATGAAGACAAAATTTATAGGATACCTAAAAGACCAATGAGAAGCAGGGTCCAGTAGATCTTTTTGGTCAGTGCTACACATGTCATAATTTTGGACATATGGATAAGGAATGTAAGCTAAGGAAGAGTGCTTCAATAGAAGGTCAAGAACAAAAGAAGGAATGGAAGAAGATGGAAGATATGAAGCAGGAAGATATAAAAAATCCTCAAACATAAAGGAATATTTTATGGATATTGTCACTACTATCACAAGTTTGGCCACAAAGTTGTTGACTGAAGAACCAAGAAAAAGGATCAAAGTAGGGAATTCAAGGAACACAAAATGTCAGTAAGCAGGGTACATCATGGAAAGATGTGGAGAAAAAGAGAAGACTACAATGAGTTAGAGGAAACACAAAATCCAAGCATCAAAGAAGTTTCCAAAGATGATGATGAGCATAATAGTGTTGCAAATAAGAATGACATTCATTATGATGAAGATGAAGAATACACTGATGGGGAGAAGGATTATAAACTTCTCTTCTAAATTCTCTCATGACCTAGAAGAGAACCCTGAAATGAGAATTAAAAGGGATCATATATTTAGGGGGAGTTAATATCAGAACAAGAAGAAGAAGAGTCATACGAGTACTTGGTAAAAGTTATCTTCCTAAAAAACAAGGAGAAGTGTAGAAGTGACAAATTGAAAAAGGAAACTAAGGTCTACATGAAAGAACTCAAAGACAAACAAATGAATATATCTCTATCACAAAAAGAAGAAAGATGTTAGCAAGCGAAGATACACAGTTCAAGACAACAAGCAACCACTAGCATGGAAGACACCATGAAGCATAGAAGATAATGCCTGATCTTAGGGGGAGATTGAATCCTAAAATATTAGGGCTTGAACCTTAGAGGACGACTGTTGATGTAATGAAATTCTGATTAAACCATCATGAAATCAAGTTTAAGTGGAAGAAATGAAGAAGGGTAAAACATTGAGAAGTTCATCTCCATAATCTTTAAATTTAAATTTTTTAAAAGATGACGTAGATTAGAAATCAGATCTACTATTGTCTCGTTACTTGGTTGATAAACCCCTGTTTCTGTTTTCAAAACAATTGGTATCAGCTACCACAATTGGATTTTATCTCAGTTTTGAAGAAGGAAATTGTTAATAGAGGAGGATCATTGTGATATGGGGAGTTTTATAAACTCATCGTGCAATTTCTTATTCAAAGACTCACTAGAAGAAGGTAAAGAAGGATGCTAACTTGATGATCATCACCAAGTCCAAGTTAACTAGAGGAAGAGAAGAAAAAGAAGGACAGTTGTCTGAAAAGAGAATGATTGGAAATTCTATGTCAAGATGGTTACAGCAAGGGCATAATAGGTTATCCTTTGTCATTGTTGTCGAAGGGGGAGAATGTTTAGGTGTTTCCAGGGATAATTTTAAGGACCCATACTTATTTAAAAGTGTATAAACGTTGGCGAATCTTACCAATTCATAAAATGTCAACTATAAAATATTTGGTGATATTTTTCTAAAATTATTTCAATTTATAAGGATTTTATATAGTTTATATAATAATTTGGCAATTTTTAGAGTGAAAAACGTTTACCCCATCAAAATTGGGTGAAATGGGGCTTCAAAAAATGAAAATTGCCGAATATGTTTTTGGAAAAAAACATGGAAAAATAGCCCATGAGCTAAATTTCGCCCCTAAAATTATCCTTGGGTGTTGCCATCAATGATAAAAGGGGGTAATGTTGAATGTGGTTGTCATTGATGTCAAAAGAGTTTAGTAATGAAAAAGGAATAACCAAGGACATGATGCCAAGGAAAACTCAGTGAATGACAAAGGAATAACAAAGAGAGTGATGAAATGGACTCTATGATGATGTGGCAGATGTGATGACATGGCATGGCATGTATGATGATGCAGCATGAAGTTGAAAATACATCTGATGGTATTCTGGTGCTATCAGGAAGTCATTGTTTCATCCTGACATCATTCTGTATAAATATGGAAATTCGGTGAAAATCAAGAAATTGATTATGGAAAAATTAGTCAAAACCAGTCTAACAAATTTTCCTAAGTATAGAATTAATGGTAAAAACTAACTGCGTGACCTCAGTAAAATGATCACCACATCTTACGGTTGATGTCTTAAATAAATTTGAGGGCATAGACCTCTAGGATGTTGTTTGGTGCATCCAACCATGGTCTTGGATTGTCCAATGAATCTCTGAGGAGGAAGATATGAATCTGCCAAAAGTGCCTCCCACCCATATTTGCACTACTCTAGTAAAGTGCCTGCCTAGGGAAAATGAAGAAGAGTCTGATGGTGAAACAAGTTGTGTTGTGTTCAATGAGGTGTCCGACATCCTCTTGTATCATTGCTTCATGGTTTTGGTGAAATGAAAAATCCACCTTAGGTTTTGGACAAATTGTCTAAGTATAAAAACTCCTTGCAAATCTACCCAGGTAGCCTTTGTAAAATGCCCGCCACCTCCTATATATGATGGATAAAATTATTCTAAAGTTTTAGGGACTTAGAGTGTTTATTTGTGCATCTGACCATATGATTATCTTATCCAAAAGGGTTTTGAGGAAGAGGATATAAGTATGCCAAAAGTGTTATCTCGCATAGTTTCCATTGTCCCAGCAAAATGCCCGCCAAGGTTTGATGATGAGGTCGCAGAAGGGTAGTTTGGCATGGTTTGAGTCAGTATCATATTCCTCACATTGTGGATATCTTACTTTCCAATTTTTATGAAAAATTAAAATCACCTTGGTGACCTATGATTTGAAGAAATTTATCTAAATGTCAAATCAGTATTTTTGAGAGACCACTTTCAAATGCCTGCCAGAGGTTATGTGTGTGTCAATATATTTATCTTTTGATATGGTCTTGTTCATTGTTGAAATGTATATCTATCCATGCTATTGGTGTTACTTATGGTGATCAGATAAGGAAAATATCAATCTTCCAAAATAGAAGAAAAAATGTTTTGCATATTCAAAAGTATGAAAAATTGACTAAGTGTCAAAAACAGGTGTTTGAGAGGTCAGTTGGAAATTCTTGCCAAGGGTTGTCTTTGTGCAACTAAATTTATCAAATGTCATGGATGCATTCTTTGGTAAGATTTCCATCTACTCATGACTTCAAGTCTCCATCTGGTGTTCACACATGTGAAATATAAGTCAGCCAAAATGAGAAGTGTGTTTTGATGTTCTAATATAGGCTGATAAGGCATTTGGAAATGCTCGTCAGAGATTGTCCTGATGATGATAAATTTATCTGAGAAAATGGGGTTGTTCTTTGATGAACTTTCTATCTAGCCATGTTCTTATTTTTTCATATGGTGACCACATGAGGAAGAAATCAATCTACCAAAAGCTAGAAAAATATTATTTTGCATATTAAGGTTAAAAAATGGTTAAGTGTTGAAAAAGGGCTAAGGAAAGTAACCATAGGCCCATATGCCCCCAAGGGACTAAGGCATAAGATGTCAAGGACCTAATATGCCCATACTAAGGGCTAAGGAAGCCCAAAGAGGGCTAAAGATTCCCGTAGGGGCTAGGGTTAAGCCCAAAGGGGCCTACACTACTACATTTTTTTCCTTTAAGGGGGGTTGTCTTCCACCCCCAAAAGTGATCTATGGGGGGGGGGGGGGGTTGGCTTTTGCGGCATTTTTGGAAAAACCACCCCTAAAGGCACCATGTTAAAATTTTTTTCCCTTTAAGGGCGGTTTTTGACGAGATTGGAACCGCCCCCAAAAGTGACTTTTGGGGGTGGTTTGTGACCCCCATCGTAGAGGTCTACGGAGGTGGTTTTAAAAACCCTTCATAGACCCCTTCATATAGACCTATGGGGGCAGTTTTGAACCCCGTTCATAGATACCTATGAGGGTAGTTGTGAACCCCCCTCATAAGCCCCCTGGCACAAATCTACAGGGGCAGATTGGAACCCCCATTGTAGATGACTATAGGGGTGGTTTCAAACCCCCCTTGTAGATGCCTATAGGGATGGTTGTGAACCCCCCTCTTATAGTGCTATAGGGGTAGTTTGGAACCCCCCTTTTAGAGGCCTATAGGGGCATTTTAGAACCCGCCTCGTAGAGGCTTATAGGGGTGGTTTTGAACCCCCCTCGTAGAGGGCTATAGAGGCAGCTTGAAACCCTTATAGGGGTGGTTTGTGACCCCTATAGGGGTGGTTCTAAACCCCCCTCGTAGACACCTATGGGGGAGGTTCAGAAATCCCCCCTAAATGTACTTATTACAAACCTTTGGGGGCGGTTACAAACCACCCTCGTAGGTATCTACAAGGGAGGTTCTAAACCCCCCTCGTTGTAACATACAAGGGCAATTTTGAACCCCCCTCGTAGTGACATATGAAGGAGGTTTAGAACACACCTCGTAGAAACATACAAAGGAGGTTTGAAACGCCCTCTATAGCCATAATAAATCATAATAAAATATATTTTATTAAAAATATCAATATTGCAATATCAATAGGGAATGGAGGAATCGAACCACCAACCTCCTACTTGCAAGGCAGGCGCTCTTCCATTGAGATAGCACCCTTTCAAAATTGGGGAGAGGAACAATATGAACATCTAGATTGCATCATTTGTAATTCTAAGAAAAGACAATAATATCCAAAGACAACCATGCTTAAAATCCAATTTATTTTTCAAAACATACTGATAAGCACAAAAGTATACCATAATAAGGCAACAAAATATCAAAAACAAATATACAATCTATTAAGGTGGTCTGCAAAAGGGTCTAAATGCCATATTTTATTTTATTTTTCTACTCGTGCTGACTGATCTCCTTACAATGGTACTTTGACTTGAGACACAAATTTCCTACCAATGTGAGCAAGGATGCACTATCATGGCATGATTTACAACCATTGATATATCCCAAGATAATCCAAAAAAAAATAGCTCTAGATAAGATAAGATAAGATAATTTTATTAATGTCCAACAAATGACCATAGAAGTAGGTCAATGGGATTGTGTGGTAACATGATTTCAATACAAAGTGGGAGCGCTAGGGCTATCTTTTTAATCAGTGGGTTATGCACAAAGTGGGAGCGCTAAGAATATGAACATGATGTATGGAAGGTTGAGGCTGGGTGTGAATTATCTAGTTGTCTGGCATAGTTTTATCTACTTAAGGCTCGGCGGCCTAATCTATCGGCTAAGGCTTGGTTGGAAGGAGAGGAGTTCCCCCACATGTGGTTTTTGTGTTGCTGATGTTATTGGAAAGTGGGTCAATCACGAGGAAGGGATCAAGTTAAAAAAATAAGGTAGGCTTGTGTTAGATTCAAAAATTCTGAGCCATTTTGAACACCCATTTTAAGAAAAAAGCCATTTAATTTCCATGTCTAGTTTCATGTTCTTCATGGCTTCATGACATTTAAGTGCTTTGAAGGAACTAGAGTTTTCTTATGAAGCTAGCATCATGTTGCTCTTGGTTCAACAATTTCAAGAGTAGTTAACATTTGTATAATAAGTTCTTAGCCAAATAACTTGGTTTGCAAAGGCTGTGACAAATTGCATTCTAGGGAAAATTGACGTAGGACATGATAAAAAGTTATAAACGATGGTGGGACAACAACAGGAATCCCTAGGACAACAATACTAAAGATCCACGCAACAAAAATAATAGAAAGTGAATTCAACCATCACCATTTCCCAACCAACATCGAAGCTAGACACTGAGATCACAATCTCTTATTTCGATGGCTCTTAATAAACACAAGTTGGATTCCTAAATCAGAATTCTCAAATCTTATTTCAAGACCCAACAAAATCTAAGGAATCCCCAAGAGATAATGGTGGTTGAGTGCATATGGATTACCAAGAGATACCTTGGTGGTAGTTTGATGCTTGGTTGTTTGACCAACAAATTTATAGAAAAAACTATTCACCTATAGAATGATTTCAAAGTTGTTATTGAAAGTAATTCTACCCACTTGAATAGAAGTATGCCATGTTCGTGTGTTGATTTCAAAGTTGTTATTAAAACCAATTCTATAAATATCATTGAAAATGAAAATTGGTTGTCAACCACGGTATTGTTACTCCAATAATTTCCTGGCACACATGTTCACTATCGTTGCAGCGATTGGGCCATTCTAGACCAACTCATTTAATGTTGCCTCTTTATTGTTGAGTCTGGAGTTCGTGCTAAGGCTTTGGGCCAATCCCTTCCAGATGAAAAGGATAAATTCGATGTTTTTTTATTGCACAACATAAGACATTAGGGTCTGCAAATGGTTATCTATTCTCCGTGGCATTTGCAGCAGCCCCAATCATTCTCTTTACCTTTTTGGTGCCACTCCCTCCTTGGTATAAAGCAATTCGCAAAAATATTTCATTGTTTCCTACCTTACCAAGGATTCTTGAAACTTTATTTTTATGCAAATTTACAATCTAATCTCTATACCCAAGAGCATTGTATACAACAGAAAATTATAGCTTGCATAATGGGGCATCACTTTTGTAAATCTTGTGCAACCTCGAGACTCATCATGTCCGTCTTAATTTCCCTGTAGGAAACCAAAAGACTCAAATAAATTGATTAGGTGATGTAGTCACAAATTGTTTACCATCAGGACTAACCCTTTATCTGGAAGCTTAAGTGTTGCAGGAGACCAGTACTCAATCAGCCATTTAGTATCTGTAGAAATGACCCTGTCAAAAAACATGGTTGTACTTCATAACTTTTACTGGACCACTGTGACTCTTATTTGAAATAATAAGCTCACGGCTATCAGCATGTGCATCATAAATATGGACATCAGGTGAATTCCAATCATTGTTTTCAAGCTTTGGTTTGAATTCACCTTACTTGAAGACCCATTCTATAGTCCCCAGAATAAATAGCACTCAGATCATTACCATCATATCATAGTTGACTACATCATAAATTTCAAGGGTTAACAAGTTCTTGATGGTAGAGCTTTGCTTCATGTTGATGATGCCCCTTGATGAATTTTCTTGCTAGTAGCTATGGGATGTATTTTCTCATGATTATTTTGGCTATTGGTGTAGTTTCATATGGATGATTTTGGATGTGCATTTCACTCATACATCACTTTTTCATGATTTGGATCATCTCATTATGGAGTACCATGGTATGGGTGGTTTGTTGTAGCATTTCCATGGCATGGACTCTAAACTTGAAGAACCCTTCTAGCTTATTGAAGCAGTTTATATTTTTATGATGGATTTTTATTAGAGTGCCCTCATCCTTTGACCCTTGGTTAGTTTTATTAACCATCTCTTCTAGTGTGACTTGTGTGTGTATTCTAGTGAGATATGTTAGAAAATTGAGGTGCTCGTTGGTTGTTGATCTGAAGAAAGAAATATGAATAGATTTATCAAGATGATTCCATGATGGTTTTGTTGGATTTGTTATCAAAAAGGAAAGGTCATAAATTATGTTCCTTGACCAGGGATCTATGTATGTAGCAACAGTTCCATGTTTTCAGATCTAATTTTGTAAACTTGTGGGGTCTTACTTTTACAACCATCTAGAAATGTAGTTGAAGGACACATGCCCGTATTTTCATCAGTCCAAGAACCATTTTGCAGCAATGTATCATTTATCAGTCAAGGAGACAATCAGATCCTCGTTGTGTCTAGAGAAGCACTACAGTGAAGTGGTAAATTGAAGCACAAAAGTTTCTTGTCCTCATATTTGGCACCAATCACATATCCTTGAAGTAGTATGTCATCTCTAGAAGAATCTAAGAAATGGAAGCTTGAATATCTTGATGTATTTGAGAAGCCTTTGTCATCTACTAGAGTCTTATTACCATGTGTTTGATAGACCTGTAACAGTGATATCCTCAGGATCCAATAAAGACTAAATACAGATAAGTGGCAGCCTTTTATTGCAATCCATAAAGTGTATGAAAAAACCCCTGTTGTATCAAGTTTTCCTATTGCTTTTCAAACAAGCAATGGAGTTCTGTAATGTGATTAATGTGATTTCTCCTTAACTAAAATTATATGGCCTTCTCTGCCATTGACACTCCATGTGACAAAATCTCTATTACCACATTATCCAGGGACTAGGCTTAGATATTTTGACCATATTATGCTTGGGTCTTATACAACACTTCATGTATGGTTTATGCAGAGTTATATGCATCATTTTATACAAGGATATTGGATGGTCATTATTACATATGTTGAAGGCATAAGGGATTTTCATGGGTGACTGGAAAATATGGTAAAGAGTGAGGGATGATCTTGTGTATGGTTTGGCATAAATTCCATCATCATGTCTGGTTTGGCATGAGACAAATAAGGCTTGGTTTGGCCTATACTTGGTTTTCTATTCTTACCATTAGCAAGAGGGCTCATTGCTTAATACACTAAAGAGAAACATTGTGTGCCCAAAGAGTTATGACAATGTAGTGAGACCCATAACTGAACCACTGTTGGTTATTGAGTGGTGACTATAAGTAGTTTACTAACCATAAACAAATAACTCTTATGCGAGGCCTAGACTAGTCATAACCTTTCCCTAGCAATGGCTTAGATTTCTCACCATAAATAATACAAGGGTCACATTTCCTCTAGAACTGACTAGGGCTGCATTACATGCTAATTCCAAAATAACATTTTCTTTCTTGTGGTGTAATCCACAAGGTATCAAAATCCAACAATGTTAAAAGCTTTCTCTCAAAACAAGATGGCACAAAATATTTTTTTAAGTTATTACTCCATTCCCTATAGAAAATCCTATCAAATGAGTTATAAAAAATTTGGTCCTATAACAAAAAGAGATTAATGCCATCATGAGGATCTGTACGAAGCCATTGATGTGATCCTTAAAGAACTCAAGAAAAAGTAGCTACAAGCAGTTGAACCTTTCAATCCAGCTACCTATAGCTTTGTGCATGTGTATCAAGTGAAGAGATCTAGTCGCCGAGAAGTGATGAGCCTGAAAGCAAGAAAGGCAAGCATGAAGAAGATTGGTTTTCATGAGTATGATGATAAGGGGTTCCAACTGTCAAAAATCCATGCAGTGATTTAATGATCTAGAAAAGGAGGCTATCAAGCTCTTTAAAATATTCTAAGCAATAATATGCTTAAGAGTTCTACCATAAACATATATGGTACATATAGGAAAGAGTTTCAAAATAGAAGCTACTATGTTAAGTGCACCACTAGAGTTTAATATTAGTACAGATGATCAAGTTTGTGCATTGTTTAGTTGCAGTGAAAACAAGTACAGGGAATGGAAAAATCAATGTGGAATGGAAGGCCCAACTTTTATAGGAGACAAAAACTGTTGCAGTGAAAATTAAATTATCTTCCCAAGTCAGTAGGAAGACTCGTAATAATCAAAACTCTCTCCAAGCATTTCCTCAACAAGTAAAGGAAAGTGGAAGATTGATTTCATCATTGATTACAGTAGGTTTGTGCTGCTCAACTTCAGGTTTTTAGCCAATGTCAATTAAGGTTGGTGTAGAATTCTTCTATTGGTCCAATAGAGAGTTAGCCCCAAGAAAGGGATGCACATTCTTGATGTTCCAATAGACTGTTCCATTGTTAAATATGTTCAAATCAGCACCCCTCCTTTTTCCCAATAGGGGCTCGTCGACACCTTTATGCTTATATTCCATGATAAATTTTGAACAACATGGTGGTGAAGTTGGGAGTGAAACATTATCCAAATTTAGTGGGGTCAGTGGCTCAAGTAAGCAATGTGATTTCTAATTTACTAAAATTATATGGACTTCTCTGTCATTGACACTCCATGTGACAAAATGTCTATGACCACATTATCCATCGACTGGGCATAGATATTTTGAATATTATGCTTGGGTCTTATGATGCGTCTGAGTTACAGGTATCTGATAGCCTTTTTCCCCAAAGTAAAGAACAAGAAAGGGTGAAGAAATACACTTGTTTTGCGGGAGAAATGATTTACCTTGATTATTTAATGAAGTTGTTTTAAATATTATTCTTGTATGTTTGAAAGCGTGTTCAATAAAATAATTATATTAAAATCAAGTATGATTGAGCAGGTAAAGGTACACTAAGGGACAAAAACGCAAATCAAGTGAAGGACTGAAAGAAAAGCTTGGCACCTTTTTCCTTGATTTCTAGAGAGAACTCATGTTCAAATAAAATCAGCAATTAAACATATAGTTAGGTTAAGCATTAGAGGCATATATATACGGGCCTCTCGGCTAGCGAGGGGGAGTTGTTGCCATTTTTGAGAACCATCATTTTATGTTTTTATACTATTGAGACAATTTGTGTTACAGACTTTTATCAAACCATGAAGTTACTATTTTGAATAAAGATTTGATGTTGCTTTCAATTCAGCGTCTGTTATAGGTCAAATATGCACTTCTCTGTCCGTAATCACATTAAGCTGTCGATCACACAAAAGGACAACATGGATTGAAGAGCAAGATTTCCCTAGATGATGCATGGACTTGGTTTACCCCTCAGCAGCTAACAAAACCCTGTTTTAACCTACATTTTAACATGTGCACTACTCTACATGCATGATAGTAGCACATTTCTTGAAGTGTGCCCTACTCTACAGGCATAATAGTAGTGCACACCTGCTAGTATTCCCTACTTTACTTAAGCAAACTAGCGCCCACCTCAAAAATAGTTGCAAACATTGGTTGTAAATCACTGAAGTTGCATATTGTGCGCTACTCTACTATGAAAAACTCGCGCACATCTTAAAATGTAATAAAAATATATTCATTTGACGAATTGAGATTAGTTGAAGTTGGTTTGCAACTTCCCCAACTTCCCAATCAAACTACCTCTCGATCCAAACTGCCTACCTTGTCCCATAAATACAAGGGGGATAGATGAGAGAGAAAAGGAGAAACAATGCATTAAGGGTTGTTATGCTGGAGGAATTCCAAAGTTATTGTGAAGAGTAGGAGTCTAGAATCCGGTTGCAGAAGCACTCTGAATGATTAGGTATAATTATACTGGTTATTCGCTTTTGACAATAAAGGTTGAAATACCCTTCCTGTCCCAATCAAATGTCTAATGGATTGCATATTTGTTTGGATTAAATGCTTGATTGTATTTGATGTTTAAATTACATTTCAATTTCATCATTGTTATATCAGTCAAGATACGCTAAGGAAGGTATCTTTTGTATTGCAGGCTCACCAAATGGAAGATCAAGTGAAGGATTGATCGAAGGAGCAAGCAAAAGCTAGGATCGAACGTCGTTAATAAGGTATGCCTTCAAGAACCTTGATCTCTTTCCTTTTGTAGAAGCCTATGTGATATGATCAATGTATTTACCTGTCACCCTAGAAGTTGGTAGTATTCCTCTCCTCGCTATAGGGTAGAAATCCCGAACAAGAAGTATTTTAAGGCTAACTTGTTCAATATGTTAGAGTGAAACATAAAAATTGGATATACACTTGCTTACTTGACAGTGAAAATCTCAAGAGCTAAAATTGAAAAAAGTAATAAATACAATGACGATTTTGAAATGGTATCCAAAATGTAATATTTTCCCATAACTCTACCAAAAACATTGGAAAGCGGAGCGTTTTAATTAGAGTTTATCCACTCATAGTGGGAGCATCAAATTTATGCTTTTCAAACTTCCATGACGAATATAAAAAATGAAATAGAAAGGACTATTCCAGCGAAAGCTTTCATTTTGCCTTTAATTTGTTTGTTAAGTAGTAAGCAACATTTCAATTGAGAGTAGTTCTGAAGTCCAAAACACGGAAAGAAACAAAGTCATAAGTTATTAACGCAATATAGGTTTACTAAAAACTAGTTAGCAGTAATTGGGTACAGTAAAACCTTATTTGGAATTAAAGTAAAATTTTAAGGTAAACATTTGGAGTAAAATGAAAGAATCTCCAAAAATCTAAACCTTAGATAAAAAAAATTGAATGTAATTGAGCATGTAATTTTTCTCTTTCTTTTAGAAGAGAGGGTCACTAGTTCGACTCTTAACATTAGTAATGTTTATGCATCAAAATTCTTGTTTTCTAATAGAGGTGAAACCACTAACGATAGTGACAATGCAGTTTAACCTAATGGAGATTTTGATTTTTTGTTCAAGCTTCACAAAGCACCTTCATGGGTTTTTTTTGGTTCAATTTGAACAAGAAGTCCTCATCTTGTTTTCTCCACGAAGTGTTCCATATCAACCAGAAACCTACATGTTTTCTTGCGATAATACAAAGTTTCCATCAGCAAACGACCTTCTGTATATTTTGCATTTGAAGTGAAGCTAGGAATTATTGTATTTGAGAAAAATTTAGACACTTGAGAGCCTAGATTTGATGCTATTGTTTATGTTCCAGGAGGAATTCATTTTTAGCAAAACAAATACTCTGTTTTTTTTGCTGGAAATCCCATAAACTTGTGTAATGTAGTTTGGAGTGTGGAATATGGCTTTGGATATTTGAAAGAGAGGATAGCATAATGACATTCTATGGTTGTTTATGAAGGAACTAATCCATAGCTTCTCTAGTATTAGCACTTGAATTTTTTTCAAGGTTTTGGAACAATGGATTGAGTCATGATGAAGGATGGACTACCCAAAACTTGAAGCCACACCGAGGCTTGCCGAGAATCTGTAAGTAGATATCACATTTCCTTTCTCTATAAATTTTCTCTAGTTTTGGTAATAATGTATTAACTACTACCCAGAAAACCGGAAATGTGATATTTACCTTGAGAAAAGCATATATTTAATTCAACAAGAATTTCCAAAAAAAGGGAAGAAAAAACTTGCATTCTCAAGAAAAACTAACTACGAGGTTTAAGGAGCTCCAAGGTACCCATCCTCACTGGTTATATCCTTTAAATCATAGCCAAAGGTTTGTCCCAATAGGTTAGTGATTTTAACCTAGGAGTATCCTACTCCATCCCTTGTACACCACATGGTGTGCTGCTCTTCGATATCTCATGTTACTCCAAATATTCCATAAACATGACAATTGTAGTATTAATAGTATTGAATGTGATCTCTCCAAACGCTTCAAAGACTAATTTCTGTTGGAGATAATTCCTCCCGCCAAGTGTCTAAATCCACCAACCACCGTACAAGAAGTTAATACAATTAGGTGAAGAAGTAAATGAGCCTCGGGTGAAGAGGCATCGATATGTTCAATGTATTTTGGTGTTCATTTTAGTTCTGGAGTAATGTAGAAGAGCCATAGAGCTCCATAGAGAATTGGCCTCTGTTTTGTGTTACCTTTTCTGGCATACTCTGTTCGGTTATGCTCTGCCTCCACAGAATTTGTCATGGTATCAGAGCTGTAGTGACGAATCCTCCTTCACCAGCCATGTGAAGGTTCACAGTGTTGGTCAGCCAAGCCAACCTGTTTCAGAGAAAGGAGTAGGAGCAGCCGTCTCCAGTAAACCCCAGCCGTAGTCGCTAGAAGAGAAACCTCAGCCATTGTTCTGATTGTAGGGTTGGAGAGACCCGTCATTTTAATTTGAGAGAGCCATCGTCGCGAGTGTTGCAGCCACCTGTTGAAATCTATTGTCGGTTGAGTGAGGAGAGCACCTGTGCTAAGGGGAGGCACTCCTCTAAGTTGGTGTGTGTGGTGTAAGGCCGTGCAAGCAAGCAACAAATTCATAGGTGAATGATGGAGTGTTTACAATTTAGTATGGAGGTGTTTGCATGAGGAGAAAGGACAAAATTTGAGGTTTACGCAGGAGATGAAAGCTGGCCAGAATGCCCAGTTCAGAGGAAGAAGCCATACCCGACGCTAAATGGCACCCATTAGAGAAAAAATCACCACTAATGTTAATTCTGCCTGGTGACCTCAAAGTTACAAAGGTTAGGAAATGCATCAGAACCCGTTGAAGGAAGAGTCGACTCCATTCCTTGGTGGCCAACAGATTTAGAGAGCGGTTTCATCCCTGTTGTGGAGGCCGAACCCTTAAGGAAGGGCCATGACCTGTGGAGGCGCTCACATAGTAGAAGATTGTCGAGCTAAGAGTTTGAGATAGGGTCAAATAGAGGAGCCTATGGCAGAGCCGCTGAGCCCGAAAGGAGCCAGGAAGTCTGTGTGAAGGAGATAGCCACCGCACCTGTGTGAAGGAGTCAGCCTGTGTAGGTTGTATGTGGTTGAGTCCCACTGCCCTCCTGCATGCTCGATTTCATTAGAGATCCCGTGGAGCCACCTGCTCTGGAGAACCGTTGTGTGAGAGGAGGCGTGAGTTAAGCCTAACCCAGAAAACAATAAAAGAGGAGCTATTGTGTGTTGGAAGGCTCGATCTGGTGGAGGCCACATAGAATGGCCACTGTTTCAGAGTAAATTCCTGGAACTTTGGTTCTTCCTTCGGTACCTCGTGTTTGTCCTCCTTAACAGTTGCCTCAGAAGCAATAGAAGCATCCGCTGGAATATTATCCCTGCCTGAGCCAAATACAAGCTTCCCTGATGGACGACACTGTGAAGCATCTGAAGAAGAACTGGGGCCTAATTTTTTATTGTTCGTAAGATGTGATGTTGTCGCTGAACTTCCAGATGAAGCCAATAGTCCATCCAGACGCCTTCCACCTGACGATAACAGGACTTGCAATCCAGGCGCTTGTAAGAAGACGACCGAGAACTGTAGTCACAACTAACCATGACACGTCCGAGGAGGTATCAAAATTCATCTTAATGTTTTGATTTGGAGGCGTCCCAAAGCCAACATTCTCAATATAATTAGAGCCTTCTGAGTTTCCTAATACAACAGGAACGTTGGCACTACTTGTGCTCAACCGGCGCTGCATGTATGTAGAATTACCATTACTACTTGCGTCGTGGATTCTGGAAATCAAGGCGTTTGCCCGATTCTTTCTCTGCAAAACCACGTTGGTCCAATCACTGAGATTGACATTGGGATGCATATATACGTGGATCAGTCCTACTGCCTCTGCTTCTGCTTCCACCAGTATGTGTAAATAAAATTGCAGAGGTGCCTCCAAGCTATCATCGCCAAGATTAACAGTTGCAGTAAAAGTAGTACCAACAATGTTGTGATGATATATTGTGCAGCCGAAACTCCTCCTTCGTCTAATTGATACAAGGGTTGAAGATCAAGGAGACTCTCTGTCTGTCTTGGAAACAGAGGAAATGCAATTTCTTTGCACAGAAACAAAGAAAGATGCATGGCCGGTGTTTGCGTTCATCCGTTCTCCAGTCTCCTTAGAGTCACGGTAAGAAGCTGAAGACGAGTACTACTTATAGGTTTAATTATTTTGTACCTATGGTGATAAATTGCAGAGGATGGATATTCTGGTGTGGAGGTTCGTGTGACTCACATGCCGGCGTGAAGAGAAGGGGTTTCTCTTTTGAAAAAGAGAACCTGTTGAAGTTTGCTGACCACCGATTGTGTGCAACCCTCAGAGTGAATAGAAGGCTATCCTAAGAACCATTAGAAGAAGCCTCCTCGTTGACTGCTATAAGAGATTCGAATCCCTTCCTGAAGGAAAATAACAGAGTCTATATGTAGAGAAGAGACCTGTGTAAAAGCCTTTATCTGTAGCTGCCTGGACATGTTCAAAGAGAGGGTGTAATTTGCTGAGCGGAAGTGTTTCCTAGTTGAGTGTTTTGCATTAAGGGGGTGTTATTAACAGGTCTTGCAGCCAGCAAGCAGTTTTATATTTTTTTTTAGGGGGCGATAGGGAAGGAGAAGCAAGTAGGAGACTTGCAAGAAGAAGACAAGTGCCAGCACAGAACACCTGCAACAAAGAAGAGAAGAAATGGGTTACCAAAGCAGACTCAAGCAGATCAAAAGAAGAAATGCAAGGGCAGAGGCAAAGTATTTTGCACATAGATATGGAGAAGTTCCCATTGCAGAGGAGCTTATTAACATAGTTGAAGTCCAAGAGGATATTCAGGATAATTGGAGCAGCAGAGTTCTCCTAGTACCCCCACATTTTTTAGGTAAAAATTATGAGTTTTGGGCTATTAAGATGAGAAATTTTCTTAGAGCAGAGGATTTGTGGTATTTAGTTCAAAATGAATGTGTGCATCCCCTAGATCTAGAGGCTTTTGAGGCCCTAACAGAAGACCAAAAATTGCAGCAGCATGAATTAGCCTTGCATCTCATCCAATGAGCTGTGGATGAAAGTATTTTCCACAAGATTGCAGCAGCAAAGACTTCCAAGGAAGCATGGAGAATCTTGGAAGAGGAGTTTAGTGAAAGGGGGAGTGACATGTGCAAGCAGCCAACAGTGTCACAGCCTGTTGAAGAAGTAGCAGAAGAGAATTATGCAGTTGAAGCAGAAGACAGCCTAGTTGTTAGTGAATCCCATGGTGTAGAGGCACTTATGGATGAATATGAAGATGGAACTGCCATTGCAGCAGTCAAAACTCTAGCCATAGAAGCTATTGAGAAATTCGGTGAACCCCACACAGTTGTGGATAATGAAGTTGAAGAGCTTGCTATACCAGCAGAAGCACTTTCCCCAAACACAAATGAAGATGAAATTGTTGTAATAGTTGAAAAGGATGCAGTAGTCTTAGTCAAAGCTACTGAAGTAGAAGTTGAATGTTTGCATGAAATGGTTGAGGACTCTATCAGCCAAGCAGAGCCTGTTAGGTTTGAGAACAACAAAGCCCACTGTGCAAAGCCACAAGTGGATGAAGATGGTATTGAAGATGAGGAAGCTGCCAACCCATATATTCTTGAAGATGAAGCTGTCATAGCAGCAATAGAAAATGGTGAATTAGCAACTCAAGAAGTTGCAGGACAGCCAGTAGAGGATAAAAAAGAAGCTGAAACAGTAGAACAAATTGAAGAAGAAGAGCTCATGAAGAGCATGCCAATGAGGGTAGAAGTTTTTCCTAACAGGTTAGATGTTTGTGCATGTGCAGGTGCATATAGAAATCAGCTTGCAATTGAGCAAAATGTAAATGAATATGATGATGAAATCATTCAAGAGTTTCTAAAGAATGTGGACAATGTGATGTCCTTATTTGAAGCAGAAAATGGAAAAGAAGGCAGCATTGGAGCTGACAAGTATAATGAAGATCATGAAGACTGTAATTTTATTGCTGAGTTTGACAAGATTATCGAAAGTTGCATCGAAGATGAAGCATTTGAATTCAATAAAATATTTTACAGTGTGATACCAGATGGATGCCCAGTTTCCCAAAATCTGAAGGGGAATGTAGGTCTAGACCAAGAAGAGTGCTAGCAGGCAACAGTTGATTCTCCATTGCAAGAGAAAGTTGATTCCAGTTGTGATGTGTATTGTAATAAAGAACAATGCTCACAAGGGGTTATTGATTTAGAGGTCTCACAAGATTTTTCGATTGGAAAGAGTTCATACTGCAACCAACAAGGTCAAGATGAGGGGCTCATTCTAGGGATTCAGATGATTCAAAGAAATTTGTCTATCTCATCAACAAACAATGCCACCAAGAAATAGATGTTTTTGAGGAAACAAAATTTACAGGAAAAGATGTTTGTCCTCGCCAAAAACAATGTCTATTGGAGGAGAATGTTTATTCAAATGAAAAGCAGTACTCTGAAGAGGGAGTTGGGTCACAGGAGTTGCGAGGTTCCGAGAGTGTTAAAGCTTGCAATGAACAACGCCAATATGGAACAGTCCATTGTAATAAAGTTGACGTTTCAGATGATGTGGGACTTATCAATGAACCATGCCAACATCAACCAGGTAAAACGAGGGAGTCCTAAATTTCGGAGGAAGATGTGTACAGTGAGAAAGGACAATGCCAGAAGAAAATTATCGATTTAATGGATGATGGATCTTTTGAGGAACAACTTCCTTTGTACAAAGAAGAATGGCAGCAGCTCAAGATTGATTCGAAAGAGTCAGAGGAAGCCATTGAACATAAGCCTGTTATAAAGGAGCACTGTGAGGAAGAGACTATTGATTCAAAGGAAAGAGAACATGTAGAAGGGAATGCACTCATCTGCAAAGAAAAATGCCAAGAGAAGAGAGCTGATTCAAAAGAATCACATGATTCAGTTGACAATATACCTGTTAAGAATGAGCAGTGCCAAGAACTGATCAGTGAACCTGAGAAAATGCAAGACATTAATGGAAGATTCAAGCCCAAGGAGCTTAAAGAAAACATGAAGAAGAAGGTGAGAATGAAGAAGAAGATGAGAAAAATTCCAGAGTTCAAGGTCTGGAGCAAACGAAAGAAAAAGAAGTTGCTGCATCAGCATGCAGCAGATAAGAATGGTAAGATAATTTTGAGCTTTGACATGAACTAATGTAAGCCTAGCTAAGACTTAGACCAACAGGCATTAATGTTTTACGTTTTTTGTTGAAAGCCCATAAAGGCGTTGCATGTATGCTTTAGATGTTAGTAGTTTGTTTATGGTCGGAATTATGGGGGAGTGTTGGAGATAATTCCTCCCGCCAAGTGTCTAAATCCACCAACCACCGTACAAGAAGTTAATACAATTAGGTGAAGAAGTAAATGAGCCTCGGGTGAAGAGGCATCAGTATGTTCAATGTATTTTGGTGTTCATTTTAGTTCTGGAGTAATGTAGAAGAGCCGTAGAGCTCCATAGAGAATTGGCCTCTGTTTTGTGTTACCCTTTCTAGCATACTCTGTTCGGTTATGCTCTGCCTCCACAGAATTTGTCAATTTCAGCTTTCACAAACCTGGAAATTGTCACCCAGATTGATAGAAAATGATTCAACCAGAGGGTCTACGCTAAACCAACTCCCCTCCTTGCTCCGAACCTCAAGCCTTCTGATATGATCATTGCAGAGAAGAGTTAAACACAAAAAATTTGTGTGAGGTATGAGAGCAAATTAGGAAGATGAGTGATTACTATTGCTATGTGGCGAATAGTATTTCATACGAAGATTACTTTTGCATGATTTCTCAAAGATTGATTTGTAGTATTTTGAGAACGTTTCAAACTCTAAACCGTAAACTCGTCAAAATAAGTTTAATAAGCGTCTGTGAAAGGACGATGAATTAATAAGTTGATATAAACTCAATATTTCTTTTTTATATTGAAATTCTATCTCATTTTTCCACATTTTCATAATATGATTCTAAGATAAAATTGATAGTGATCAACGAAACTTAAGTGATAAATTCAATCGGATTCCTTTTTCAAATTTTAATCCAATTCCTTTGAAAATGAAAATAAATTATATTGAACATAGTTAAATTGTGCATTAGACAAGCTGAAGCAGCAAAATCAATTACTTATGATTGCCTAAACACACAATCTAATCAAGTATATCAAAAGTTAACCATCTCAAGAAACCAAATCATACCATAATTATGCATTTCCTTGTGGACATAAATGGCCAAGAATTCGCTCCGTTGAATTTGAATTTAGCGGCCTTCAGAAGATCATTGTTTTACGATACAGATTCGCAGTTGATCACCCTATATAATTGTTTCACGATAAGGATTTGCAGTTGATCGCCCTGTATAACCGTCGAGATAATCTAAGAAAGGGAGGAGCATGTCTTTCACTTCGGTTGGTAGTGCAAATAGATCCCGAGCAGCCGAGTCGATTCTCTGGATAACTGCTGACTCAACTCCCTGATTTATCACGTGAAAAAATCCATTGTTGGAATACATCTCTGATTTTTGTGGTCCCTTCCAGTAATGGAGAACTCATGGGTTTGTCGTCTTGCAGGTCTGATGGAAGCAAAACATAAATTTTGATGAGAGGAAGATCAAGCTGGCCTTCCGGACATCCATCGTTGGATGCCATTATGGTGCGATATGAAGATAGATCGATGGAAATATATATAAAATGATTTTTGCAAGGGCATGTGATATGGCATATTAAGAAGATGGAGTAGAGTGGATATGTAAAGTCATGTCTTATGCCACATTCAAATTGGAAGATATTCAACACATCAAAAATTCTATTGGAGGGGTAGGAAATTTATTAGACTACATGTTTCTTAAAATTTTGGCAAGTGGATTTCGGTTTGTTGAACCCTGCTTTGTTTTATAGATAGTGAATGTATTAATGGGCATGTTATTCTATGAAATTCAACGCTACCTGCAGATCACTCTTGGTCTTCCCACAACCAAATCATTAACTTTTTTCTTTCTCGTTGTGTATTTTCAATGGCTAACTACTACTAATAGTTTGAGATTTTGAATGTAGATGAAAAGAGTGTTGTGACAGTAGAAAAAATGAGATGAGATTAACAACATTGGTCATGATGAACATGAGAGCGAGGTCATATGATTTTGTAAACTTGTTGTAGTTCGAATGCCTACATTCTTATTTTCTTGTTCAAATGAATGTAGTTAACACATGGAAATGTGCAAGACATGAAGCAGATGCTTAAACCCAACAATGAAGCACCTTAGAAAATCGTTTTGGGTTTTTACATGTTGGGATAACCTTGTAGATGTTGGATAATCCTCTAGACATTCTTCGTAGGGTAAAAAATAATATAGATGTTGGGATACCCTTGGAGATGTTGGATAATCCTCTAGACATTCTTCGTTTGAAGTCTTCATAATGCGTAAAGTGTTGGGTATGTGAAAAAATGAAAAGGCCCACAGGTAGTACATGAGTACATCAATTATTAGTATTAGCATCATTTTTAATAGTATTAGCATCATTTTTAATAGTATTAGCATCATTTTTAAAAGAGATTACAGAAGAAAAATTAGGTGGTTAATTATGATATGGAACTTGTAATGCATATGTGAAATGGATTTATAGAGATGTACAAAACCCTGGGTGTGTGAATCAATGCATAATACAATTTTGATTTTGATTTATCAATTTGATTTGGAACACAACAGGAACTCCTTGTGACAAGTACAAGCTACATGGGTAGCTTGAGAATGCAGGTCATTGTTGCAAAATGATACATAGACACAAGCTTGCTCTCGAAGTATCTGAAAAAAGGCTTTGGTCTCTATTACTATTTTGAGATTTGAAAAATTGGATGTTAAACTATGGTCATCCATTTGTCCAATCACTCAGCAAATAATCACAAACTATAATACTCTATTTCTTACAAAATCAATAATTTAATCATTTAAATATAAATCACATTATATATATATATATATATATTATTATGTGATTTATATATTTTTTTACCATTTATTATTTATGGTGCTTTATACCAAATACAAGCTTGTGTATATTAAATAATAATAATAATAATTTTGGTGTTTCGCACTAGAAAGTCTCACTCCATGTTGGATTGGTTTTTGGTGGATTGCACCATACACCATGGAATCACACATTCATTTAACACCTAAATCAACGTTTTTAAAAGCACCACTTTTGCACCATAAATTTTAGCACCTCTTGCGTATCCCCACATTATCAACACTTTTGCACCACTATTTGAAAATTGAGGATTTCTAAAATCCTTTACAAATAGTGGTGCTAATATGAGGCTAAAATGCCTTTTTACTTGTAATGTGTGTTTTTTGCATTTAAACCAAAGATGAAGAAGTCGAGGACGCCAGATAAAGCGATTGCGATGATGGAGAAGGTGATTTCAAGGCATTCCAAGCATGAGTTACATACAACCAAGATGTAAAGACGGAACAACATTTGCTTTTGTCAATAGAATTTGCATCCTTCCCTCACCCTCCACAGGCCTCTTTTACACCACCAAACAACTCGTCTGATAGGTCATGCTCGCATGAGGCTGCCTAGGAATGGTGCATTAGAGGCTGTGTAGAGTTTTTTTATCCACCATCATCATTATTCACAGTCATGGCTACTCTAGCTAAAATCAAGATGAAGAAATCCATTCCGAGTGCAAGTACTTTTCCTTCCCTCATTCTGCTTCTTTCCTATCTGATCTTAAGCCTGGACATTGCCTTCTCTGCTTTCATTAACCCTCTTATCTACAATTCTATGATTGATGAGTTGGTTTATTTCTGGGTTTTTGTCTCAGATTTTTCAAAACCCATTTGAATTTACCCAGGCAAACCTAACCCAAGTGGGGGTGCAGTGCAATTGGTGAATTAATATTGAGAGGAAATCATTTTCGGCCGGCTGGACTAGAATGGAGACGAATGAGCTTCGGGTTATCGAGGATGCAGCTGATATCAGAGTGGTTTTTTATTATTTCATGAGTTTTGCTTTGTTGTCACAAGTCGTAGATGTGTTGAGTGTTGTCTATGTTCCCATAGTTGTCTTTACTGTGTGTTTTTGTAAAGTCTATGATAACTGAGAGATAGGCGAGAATTTATGATAACATGTATGTGAAGTATGTGATAAAATGTATTGAATTGCAGTTTAAATGATTGATTTATCTTTCTTCAACAATGTATTTCCATTTTCATTATAATCTCGAAACAATTCCTTCTCCCATTCCATTCCATGTACTCCTTGAAAGCCTTGGAATTGGTCTCCCACATTTTGGGCTCCAACATTCATTTTCTCACAAGTATCATATTTGCGTCCACAATGTTCGGTGGAATGTCGTAAATGATTTTATCAACCAACAACATAGTTCTCCAATGGGCATCAGAAATGTCGCTAAGACATAAGCGAGATGGTGCAATTCCAATGACTTGCCAACTGTTTTGTTGTCTATACCACGTCAAGTATGTCGCTAGAGAGTCATAATATATATGAGGGCCCAAGAATATATATCGTCAATAATATGGAAACTTTATCGATAGTATGTCAAATACTTTCAATAGCCATGTCAATTGGACATTGAAATTACAACGTACATCCTATAATAAAATACTAACTTCTACTAACTACCCCTCGTAGACATTAAGATTGGGATATATTGATAGTTTTGCACCTATCATTTAGTGGAATATTAGTGTGCAAGATGATCTATATTTTATCCAAGGTATAAGTTAAAGAAAATGAAACTTATAAAGTTGATTGATGTATCATCTTTGTGGGCATGTGGTATGCATGCTAAGAGAAGTTGTAGGATGTTGCAAAATATGAACCAACAACTTATGTGTAAGTAACGAGAATGGTAGGTGATCACCTAGAGAGAATATCACGTCCCATTATCATTACTTACACATGATTTCTTGGTTCATATCCTACAACATCCTGCAAATTCTCTTAACATGCATGCCACTTTCCTGCAAGGATGATACATCGATCACCTTTGTAAGCCACATGTCCTCTATTTTATAACCTTGCATAAAATATGTAATGTATTGTACACTAAGCTTCGAAATTATAGGTGCAACCTCACAATATATCCCAATCTTGATATTTGACCAGTTACTAAGACAAGACTATAGTTTCTTGCAAAAGCAAGTAGGAGTAAAAGAATTTACACTTTGTACTTTTTGAACTCTCTATATGGACAATAAAGTGTAAAAATCTATACTAGAAACATAATGTTTGTTGGAGGATCTTATTCGGTCAGCTGCCTAGGTCCTCCTGGCCGATTGAGAAGTAGTCGGCTCAGTTAATTGTGTCGATTAGGGAAATCGACTGATATTTTAAGAAACTGTAACTGAATAATTGTATGTATTAACTATATAATAGGTTGGTGAGACAGGAGAAAGAATCTCTATTCTCCACTTGTGTACAACATTGGTCTGTTTTGCTAATAAGCATACCTGTTTGTTTGGTCCCCATTACTCTACTTTCCTTGTTAATCTCTCATGTATGTATGGTTTTAAAATGTATGATATATATGCTTATATCTATTATTGTTGATGCACTATTGGTAACTCCTTGTAATTCCTCATATTGCAACATTAGTTCTCCTTCTGGTAGTATTGACTCGGGACATGAGGTGGTCATACATATGTAAATGGTGAGTGATAGAGAAATTAGAGACTGGTGGAATTGGAAGATTGAAAATTATATATAGAACTATGCTAGAAGGAACAAGTTGAAACTTGCACAAGCTCGAGAAAAGTTCGTCACTAAGTCACATGAATGATCTATAGAATTCGTTCCCCATGACATAAAGATATTCCTCGATGGTTTTCATGAGCAAGTTGGACACCAAGAATAAAATCTTGTTAATGTACAATATATACAGTGGAGGAAGAATGAATCTATACATGTGGCTTGAAAATATATGCGAAGAATTCTGTGAATACAAAGTTGTGGAAGGAAGAACTTCAGTTCACCAAGTTCACATTAGGATTTATACTGACCTTCATGAAGGATTTTTTGTTCAATACTAAGCTTTCTATATAAAGTTTTAATTGAAAATGGAGTCGACCACATAGTCAAGCCATGTCCTTCGTTGGGTGTGCTTGCCTCATCAAATTGGGAGCAAAAGAAAAACATTTGTGGGTGCTTCGTCAAAGATCATGAGTGGGAATATATATTTCATTGATTCTAGAAGGGCACTACTATGGTGATAGAGCATGGTTTCACACACTAGGTCTTATGGACCCACATGCATTATAGATAGTAAATTTATTTATTAACTCCCAACCCAATTTATAGTACTAGGTTGAATCCCTTAAACATAGAATCTCTTGAAGATCCATCTATAACTCTTACAATTTTCCAGTATTCATGTGAAATAGAGACTTAGAAACATGCTCTATTCTTGGATTAAGCTCAATAGTGAAATCTAACTCACATTTAGGTCTTAGTTCTAGCAACTCTTCTAGAGTTACATTCAAAAATTCTAACAATATATGATGTTGTTCTATATCTATTGGACAATTATTTTTCTTTATAGCCACTACTTCATACACTTGACAACCTTTCTAAGAGTCATTTTCAATGTCAAGTTGAAATGTTCATCTTAGAGATATTTCTTTCCTAGTTCCTACTAAAATACTCTTTTTCTCCCAAATTGGATACAAAATTAAGCATCTTTCCTTTGCATTCTAGAATTGCTTCATGGGTTTCCCGCCAATCCATATAAGGATTATATCACACAATACAGACACTACAAGTAAAAGGCACTATAGTGGAGGATTTTGCGGAGGGTTTTAGAGTTACAATATTGGACAAAATTATCAAAAAAGCCTCCGCTAAAACCTCCACAAATGGTACTAGATGTTTTAGCATAGGTTTTCATAGAAATTTATTCTAACTAAAAAAACTCACTGGCTAGAGGCTTTTGCGGATGTTTTTATTGGTGCGCTTTATTGAAACAAAAACATTGGTGCTAACAATTGTAAAACAAACAAGTGCTTTTAAAATAAATACATGCAATGGTGTGCACCAAAATTTGAAAGCATTATATGCAACGATGCTTGAAAATACATATAACAGTGGTGCGCACCAAAATTTTAACTGGAACTGGTGCTTTATAACAATATATGCATTGATTCTTTCCAAAATGGCATTGGTGCTTACAAACTATTAAAAAACACCATTGCTTTATAACAATATGTGCATCGGTGCTTTATACTAAATGTAGCACTGGTGCTTACTAACTATTAAAAAGAAACGATGCTTAATAATTATTACAAAGCAATGGTGAGATAAGTGAAGGAAAATGCACGGGTAAAGTTGATTGGGACGTTGGCTACTGCTATATTTTTTAAATTTAATGGTGTGGTTAATATACAGTAGTACATCGAGGTGTAATAATAGAAAAAACACTAGGCAATGCAACGAGTATTATGTTGCTTCAAGTCTCTATTATTTTGAACCGACTAGTGCGAAATTATCTCAAGCGCACCGATGCGACATTATCTCAAAAGAATCACTGTGATTGAAATGATCAGAATCACCATTGATTATTTTCTATTTGGTGAACAATTACTACTGACATGACACTACAATATCTATATTTTATTCTTATTTTGTTTAATTCATTATTCATCATAAATTGAAATATATTTTATAGTAGTATTCATTTGAATTTTTAATATTGCATTTGGATATGATGTTTGAAATAATTTTTTATATCATAAATTTTTGCATCTACTGTAATATTTAATCCTCCATATATTTAATTAGTGATGTAACATTTCACATGTAATTTCATGACATTGAAGAATGCAACAAAATACAAAACTTCATTTTGTTATATATCAATAAGATGTCCTTTCTCATACAAAATGGGACAACATATAGTCCACAATAACTAAATATCAGCATGCACATAATTGTCACACATATTGATAACCCATTGTCTTTCAATTGGGACACTATGTCGAGTACATTATGTAAAATGTCTAATTGTCACATACAATTATTTCAAAATATATAGTAGCTTGCACTAACATCCAAATATATGGATCATCATTCTTAGTTGGAATTGTTGATAGAGCTGTAGCCACTTGCATCACTTGGGTTATTTGGCCAAATATTTTTTTTATTGCCTCGATTGTTTTCCTCTTCTTCGGTTTTCATCTACAAACATAAAAATAATGTTTAAAGAGTGTATCTACATTGATGGGAATAATGAAAATTAAAATAGATAATATACATGATTGTAAATTGAAAAGTGGCATACCATAGAAAGAATTGAATCTTGAATGATACACATTATTTCAGAAACAAATCTCTTGCCTTCTCTCAACAAGTATTCTATTAGCACCACTCCATACTTCATTTCCTGCAAGCTTTAAACCCTATAACAAATCATAGATTTAATATAAAATATTTATGTTACTCTATTAATTATAAAATGAGAGAAGTAAAACAACATAGATACTTACAAATTCCACAATTAATTTTTGATACACCATCATATCCTCAAAACCCTTACATAACCCAATGTCAATCATTTATTCTGATGGCTCTTCTTTGTATGCTAACATCTATTTGAAGATATCCAATGATGGTCGATGTAAAAAAATTAAAATATAAATATCACAATCAATATGAAACTTTAAGTTGTTATAAGGAAATCACAACTACTCACAAACTTTTCTATAAACCCCTATCAACCCCTTTTTCCTTGTGGTCATGTCATATGTGTTGAATGGGTTCCATTTTATTTTCTTTCCTACAACGAATTATTAAAATAATATTTAATGTTAAATTAATTAATTACATGTACATAATAGAAAATTTTAATGATTTCATACATTTGAAGCACGTTGTTGTTGAATTGGCTCCTCCTGCAATGCAATTATGTCCAAGAATTTTCCTCAACATTCAACACATGTGAATTAGACTGTTTGAAACATGTTAGTGAATATTCTTAAGTATAATATTACTCAAAATTCAAGAAAATTTTTTATATTGATTTATGTTTTATTTACATGATTCATCCCTCTAGTGCAACTTTTCCATCAAGGTTTTACTCTCTTTTGCACTTAGATTGCAAAGAAGTTTATCTATATTCCTCATTTTTTCGCTCTCTGTCATAGATTAACCAATAGATATTAGTTAAATTTACAAACAATTCAAAATTTTTAATTTAATATAGAAATTACAAAGAACTTTCCTTATTCCCAATTTTGGATGTACTCTCATCATGTTGACTAGAATTGTTGTTCATTGAAATCTTATCATGCATTATCTATCAATAAACACCATCGACCTTTAAACAGAGAATATATTAAGTATATTATAAAAATCAATTAAGCATCTTCAAATTAGAAAAGTAGTATGTCATTTCTATGTGTTTCAATATACAGAACACACTGATGCATCTCATACTTGAATATACTAGCGCAGCATACTTGAACTTAGTGTTAATCAATATATATATATATATATATATATATATATATATATATATATATATATATATATATATATCTATATATATATATATATATATATATATATGTACACATTTGTCGGTGCGACTTATTTATTATAAAGCACGGGTAATCAAAACAATGCGCTTTTACAATTAAAGCATTGTTGCGTTAGAACAAGTCGACCAACCGTGTAATAATTTTTTTAAATATAAATTAAAAAATAGTAGGCCCAACATTACTGATGCACTATTATTGTAAACACATTGGTGCATTTAAACAACTAGGAGGCATTGAAATCTATTTAAGCGTTTTTTTTTTTAAATAAATAAAAAAAAAAAGTAAAAACTAACAAGGATGATAGGGTTTCACATTCGACCCAAGAAGTGGTCCCATCGCACCCAAATCCTTATATATAAAACTACCAACCCATTAAATATAAAATCTGCAAAAGAAAATCTTAACAGTGAAACAATAGAGGGATTTAATCCCTAATGTAAAATTTTGCAGTCACATAAAACAAAAGGAAGCAACAAGAAAATATAAATAGGAAAATAAATAAAGCATCCATTGTGATCAATGGTAATAATTTACATACTCGAAATTTATACTATGCAAGTTTTGTTTGATTAAAGATACGTTACAAGTTTCGATCTTCAAAATAATTTGGTTGCTCCGCACTCTTCGCTAGTAACTCTCTCTTCCAAAACACCCCCCTCAAAATTTCAGCAAAATAACGAAATAGTGATTAGTTTTTTTTTCGATACCTTATAGAAATAGTTTTTTAAATTGAAATTCCTGCTCCTTTTTAAGTTTATGGGAATTTAATTCATGTTATTTTTTGTTTTTCAGACATCAATGCGTTAGTTACATAGGAGCACAGGTGCATCATAACATGAAACACCAGAAATATATGAATACCCTAGTGTAGTAAGTTTTTCATGATGCACTATATTGGTATCCAATAAAAATTTTAAAAACATCATATTGTGTTGCCTATCAAAAATACGGCTACATCGGTGCTTCTTTATATACTAAGTGCACATTGGTCAAAAATAGTGAAAACTGCATAGATAACTATCCTCTATCAAATATAGAGTATATTTTATTTTCTAGGATTTTTTGCAGATGTTCCAGCAAGGTGCATATGTGGTTTAGCTGCACCGATGCGTCCATTTACTTCGGATGCATCGATGTGGTTTTACTATTATGGTGCACCAATTAATTAAAAAGTTCTATTAATTGTGATTTCATTAGTCTGTGAAGAATCCTTTTTATTTTATAATAGTAATACTATTTTTAATAATAGTAATACTATAGTGAATAATATTTTATTTTATAACACTATTTTCATTGATAATGACTGCAATATTTAATGACAACAATTTGTGATTTGTACTCCTAATTTCCAATTGAATGACAATCATCGAAGGAGGTATTGTTGTGATCAATCAAATTATAATTTTGGGTTCTGATTGCAATGAAGGATGGATGCCCCAAGTCCTACATCAAATTCATACATTTATCCGATGTCTTTATTTCCCTCTCCTCTATTATTTCTCTTGGAATCTCACATAAAAAAATATTCCTCACTAATTTTCACAAAGATTGCACACAAAAATTGAGTAGAAAATTGAGATAATTCACCAGAGAGAAGGAGATCACGTGGAATAAATTTTATTAATCTCATACTAGCAATATTTTTGTTGTCCAAATATGTTACAAAGGATGAAATTAATGCCCCTCCAGTGGCATTCAAAATCCATTAATTAATTAGGATTACTTTGGAAGATTCACCCAACTAGACAAAAGAACTAGTTACAACTCCGATGAAATGGAAGTTAACTGATGGTAGGTGAGACAAATGGGTGCATGAGGCATTTAACTAGAAGTAGGTAGGGAAAGGATGTGCATCAAGGACTTGCAAACTCAAAATATAAGAGATGATTCCAAAGAATGGTGCATAAGGTAGTTGACTCACTGTGGTCTTCAGTGATGAAATGAAGGAGAGGGTTTTGGATCACTAAAATTTAAAAGGTCTCTAAAATTTACGATACTGACTCAACATGTACTAAAAATCATGGAATAGGGAACATCAGTGGGTGACGAGAACAAATATGACAAATCAATGGTCCAGTGGTAATCCCAATGATGGAAACTATACACTAAGAGGTCAACAACTTAGTCTATGCACTAAGGAAAAGAAATAATGGTCATGCCTAACATGTAGATGGGTAATATATCCCAACACACCCCCTTAAGCCTAAATTATGTCAAGGAAATCAACATAGGGACCTGGTAACAAAGACCAAAGGTCACCCTTTACAAAAAAAACTATATTTACCCAAATTAACTAAGGAAAGAGGGAAAACCCACTCGAAACAAACCCCCCCTCAAAATGGACATGAAAGAATATCTAATTTGTATTCACCATGGAATCACTCACCCCAAGGAGTGATCTAAAATGAGTGAAATTCTTTTCTATAAAATTCTTGTTGAAGATGTATGCATCATGCCCTTTAGAAGGACAATAATGTAGTGAAATGATGTGATCATTCACAAAACCTATGATGAAGTGCATGTGGATATCAATATGATTGGTTCTTTTCCTATAAACTATATATATTGAGATATTGATAGAGCTATGATTGTCACAAAAGATGACAGTAGGATCACTACAACAAAACCCAAACTCAGACAAAATGGATTACAACCAAGTGGAAGGTTTGGATACATTGATAACACCTCTATACTTAGCTTTATAAGATGATGAATAAATGGCTAACTGATTCTTGCTCGAAAAACATATAGGACCATAACCAATCATTAAAACAGAACCAGAAGTGGAATTTCGATATGAGCTATCACTTTCCCAATCAGAACCAGTGTACCCAACAAGATCTACTGGAGAGTCAGCTGCATAATGAATTCTAAAATTGTTTGTTCCTTGCACATAGTGAAGTATTATCTTTGCTTCTATCCAGTGGAGTTCATGGGGATCCTACATGTATATGGAAACAACACATACCTCATACGAGATGTCAAGGTGAGTATGTGTGAGAAACAAAAGACTCTCAATCAACTATCTATATCGACAAGGTATGGTAGTTTTGAAATCTTGGTGATTCCATTTGGGTTGTGCAACACTCGCGCAACATTCTGCATGCTTATGAATGAGGTGTTGAGGATCTTCATAGACAATTTGGTTGTTGTATACTTGGATGACATTGTCGCTTTTAGCGAGAACATGGAAGAACAAAAATGACACTTAGAGGAAGTATTTGAGGTGTTGTGGAAGAACGAGTTATACTTAAAGAATTTTAAGTGTATGTTTAGGAAGATGGAGATCCCATTCTTTGGACATTGGATAGGCCAATTATGTATCCAAATGGACGACAAGAAGTTCATAGCCATAGAGGATTGGGAAGAGGCGGGAATATTAGAGGAAGTGTGGAGCTTCCTAGGATTAGTCGATTACTATTGGATATTTGTGGAGGGATATTCTTGGGTTGTTTCCCCTCTCACAAAGTTACTGAAAAAGAACAAGGCATGAGCATGGATGAAAAAGTACCAATCCTTGTTCAATGAGTTGAAACGTAGAATTGCAATTGCACCGGTAGTGTAGTTTCTAGACTTTAATAAGTTGTTTGAGGCACAAACAAATGCGACTGATTATGCCATTGGTGGGGTATTGATGCAGGAAGGTCACCTCATAGCATACCAAAGTAGAAATCTATAGGATCAGGAACGCATATACCCGGTGCATGAGAAATAAATGGTAGCAGTCGTTCATTGCTTGTGGATTTGGAAACACTATCTACTGGCAAACCATTTGTGTTGAAAACAGACAATGTAGCTACAAACTACTTTGCAATGTATTCGAAGTTGTCCCCTAAGAAATCATGGTGGCAATATTTCTTGGAAGAGTTCGATATGGTGTTGGAGTACCAATTGGGAAGGCTTAATGTTGTTGTAGATGCATTGAGTAGGAAGGCTCAACTCGCTGCCTCGAAAAAGGAGTAGTCGTAGGGTCCAACAACCCATGTCATCTTTGACTTGTGACAAAATATTCAAGAGAGCTTGATGGGAGATCCAACAACCAATAATATCATGGAGTAGGTAAAGGAAGGAAAAACATGGAATTTTTGGGTAGAGGAGAAGTTTATATTCTAAGGAGGGAGGTTATATGTGCCGAAAATGGCCAATTTATGAAAGGACTTGCTGCGGGAGTGTCATGAATTTATTTGGGTGGGACATCCCTTGCAACACATAAATTTTTCTCTGTTGGAGAGAGGCTATTATTGGGAGAGCATGTGACGGGACAAAGAGGAGTATGTCCAAACTTGCTTGATTTTCCAATAGGACAAGCTGAGATCCAAGATGAAGGTAGGGATGCTTCAAACTCTACAAGTTTCAGAAAGGCCTTGAGTAAGCATGTCCATGGATTTCATCACGTAGTTGGGTACAATGGGATTTTTGTCATGGTGGACATATTTTCCAAGTATGTGATGTTCATTGCTATGAAGGCTCCTTGCAAGGAAGAGGATGTAGCATGGATTTTTTTCAAAAATGTGGTGAAGTACTGGGGCTTAGCACTAAATATTGTTTCCGATCGCGACACCTAGTTCACAAGATGGTTTTGTTATGAGTTGTTTATGTTAGTGGGAACGAAGTTGTTGACGATTTCAAGTTACCATCCATAGATGGATGGGAAGACTAAATGAATCAACACAATTCTAGAAGAATACTTGATACGCTTCATTCATGCATACCAACATAACTAGATGGAGAGTTTATATGCAACATAGTTCAACTATAACATGCAAACTACTTCTACAACTGTCTACAGTTTGTTTGATTTGGAAACGAGACAACATCCATTGAATCCACAAGTCATTGCAACCAGATCGTTTGGGGAAAACCTGTCTGTGATGGGATTCCTAAAGGATTGGAAGGATAGGTTGGAGATGGTGCAGGTTTAAAGGGTGAAGGAATCCAAGTAGATGAATAAATGAATAGATCGTGGCCGATGTGACGTAGAGTTTCAAGTTGGGGAGTAAGTGTTTATCAAGATCATAAAGGAGAATTTCACTCCATTAATGGGCATGGAAGGTGCCTTATTGGAAAGGTATGATGAATTGTTAAAGATTCTTGAGAAGATTGTAAAGGTCACCTAAAAACTAAGGTTCCCATAGAACCTATGTTTGTTTCATCCAATCTTCCATGTAACCCAACTGAGGGCATGTTAGCTTGAAGAAGATAGAACAAATAGGGATTTTCCGACCCAGGCACCTACATTGATTGTGGAAAGGCTAGATCACGTGGTGGATTAGATTTTGGCTCAGTGGTATGTGAGACATGGACCCATTGCTCGAATGTAATATTTTTTTCAAATGGAAGGACTACTGAAAGAAGAATTGGATAAGTGTGCACTGGATCGCCTACGGTAAAACGATCACTTGTAATTCCACATACTCTAAGGTCCCTGGGTTAGGTTAATTCGGGTTGGTTTTAGTGAGGCATAGTCCAGGTGATACTTGTGGTTGATGGTGATTCCCAACTAACAATATCACATCGCTGCCACATGGTGACTAGGATTTTAGAACTCACTAGCCTGACCCAATTTTTCACCTTCTAGTGGCCCATGCAGAACTACCCATATCCTTGCAGAGGGTGATACTAGATCGGTAGGTGATTGAAAGACTATGCCTAATCATGCAGAACTCCTAACACGTATCTCTATCAAATTCTATACTTATCCAATTTTCCATTACATGCACATCCTACAGTGCATACAACACTTAGCCAAATATAGTACAAGAGAAAAATGTATATGTGGCAAGCACCCCAAACTCAGGCGTACCTATACCTAATGATAAACATAGAATGAGACTTAACATACAGTGGAGGATTCCACATCCTAGCAACTCATATGAGAGTGAGCCCAAACCAACAACAATCATGATACAATCAAGCCACAAATATGACTACTCTCAGTCGCATCTGCATGTCTTCCTACTCACAGTGCCCACGTTAATTCCCTTGACAAGCTATAGTCCATCATAGGCTCATTGAATCTGCAGAAGCCTACCTACTCCCGGCCTCCATCTTTCTAAGCTCCTTACTTGTCCTACCGAAGTCTACCTACTCACATATTCTTTCTTGTCTCTGCGGCATGTTGCTTACTAGCATCCCACAAGTTTTCTTACTGTCTCCCATAACATTTCACAATACCACATGCTACATTCCATCACAGCTTTGCAAGTCAGTAGTCTACCTTCTCGTATATAACATGTATATCCATCCAAGAGGATTTCCCAAAGCAAAGTTGCCTCTCCAGGGTGATGTTCAAGTGCATCCTTCGAAGAAAATCTCATCCTATCCATAAGGGAAACATATGGACCACCACATAATAAACCTTCACCAAAGAATACCACACCCCAATGAAATTCTTGCAATCAAACTTGCTCTCCCGCATTCCCTCTAAACGAAAGAAAGACTGTCTGTAACAACGGAACCACTTGGATGCTCCACAATCCAACATGGGATCCTTTCATACCATATCCACACTTTACCCACCCAACTACAATTCAAGAGCCCCTTTTCCAACATGCTTTAGGATCTCTCCTACCATCGTGCTTCGAGATCCTATCTTCCCAATTCATAATTTCATCTGCCACATCACCAGTATGATTTGGGAGCTCAACACTCCAAGTATACAACACTACATGACTTGGGAGCTCACTTTCCCAAACAAACATCAGAAGCCTACCTGCCTACTAGCTTTGGAATCTCCAACAGCCTACGTCCTCCTTCTCCCTAGAATTCCCTCCCGCAGATGACCTCCTAAGGGGAGTTCGCCTCCCACATGAGTTAGACTGTAAATGTGCATATCATACCAAGTTCTATACTTACTTTCTCTATCCAAGTGACTTAGCAGAATTTATATGTGTTTCTTGCTACCAAGCACTATGCTTCTATGACCAAGCTGACTTTCCCACTTGCAGAGCTTCACCACACAGAATACCCTGGACCAACAAAGTCTATCTATGTGTGGGTTCCATCCCCCACACTATCCAAGTTACCAACCTGTGCCAACTTCCAAACAACCATGCCATGTGTTCCTTTTCCACTCCACCTGCCACTTCCTTGTTGGAAGATCCCATAGGAGTGGGCACACTTGGACAATTCTTGGCAAGTATCCTACCCATACACATGAGTCAAACCCTCTTGAAGCTACTTGGAGGGTGATGCGCCCATCCGTGCATCCACAACTGGTTTCCACTCCAACCAATGATAATCCATCATGGATGATGGGGAGCCCCAATTTTTTGGCAAACTCTCAAGGCTATTACATCCTCCCCCACCCAAATTATTTCCATCCCAGCAATGTCTCCAAGAGAACTACTCTATTCATGAAGCACATTTCAATTTTTGAACCTACAAGTGCAATTGAATCTTCTACGGAAGCCTCTCAAATTGCTCATCCATCGCACCATCAACCTACTACTTGCTTCAGTAGTGTGTTGAATTGACACATAGTTTTCCATTGCGAGCCCTCATAAGCTAAAGTAGCTAGGTCATGAATCCCAACTTTCATGCTCAAATCCATGAGAATGAACTCTCATTCCCAAGATAGAAAAACCCCTGAACAAGGTATGCTACTGCCACTCTCAATTTACCATGCCTATGCGAAGTAGAAGAGCACACGACTAGAGAAGCTCCTACATCTTACGCTTCAACCACATCACTACCATGCAACTGAGAAAATGGTTGGGTTGAGTGCTTGTTGTATCCCATGGTCCCAACATTAACTGCAACAATGATTGCACACCGGAGTATCATCAACTCACTGCTGCAATATGTCACCTCCACAACCTCTCTGCGAAGAACAACAACCATAGTCCTTCATGACTAACTGCCCTCTACTTGGATTTACCACATCTTGGTTGGGGGCGCCCACACATATTGGTGTCTTGTGTTTCTTTGTGCATTTGTTGTATTACTTGTGGAAATGGCTAAGTGTTGGATTGGCTAAGTAATCAAACAATAACAAAATATAAGAAAATGACTAAGTATAATTCCACGGGTGAAGGTGTAGTCTATTGAAGGTGTACCAAGTTGGTCATGTGACATAAAGATGTTTTGTTGCATAAAGGTGTTTTGTTATTTTACAAATTAGATAAAATATTTTCATTTTTAAATATATATATTGTAAAATTTTAGAATTTATTAGATTAATATTCTAAATAATTAAATATATTTTAAAAAATAAATTATCCACTTATAATATATTCATTTTAAAATGTAATAAAAATTTATTTCAATACAAAATATCTTATTAAATTACTAAAAAAAGATTTATTATACTAAAAAATGTAAATAGTTAAATTATTCTTATTATATTTAAATAAATTTATTTTGTTATATTGAATAATGTAAATAGTTAAATTATTGTTATTGTAATCAGTTCGGTATTCTACAATCCAATATGTCAAAAATATGATAAGATAAAATAATTCATATTATTCCTTGAATTTAGCTTCTTTCTATGTTTAATAAATCTAAACTTAAAATAAATTTCATTAATTATAAATTTAAATTTCTCTACATCAAACTTTGAAATCATTGCAAATTGTATTTTAATATTAAAAAGATTTCATATTTTTGTAATGTAGTGCCACTAATAATGAAATTATGACTATAGGAATTAGTGGTAAGTTCTGTTTTATAACTTTTATCTGAAATTATCATATTTTTGTAATGTAGTGGTACTAATAATGAAATTATGACTATAGGAATTAGTGGTAAGTTTTGTTTTATAGCTTTTATCTCAAATTATATAAGTTGAAAAGTAACATCATGAACCAAATGAGTCCACATGGAGTTCGATTTTGAATAGCTTACCAAAATAATAAATTAGATGTTAAAAATGATAAAATTGAGTTCGTTGTGTTGATATGTGTATAACATTTGAGTTTAGACATTTAAAATAATGTAAATTTGGTTTTGTTTTTTATTATTTACGAAAAAGTGTTATCATTGTTGAAAATTTCAATTTTTAATATATGTTAAATAATAATAATTTGATTAATTAAATATAAAATGATTATAAAAAAAAACATTTTATTTGATTTTATGTTGCTTCATTGTTTGTTATCATTTTTCTTTCATTTCTATGTCTATGGTAAAAGTAAATTTTCTTTAATATTTTAAGTATTAAAAATATATAATTTAAATTTAATAAAGATGTAATTGAAATTTTGAAATAGTTTTTTCAAAATTCTAATTATATTTTGTTTTCTATTACATGAGATTTAATTATTATTTTAGATAATATTTGGTTATATGTATAAAATTAAGGTTTAATGTTTTTTTGGGATATTATTTAATTTTAAAATATAATAACTAAATTAAAATTAGCTTAAATTGGCTTAGCAACTATTTAAAATCATAAAAAATTTACTTCTTTACAAACCATGAAATAATTTTTTTAAGTGATATGTATCTATATATAAATACTTTACTTAAATTTAAGATTTATTTAGATCAATATAATTTAGTATACATGAATTTTAATTATAAAGGAATTTCAATGTTATTTAATAGATTTTAGGAGGTAAAACACTTCTCTTTTATATAAAATCTCTACACATATTATAATTTTAATCTTGAATTATTTGCATAAAATCCAAATCATAAATCCAATTTAACAAAAATAAAATTCTAAAAATTTAAAGTTTAAAACAATAGTTAGAAAAAAATTTAAATCAAAGGATTTTTTGAAATATACTTATACAACACTCTTACAACCATAACTATAAACATACCTACTTATAAATCAAATATATTTATACAACACTTTTACTACCATAACTATAAACATAATTACCTACATACTTTAGACCTAACTAAGTAAATGGTTAGACTTTTTATATTGTTCCACCCAACTAGATTGAAATGGGCTAAACTCTAGACAGTTTGCACCTTTACCGTCATCTGAATCCGGCGAAGGGGAAATTGTTGAAACTGCGATTTGGGTTGCTTGAATTACAATTTTGGTTGCAGGAATGGATTCAGCGACCTCAATTACCCCTGGGGCACTTCGATTATGCAATTCTAGCAACCCAAAACTGTCATTTAAACAATTTCAGCCAAATTTTTGCCAAAAAAATCACCAAATTTTTAGTGCAAACGGTCTAGAATTTAGCTTACTCTAACCAGATTTACTCCTGTATCGTGCATTGGCTACTACTCCTACTTTTCTCCTGAAAATTCATATATCCTTAGCGACAACATACTACACTATTGAAAATTCCTATATCGTTAGGTACACCATCGGATTTTGTACGGCAAATTATTCTTCTGCATTGCAAAAGATGTGGGTGGACCGTTGTCCACGTCAGAGTATTATAGGTAGTAAAACCGAGAAACCGGGAGATAAAAAAATAATATTTCAAATTCTAATAGATTAAAAAAAAAGCATTTCAAATCCACAGAGATTTAAAAAAATCATTTCAAATGAGTAGCGAGCCGTTGAATGAGGAACGTCCAAAGTGATATTTGATAACTGAGGGAGGCTCGTCCAATGTCAGAGGGAGGAGCCATTTGTGATTTCAAATCCACAGAGATTTCGAAAAATCATTTCAAATTCTAAGAGATTAAAAAAAAAGCATTTCAAATCCCAAGAGATTAATAAAAAAGCATTTCAAATCCACAGAGATTTAAAAAAAGCATTTCAAATACGGGAGGAGCCGTTGAATAATAACGGTATTTTTTGAATCATTATCAAAGGGAGCGTCCAATTTCAGAGGGAGGGAGGAGCCATATGTGATGGCGCGAATGTCCAGGTCGAATTCAGAGGAAAGCAGTGGGTGAGCTCTGAGTCCGACTTGCAGCCATCGAGAGGCGCGAATGTACTGTTTACCGCCGGACCATGTAAACGTCGGATCCTTCATCTCTGGGCGTCAAAAGTGGATCGCGCTCCTTCAAAATGGTACCGTCCATATCGAAGACGAGCGTATGGCGCAATATTGGAATGTGGTAGCAAGGGCGCTGTAGCCATATTGAGAACCATGTGGTAGAAGGGCGTAAGCCAAAGGGCAATCATCCATTATGGTGCCTCCCCAACCGCCACAGGTCTTTCACCAATTTTCCTTCTATTTCTGTGCAGGAATATCGAGGTTTGTGTATGCTGCGGGCTCGTTGGCTGGTCCGGTATAATAATTTTCTTGCCCACAGAACTTGAAGATGCCCGGTGTTATAGTATTTTTTTTGTTGATATATATTTCCCTGCAGTCAAATCCATTTGAAGCCTTCAGCGTCCTGCTGGGTCTGCCCTCTTGATGCCTCACTCGGCTCGAGGTAAATCTTTCCTCTCCATTATGTAACACTTTATTTTGTAATGGGTACGTTGTACAGGTATCGATTTTGTTAGATGAATACAGCATGGCAAGGTATCGATTATGTAGCACTTTATTTTGCAATGGGTTGTACAGGTATCGATTTTGTTAGATGAATGCAGAATGGCATGCAACAAAGGGATCAGCTCCTCCGCCCTTCTTCAAAGTTCATTTGCGTTGGCTCCCTAATTTTTGAATTCTCCTTTTCTCATCGGTTTTAGGGTTACGATAGGGATGCAAAAGTAGCTGGGTTGGCTGTGCGGATATACATAATTTGAAGCTCCAGGGATGCAAAAGCAGTCGTCCAACTCCACATTACCTTGTCTTCCATTTCCTTATCATAATTGTCTTTTTCATTGTCTCTGGTTTATCATAATTTTCTTTTTCACTATCTTTGGTTTGGTTTCAATGCCATATCTCTCTGTCATTTTCAGGTGTTCTAGTAATTTTTTGTATGGTGGGTTTTATTTTATTGGGGAATGAAGGTCCAGGTTGGCCGGTTGGCCCTTAATGGTACAAGAAGGTATAGGCCTGGACCAAAAGGTATATATCTTTCTATTTAAAACTTTTTTATTCATTTTTAAAAAGTGGTGTACTAGGCTTTACTCATCTTTGATAATGTGAAATGTTTGCAGACCTGCGCATGTGGAGATTTTGTCTTACTATGCGAGCGGTAATGGAAATGTTTGCAGGTGGATCTCCAGATTTAGCCTTACAGTATGCCGTTTAATTTTAATGTAGCCATTGATTAGAATTCATGTGTACTTAAACTAGAGGAGTTTCGAGGTGGAAACATAATTATAGTTTGTGGATATTGATGCGGCCTGGAATGGGAACCGAGGGTTACTTCCTATTTCTTGAAAACGTTTTTATTGTTACTGTGGGATCCGAGCGTTACTTCATATTTCTTGAAAACGTTTTTATTGTTAATGACTTTCAGATCTGGTGTTATATTGCTTGAAAACATGCCTGTACTGTTATTGGATTTCAGATCTATCATTTGATTTGGTGATTTTGATTTTGTGCAGTAATTAATCCGTGTTAGTCCAGCCTGCGCAACATTTTTTAATCTATGTGGATCAGATTGTGATTCTACATTCGCCATTGGTGCAATCCTCACTTCAATTTCTTCAGGTATCAATTTCTTAAGGATATTTTGTTTAGGTTATCAATTTCTTAAGGATATTTTGTTTTTAGGAATTATTTGGTGGTGTAGTAATATAATTTTAAGTTTATTTTGGATACAGTAGTTTTAATGATTTTAGGATAATTTTTTTTTTTATTCATTAAGATATGTATATATTTTATATATAATAACTATTTAGTAATGTCGTAATAATTTTAAATTTATTTTGGAAATTGTAATTCAAATAGTTTTAGGATTATTTTCTTAGTTCAAATTTTTTATTTTCTTATAATTTTTAATACTATAATACCAACATATTACCAACATACCTGCTTATCTCTTTCCTAATGCTATCTAAGTATATCCAATTAGATTTATCAAAATGGTGTCGTGCAACATAATTTGGTTTGTCATAATGATGTGGACAAGAATGCCATCGGGTGAGGAATAGATGAGTTTTCACGTTTAAAATAAGGGTTTCATTTGCTTGAAGTGGCGCGTGTATGCAGTATTTATTATCATAACTCTGTTAAACTTTTTATTTAAAAATATAATTCTATCTCATTGTCTATGGCCTAGCCTAGATTCGTTCTGTTGTTAGGAGATGAATTAATTGCTGGTGTTTTGCATGAGTACTGTTAGGAGATGAATTAATTGCTGGTGTTTTGCATGAGTACTGTTGAGCTCCATTTATGTCTTGAAGTGGGATTCTATATGCCAACCTCCTAATGAATTGCAAATTTTTAGAGTTTTATAGATTGTGATAATATCATAAGACTTAACTTTTTAAAAACAGGTTTCATTTTATGTCACCCTTAAACTTAGGAACATTAATATGAAATGTCTGTCATTATGACTAACTTTAAAATCTCATAGATTGAAAGATAAATGTAGGAACATTAATATGAAATGTTCGTTATTATGACTCACTTGGGAAAAGCAGTGCTATTTATACCAACTTGATAACCATTGCAAAATCTTAAATATCATGACTGAATTTTAGGAAAACCTTAGTATTTTGTAAAATCATGTTATTTATTTTTGTATGCTTAAACAGACCAATCTGCAAATAATCTCAAATATTAGTGTAATCTTAGTTTGCCATGTATATTTTTGATATTGTATTTAGTAAATCACTTTCATGATGATCTTGGATTTTTCTCTTTCTCGTAATGGTTGGGAAGGTGTCTTTGGTTTTAAAGTTTTTTTTTCATAATAATGGTGGGAATTAACTTTAAGTTGTATTGAGAGTAGCAAAGTGCATATATAATCTTTATAGTGTAGAAAAATAGAGTTAAAATAATTACATGGTTATCATTAGTTCTAAGGTTTATATGATGTTTTCATTGATAGACAAATATCCATTTCAAGTAAAATCTAAGAACCCCAAAATCCAAGTGAATACTAAAGAGAGACTTTTGAACCATATATCTCACCCTATAACTAGCAATGCCTTTACCAATACGAGAAGGTTATCCCGGGATTTAGGTTTTATACCGAAAAGTTTTTAAATCCAGGCTTTTGCTCCGCATTTTCTTATTTGAAAAATGGTTTTATACCTCCGATCCACACTCCCTTGAATCTATGGCTCGTGACCATGTTGCGTTAGCCATTATCGTGAGCAGGTCAGCAGATCACTAGGACATAAGCTTCACTTAAGATTTGATAAATGTATAAGTGATTTAAATGCATAAATGATTTTTGTAGGATTGTTTTTTTATTCTTTTTAATTTCTTAATATTATCATAGTTTAGTTCCAGTAATTTTATTTTAATGTTTATCTTTTTTACTTGTTAGCAGTAATTTCATTTTGAGGTTTATCCTTTATCTAATTTATTATTAAAGTATGTTAAATTAAATTTAATAAATTGGAGTTTATTTTTTTCTTAATATTATTATAATAAATTAAATTAAATTTGATAAATTATTTTTAATGTAAATGCTTTGTGATGGAAGTTGCAAGAAATCTTAAATCCAGCTGGTTCTCTTCTATTACATCTATTACAGTTGCTTTTCCTTTTTCATTTGAATTTTTTTTAATCTATTGCATTTTTTTCATAATTTCATTTTTAATTTGAATTTTTTTAAATTTATTGCATTTTTTCATCAATTTTGTAGAAGGGATGTGAATAGCAAGAAAGCTAAATCTTCTTCACTCAAATCTTTGAGAATTAGGTCAAAAATATAATTTAAAATGAGTGCTAAATTCTAGTATTTGTCATAAGAATATCATCATTATTAGTATTGCATTACCATTGCAATGATTTTCAGCTAAATAATGTCACTGTAGGACTCTATTTTCAAATGGCTGAATATAGATATATGTATGTTTATATTTTATAAATTTTAGTGAGTCAATTTATCTATATATAGATATATATTTGTCAAATAACTTGTAACTTTTACTCCTATTTGAGTTTATATATTTTCTTGTCAAATAAAAAACTTTTTACATGGATTTTTCATTTAAAAAGGTAGGTTGTTTTATTTAGTAGACAAAAATGCATGTTTGATTTAAAATTAATTTTATGATTTTTTAGTATTGAGTCAAATTTTGGAATTTGTGTAAATTTTATGTTATATATATATATATTTGGTATATGTTGTAATTGAATTATATTATTTTTGTGTGATTGTTATTAAATTTGATAATAATATAAATTTCATAAATGTTGAAATTTTTTTGATAATTTTTAAATATTTCAAGTATTATGTTAATGGTAGTTTTAAGTTTATTTTGGATTTGGTATTTTCATGTTCCTGTTTTTAGTTTCATGTGATTTCTTAATACTATCATGGTTACAGTTATTTTAAGGTTTCTCTATGTGTACAGGGCTTTATTTTGTTTTAAATACTATCATTATCATCATAATATTCACTATTTTAAGTATGTGCCATTTGTTTATATAGGCTGGATGATCCTCAGAATACAAAGAGGGGTCTTTCACTGAATAAAAAATCAATCCTTTTCATTTTAGATGATGAATAAGTAAAGGTATGTACATTCATCTATGGATTCTTTTTCATTTGGCCTATACTACTAATCTATGGATTCTTTTTCATTTGGCCTATATTATTAATGAAAAAAACAATAAATCAAATTAGAGATTGTTAAGAAAAAAAATCAGTAAATGAAATTAGAAATTGTTTTGTTGTAACCACATGGATAGCTTTCTTCTTAAAAATATATTAATAAATTAAATTAGATTTGATAAATTATTTTTGATATAAATGCGTGAGTAAAGAAAAGAAGTTATAAGGCATATCAAAACTGGATATCTCTCTTCTATTGCCTCAGCCTCCCCCATAGTGATTACCTCCGAATATTGGTTTCCAAAGTAGCTAACAACGGAGGTTTACACTTATATTTATATTCACACTGAGAGTAGCTAACAATAGAGGTTTACACTTATATTTATATTCACACTGAAAACACTAATATGTTTTTCTGTTATATACAGAGAGGGTCTGGCACTAAAATAAAATAATTATTTTCTATTCTATAACATATAAACATATTATTATTATACTAACTTTTCTAAAGTGCATTTTAAGAAATGTATGACATATCTAGTGTATGTTTAACCAGATTAACTGAATTGAAGTATGATATAGACCACCTACTAGAACAATTACATATCCTATGCAGATAGACTTAGCTACAACAAATGTATGCTTGATCAAATCGACAGAATCCGTAGTCGGTAAATTGTTCTCCATTCTTGTTTGTCGAAACATGGAAACTCGTTACCGTTCTCATTCTCGTCCAGTAATAACAATTACCATTAAAACCCATTCATGTTACTGGTATTTTGTTGTATGCAGGCGAGTGACGTGGAATCAGACTGGCACGACCACCCTATAATTCGTTTCTTTCTTTTTTTTCACAGTTCTTTCTCTCTAATTAGTTTCTTTCATTATTTTCACAGTTCTTTCTCTATATCTCATTTATTTCAATAAACAGTTTTCTTGATATGTCTATTCAAATTGAAGGGTTGATTTAAATAGACATCGGGTAGTATGTGAGGTGGCTCGTTTGACGTTTTTGAGAGGCTCTTCCATTTTGAAGGGTTGCGGGTTCGACCTATTCGCTTTATTTGGAATTAATAGACAAAAATTATATTTTGTTTGGTATTGTTTCACCATCATTTCAATCCTTGAATAATAGACAAAAATTATATTTTGTTTGGTATTGTTTCACCATCATTTCAATCCTTGAAAAATGGGTATGTTTTGATTAATAATTACCTTCTAACAACCAAGGTCAACCAATGTCTTCTCTATTTGGCAAGGAGTCCTCTTAGATTTCACAATTCTTTCTCTATAATTCGTTTCTTTCTGTAAACAGTTTTCTCGTGTAATATGTGAGGGGGCTCGTTTGACGTTTTGGGGACGTTCTTCTATTTTTCAGGGTTGTGGGTTAGACAAAAAAAAAATTATATTTTATCACAGAAGACATTGACATGGATCTTGGTTAAGATTTCTGCAGTGAAATTTGTGAGATCTCAGATCAATTCTGGAGCAATCCTTTTTTGAAAATTGCCAAGGATCACGAAGCAATTTTAGTTTAAGGTAGCCATTGAAGTCAGTGAATGAAGAAACTACATAAACTTTATTATACTTTTTCTTCTCCAATTTGAAATCAATTAAACACACTCATTTCTACCTCTTCAATATTGAGTTTATCTAGATTGCTAATTCCCTCCATCCAACGAACATGAAGCAAAGTCAAAAACTAACTTTACCCTTATAATGCTCTTCCACTCCATCTCACAACCATCTAACCTTCAAACGAAGGAGCATTAAGACCAGGAATGTCCGTAATGTGCCATTTTGCCGTTCAAATATGGTTAGGTTTTAACTCCCTGTTGAATAAAATGACGAAACAATGAAAAATGTCCGTAATGTGCCATTTTGTCGTTCAAATATGGTTAGGTTTTTAACTCCCCGTTGAATAAAATAACGAAACCATGAAATAACTTTTATATTTAGAGATTTATTTTTAAATTCCTAACCTAAACATTTTCAAATTCTTATCCTAACCATGGCTAGGCATATTTAAAGATATTCATATTTCTATAATTTTTTACTATCTCTCAATATTTAATGTTTAATTTAATTTAATATAATTTTAATTAAATATTACAACTTATTTTACTATTTTTATTTTTATTTAGAAGATCTATTTAATTAAATTCGTATTGTTTAACATCCATTTATGCTTTTATCTTTCGTGTGACTGCAAGCGAAACACATGAAGAAGGCCATGATTGTGGGAAAATATGGTAATGCTTCTTGTTCATCCTAGAGGTGGATAGAGTAATAACGTGGAGGGAATGACTTGTTCTCGCTTGGGCTTGTAGATTAAAAATAGCTCATGTCTTCGCTAATCTGCGTGAAGAGTTGAATATCCATTGTAGTGTTACAGAACTGATTGTATTTCCACCGCATTTCTATGTGTTTCCCTAAAACCTATAACTAGACCTCTATACTCAAACTATGATTAGGTAGCATGCGTAGTTGAAAGACCAAGCCTTTGGTCAAAATATTGACCAAACCTTCCAAGTGTTCATGGAAGACCGTAGTACCTTCATGAGAATCCACATGTCTTAACTTACACTTCATCCCATTTTATCTAGTTTTATGGATTTGATCTTATGATATTAAAGCTTAGATTTTTTTTTAATTTGAAATTGATTTATGATATAAAATTATAGATTTCTTTGAATTTGAAAATAATGTGTGATGATAATTTTTTTCGTAGATTTTTTTAAAATGTAATATAATTTTTTAAATTTAATATATGATTGTAAATTTATTTATCTTTTTATATGAATTTATTTTATAATGGTATATAGTTTTTCTATGTTATTTTTTAATTATAAATATAGATTAATTATATTTCTTAGTCTAATAAATAAAATTTTAATTATTCTCTTTTTTTCGTATTTTTATTTAGCATGTGAAATTTTCATAATTCTTTACTATTAATTTTAAAATAAATACTTAATTTTTTATATTGTTTTAGTGTGTGCAATTTTATGAGATGTGAAATGTAAATTTTCTCTTAATAATTTAGTTTTTTTTCTATTAAAATAGTTTATAGTTCAAGTTAATAATTAAGAGTTTATTGAAATAGTTCAAAGTTCCAAAGAGTTTGCTAAAACATGTTAGAGCACCCATTAATAATTTAGAGCTTTTAGAGTTTTTTCCTTGTGGGTGTTGAAATAATTTAGAGTTCTTAGATTATAAATTGTTGTTGAAATAGTTTAGAGTTTGGTTAGATTATAAATTGCTATCTTGTTTACTTTTGGTAAATTGTTTTTTCAATGTTTTTTCAATGGTTATATATATACATTTAATTGAAATATTTAAATGAGAATAAGATTGTAGAAAATCTTTGCTTTTTATGAATATTAAATTCCATACATTTTTTTATATTGTTTGTATTAGTATGTTGGCCATAGGGGTTCTATTGAAAGTCTTGTGTAGAGTGTTTTCAAAGGACCATTTTGGGAAATTGCCTGGAAACAATTTCCTAACTCGGTATCTTGACACATGTGCCTTTGTTGTAGCTGGAAACTAGGACGCCGTTGCGCTAGTAATAGGTGGAGGGAGGTAACTCCCAGAGAAGCCCTCCCAGTACGCCCCAAGTTGGGTGGTCGACCATGTATACACAAGGTTTTTCCCCATCCTCACCCTCCTAACCTTACCCCCCATCTCTATCTCTATATTTCCCCTACAACTAACCTCATCCCCATCCCTCTATCTCTCGTTCTATCCCTCTCCCCCTTACTTCTCCGCAATCTCTCTCTCTCTCTCTCTCTCAACCCCTAACCCCTAATATCCATAGTTCTCTATCTAATCCCCTAAACACCAATATCGCTCTCTCTCTCTCAACTCGAAACAACCAATCTCTCTCTTTCTATCGATATCTCTCTATAAAACCCTAACCTACATTCTATGAATCTCTCTCTCTCTCTAAACCTCTAACCTCCAATCTCTCCCCTCTCTCTCTTTAAAAGTCCTAACCCTCAATATCTCTCTCTCTCTCTAAACCCCTAACCCCTAATCTCTCTCTCTCTCTAAAACCCTAACCCCCAATTCTCTCTCTCTCTCTCTATAAACCACTAACCACAAATCTCTCTCTCTCTAAACCCTAAATGCCAATCACTCTCTCCCTCTCTCTAAAGCCCTAAAATCTAATCACACACACACTCTCTCTAAATGCCAAACCACAAATCTATCTCTTCCTTTCTCTCTCTCCCTCTCTCTAAACCCTAACCCCCAAACTCTCTCTCTCTCTCTCTCTCTCTCTCTCTCTCTCTCTAAACCCCTAACACCCAATCTCTCTTCCTCTAAACCCCTAACCACCAATATCTCTATCTCCCAAGACCCGAAATCCCAATCACTCTCTCTCTCTCTCTCTAAACCCCTAAAATCTACTCTCTCTCTCTCTAAATGCCAAAACATAAATCTCTGTCTCTCTCTAAACCCCTAACCCCCAAACTATTTATCTCCCTCTAAACCCATAACCCCTAGTCTCCCCCTTTCTATCTCTCTCTCTAAGCCCCTAACCTCCAATCCCTCTCTCTCTCTCTCTCTCTCTCTCTGAATCCCTAACCTCCAATCTCTCTCTCTCTACACCCCAACCCAAAATCTCTCTCTATAAACCCCTAGCCAACAATATATCTCCTTCTATCTATATCTCTTTATAAACTAATAACCTCCAATCTCTCTCTCTCTCTCTCTCTCTCTCTCTCTCTCTCTCTCTCTCCATGTCTCTAAACCCCTAAACCCCAATCTCAACCTCTCTCTAAGCCGCTAACCCGCAATATCTCCCTCCCTTTCAAAATCCCTAATCACCAATCTCTCTCTTCCTTTCTTCCCAATGCCCACCCTCTCTCTCTCTCCCTCACTAAAACCCCACTCCTCACCCTCCTACCCCTCCCCCACACTCTATTTATCTTTCCCTGAACCCACTAGCCATCTATAATCCCCTTCTTATATCTCTCTGTCTCTCTCTAAATATCTATTAACTCCCAATGTTTGTTTATCTCTCTCTCTCTCTAACCCTCTTACCCCCAATTTTTCTCTCTAAAACCTTAACCTCCAATCTCTCTTTCTCTAGATCCCTAACCTTCAATATATATCTCCCTCTATCTCTCTAATCCTATAACCTTTTATCTCTCTCTCTATCTATCTAATCCCATAACCTCCAAAATCTTTATCTCTCTCTAAACCCCTAATCCACAATCTCTCTCTCTCTAAACCCTTAACCCATAATATCTCTCTCTCTCAACCCCTAAAGACCAATCTCTCTCTTCCTATCTCTCTCTCTCTAAATCCCCAACCCACAATCTCTCCATTTCTCTCTAAACCCCTAATCCCCGATATCTCTCTTTCCACCTCTCTCTCTCTAAACCCCTAACCTCCAATCTCTCTCACTCTCTCTGAATCACTAACCCCCAATTTCCATCTCTCCAAACACCTAGCCACCAATCTCTCTCTATAAACCCTAAACACCAATCGCTCTATCTAAACCCCTAACCCCAAATCTCTCTCTCTCTCTCTCTCTCTCTCTCTCTCTCTTCAAACCCCTAACCTCCAGTATCTATCTCTCTCTCAATGCCTATTAACCAATCTCTCTCTCTCTCTTTATCTCTATCTAAATCCCTAACCCCCAATCTCTCTATCTATTTAAATCCATAACCACCAATCTCTCTCTCTCTCTCTAAACCCTAAACCCCAAATTCTCTCTCTATGAAACCCTAACCTCCATTATATCTCTCTCTATCTAAATTCCTAACCACCAATATCTCTCTATCTCTCTCCCCTAAACCCTAATCTCTTTATCTCTCTCTAAAACTGTAATCCCAAAACTCTCTCTTTATATATTTCTCTCTCTATATATATTTGTCTCTCTAAACCCCCTAACCTCAAATATCTCTCTCTCTCTCTCTCTCTCTCTCTCTCTCTCTCTCTCTCTCTCTCTCTTCAAATCCCTAATCCACAATCTCTCTCTTTGTATATTTCTCTCTTTAAACCCTTAACCTTAAATTTTTCTCTCTCTCTAAATCCCTAACCCCCAATCTCTCTCTCTCTCTCTAAACCGTAACCCCCAATAATTCTCTCTCTTTCTCCTCTAAACACCTAATCACTAGTCTCTCTCTTCCTTTGTGCACAATCCACCCCCTTTTCCTCTCTCGATAACTTTACTCCTCTTGCTCATCCTCCTTTCTCTCTCTCTTTCTAGACCCACCTTTCCCTAACCCCCCATCCTCTTTCTCCTCATCTCCCTAATGTCCTCTCTCTCTAGATCCCTAATCACCAATCTCTCTCTTCCTTTGGCCCAATGCTCCTCCTTTCCCTCTCTCACTAACCCTTCTTGTCCTCCTCCTCTCTCTCTCTCCAACCCCACCTTTCCCTAACACCTCATCACTCTCTCTAACCTAATCTCCCCTCTCTTTATCCTCCTTTCAATAATACCCCTCCCTCCTTAAAATCCCAACCCCTCTCTTTCTCTCTCAACCCCCCATCTCCCACTATACAATAAAGCCTAAACCCCCCCTCATAACCCTACCCCCCCACTCTATCTCTCCATCTCTCGTACAACTAATCATATCCCCACCCCTCTCTCTCCCTATATGCCCCTCCCCCTACTCTCCCCAATCTCTCTCTCTCTCTCTCTCTCTCTCTCTCTCTCCCCAATCCTCACTCCTCACCCTCTTACCCCTTTCTCTAACTCTATTTCTCTCCCTACATCTCTAACCTCCCATATATATCTCCCTATGTCTCTCTCTAAACCACTAACGTTCAATATCTATCTCTCTCTCTAAAATCCTATCCCCGAATCTCTCTCTCTCTCTCTAAACCCCCAACCATAAATATTCCTCTCTAAAACCCTAACTCTCAATCTCTTGATATATCTGTAAACCCTAATCCCCAGTATCTCTCTTTCTACATCTCTCTCTCTCTAAACACCTAACCTCCAATCTCTCCTCTCTCCCTCTAAATCCCTAACCCCCAATCTCTCTCTCTAAACCCATAAAACCAAATCTCTTTGTCTCTCTCTCTAAACCTCAAGCCCCCAATCTCTCTCTCTCTCTAAAACCCTAACCCCCAATCTCTCTCTCTCTCTCTCTAAACCCCTAACTACCAATCTCTCTCTCTAAACCCTAAACCCCAATCTATCTCTCTACACCCCTAACCTCCAATATCTCTCTCTCTCTAAACCCCTAGCCTCCAATTCCTCTCTCTCTCTAAATGCCTAGCTACCAATATTTATCTCTCTCTAAACTTGTAACCCCCAATATTTATATCTCTCTCTAAACCCCTAACTCCCAATCTCTCTATCTCTCTCTAAACCCCTATCCCTCAATTTATCTATCTCTCTCTAAACCCTTAACCCCTAATCTCTTTATCTTTCTTGAATCCCCTAATCCCCAATATCTCTCTTGATCTCTCTCTCTCTCTCAACTCCTAACCTACAATTTCTCTCTCTCTCTCTCTCTCTAAACCCATAACCTCTAATCTATGTCTCTCTATAAACCCCTAACAACAAATCTCTCTCTCTCTCTCTCTCTAAACCCTAATCCCAAGTCTCTCTCTCTCTAAACCCCTAACCTTCAATCTTTCTCTCCTTAATGCCTAGCCACCAATCTCTCTATTTATCTCTCTCTCTCTCTCTAAACCCCAACCCCTAATCCCTCTATCTCTCTCTAAACACCTAATCTCCAATCTCTCTATCTCTTTAAACCACTAACTCCCAATCTGTCTCTCTCTCTCTAAACCCCCGATCACTAATCTCTCTCTTCCTCTACTCCCAGTGCCCCCCCTTTCCTTCTCTCGCTAACCCTCCTCCTCCTCTCTCTCTCCATCCAAACCTCTCCCTAACCTGCCAATCCCCTCTCTCTCCTCTATTCCCCTCAATCCTCTCTCTCTCCATCCCCACCTTTCCCTAACTCCTCCTTGTTCTCTCTAACCCAACATCTCCTCTATCTCTACTCCTTTCCCTAACCTGTTCTCCCTCTTTATAATCTATCTCTCTCCCCCTCTCTCTCTCTCGCTCTAAAACCCTAACCCCTACTCTCCCTCTCTCTTTGGAGCCACCTTTCCCTAACACACCTTCCTCTCTCTCTCTCTCCCCCCAATTCCCTCCTCTATGTATAGAACCACCTTTCCCTATTGGCCTTGATCTCTCTCTCCTCCTTTCCCTAACCCCTTCACTCTCTCTCTCTAATGCCACCTTTCCTTGATGCCCCCCCTCTTTATCCCAACCTCCCCTCTCTCTTTGATCTCCTCCTTTCCCTGACCATTCCTCCCTCTTTATAACCACACCTTTCCTTGATGCCCCCCCCCTCTAACCCAACCTCCCCTCTCTCTGATCTCCCTCCTTTCCCCAATAATTCCTCCCTCTTTATAACCATTCCCCCTCTTTATCTCCACCCCCGCAACTTCCCCCTATACCATAAATCCTAACCTCGTTCTCTCTCTATTTCTCTCTAGATCTGTCTCTCATGCTCTCCTTCTCTGTTCTCTATTTTTATCCCCTGAATCCCTAACACTACTCCCCCTAACCATATACCTTCATCACTAACCATCAATGCTCCACCCATGAGATCTCTCTCTCTCTCTCTCTCTCTCTCTCTCTCTCTCTCTAAACCCCTAACCCTTAATATCTCCATCTCTCCACCCCGAAATCCCCCACTCTTCTGCCTCCTAACTTGACCCCCAACTCTATCTATATATATCCCCTAACACTAACCTCATCCCCATCCCTCTATCTATCTCTCTATCCCTCCCCCCCATACACCCCCCAAATCTATCTCTCTCTATGCTCTCCCCAAACCCCCCACTCTTCAACATCCTACTACTACGCTCCTACTCTATCTTTGGATCTGTCTCTCATGTTCCCCTTGTCTATCTCTATTTTTATCCCCTAAATCCCTAACCCTACTCCCCCTAACTATATACCTTCACCAATAACCATCAATGCTCCCCCCATGAAATCCCTCTCTCTCTAAGCCCCTAACCCTTAATATCTCCCTCTCTCCACCCCTAGAACCCCCACTATTCAGCCTTCTAAACCTTGACCCACAACTCTATCTATATATATCCTCTACCACTAACCTCATCCACATCCCTCTATCTGTCTCTCTATCCCTCCCCCTCTTACTCCCCCTGAATCTATATCTCTCTATTCTCCCCCAAACCCCCACTCTTCACCATCCTACTCCTACCCCCCTACTTTATCTCTCTCTCTCCCCCCATTACTAACCACCTCCCCCTCCCCAAATTATTTCTCTATTCAAACCCCTAAATTCCAATCTCTCTCCCTCGAAACCCTTAAAACCTCAATATATTCCTCTCTCTCTCTAAACCCTCGATCTTTATCTTTCTATATCACTCCCTCTAAACCCATAACCCCATTATCTCCCTCTCTAAATCCCCTAACCTCCAATCTCTCTCTCTCTCTCTAACACACACACAATTTTTAACCCCCATTATCTCTGTCTAAATCACTAACATCTCTCTCTCTCTCTCAATTGTTAACCCCCAATTCTCTCTGTTTAAATCCCTAACCTCAAATCTCTCTGTTTCTCTAAACCCATAACCACCACTTTCGCTCTTTCTATTTCTCTCTCTATAAATGGTTGTGGAGCCTAATCTACAGATTCAGAGATATTATTATTCAGCCATGTCTGTACCCCAGGTTTGGTTATGATCGTGGCTAGGGTTGATGTATTAGGTTTTATGCATTGTAAAGATCTCTAAGATCAAAGAAAAAGAGACTATGAGACAGTGAAGAGGAAGTGTAGCAGTTGTGTTGCAGGTTGTATCCCTTCACTTTGCTGGATGAAATAATAATAAGGACTGGCAACTTCAATGTGCACATAGCCCAAGTTCGGGTGAACCCACGATATATCTGTGTCTCTCTTGTACTGACAACTTTATTGTTATTGCTCTGTGATCTTGTTTTTCTAACAACCCCTCACCCAAAATATTTGTATATCTCTCTATACCCCTATCCCCAAATATCTTTCTTTTTATCTATCTATATCTATGTAAACCCCTAACCTTCAATCTCTCTCTCTCTCTTCTCTCTCAATCCCTAACCCTCTTTCTCTCTCTCTCTAAATCCCCAACCCCCAATCTCTATCTCTAACCCCCCTAAACTCCAATTGCTCTCTCTCTCTAAACCCCTAAAACCCAATCTCTCTCTCTCTCTCTCTCTCTCTCTCTCCCTAAACCTCTAACACCCAATCTCTCTCTTTGTAAACCCTTAAACCATCAATACACTTCTCTCTCTAAACCCCTAACCCCTTATCTTTCTATTTCTATCTATCTCTCTCTCTCTCTAAACATCTAAACCCCAATATCTCTCTCCCTTTCTAAACCCTTAACCCCCAATCTCTCTCTCTCTAAACCTTGAACAACTAATTTCTCTCTCTCAATCTCTCTCTCCCTCTAAAGCACTAACCCTCAATCTCTTTATATCTCTCTCAACCCCTGGCCTCCAATCTCTCTCTCTCTCTCTCTCTCTCTCCAATATTTCTCTCTAAATCTTTAATCTCTCTCTGTCTCTTTAAGCCCCTAACCCATAATATCTCTCTCTAAACCACTAACCCTACTCTCTCTCTCTAAACACATTTCACTAAGCCCCCCCTTCCACTCTCTCTCTCCTCCTTTCCCTAACCCCCCTTTCTCTGTCTCTCCTCCTTTCCCAAACCCCCTATCTCTCTCTTCATCCTCACCTTTCATTAAAAACACCCCTCCCTCTCTCTAACCCCAACCTCCCATCTCCCTCTCGTCCTTTCCCTAAATCTTACTCCCTATTTATAACCCCACTCCCTCCCTCCCGCTCTATCTATAAATCCATAATAGCTCATCTCTCTCTCTCTCTCTCTCTCTATATATATATATATATATATATATATATATATTCCCCCCCCACCCTTAACCATCCACTCCAATTCCTACCACTAACCACCACCCGTCGATCACGCTCTCTCTCTTTGTCTATCTATCTATCTAAATCCCTAACCCTAAATTTAAACTCACAAAGTCCAATATCTCTCTCTCTCTAAACCCTTAATCCCTCAATATATTTCCCTCTCTCTCTCTCCGTATCTCTCCTCAACATAAACATCTAACCACCAATATTTGTTTCAATATATCTCTCTATAAACCCCAATCTATCAATCTCTATATAAACTCCTTAATGCCCAATCTATGTCTTTCTATATCTCCCATCCAATGTTCGGATATCCACATCATCTTTTTCAGGATCTTGCATGCAAATTAGGGTTTGCATGTAGAATCTAGGGTTGGCATGCACTGGCATGCATCCCAGTCACCAGTTTGATGCCTCCAGCACCTTATCCACTTCATTCTAGCACCTGGGAGCCACTTACCACAGAGTTTTATCCCTCCTAAGCTGAAAGGCGCCCACTTCTCACCTACTGCCAGAGAAGGCGCACTTGTTCACCTACCACTGCAGTTCCACTTCAGTTACATTCAGTTAGCTCCGATTCTCCCTGATTTGACGCTAGTTTCACTCCCGACTGACTATATCACTTCCGTTTGACCTCCAGTTTGATTAGGTGACTTGTTCTGACTTCATTTAGCCTCCCATGCGCCCCCCACTGAGCCTCCAGATCCTAAATCAGTGCTACACACTTCAGTTACACTTATTACACTCAGTTAGACTCAGATTGACACCTGGATGACTGGTTGTTGTGATTGATGAGCACCACCGATGATTGATGAGGACTCCTAGATAGATTCAAGCTACTCCATTCAGTGATTTGAATGACCTCCTTAGGCAATTCGAATTGCTCAGTCATTGTGACAGTTTGTATTGTAATTCATTCACCCTTTCTGGGATAGAGAGCACTGCTGCATGTTTTGCACAGTTTTGCACCATATTTTCTATGTTCATCTGTTGTGATTGATTTACTTGTTCATTAGATCTGCTGTGACTAATTTTACATGGTATCAGAGCCATTGCAGGGACAAGATCTCTTTTCTACAGGTGTTTATACAAGAAGATTTGACTGAATTGCTAAAAATTGCAAAAAGTTTGGCATGAAATATCTCAAGGGCATTCGCTCCTGTGCATGCAAAGCTTGAAAAATATTCCAATACCACTCCAGAAGCTTGAGTTACCACATAATTCCTGGATCTGATACATTGGACCCATTCAACATTGCTTGAAATCCAATCCCAGGTGTGATGCAACTCTCAAAGGGTGGATTGTTCGACCTTATTGTGGTTGTTTTTATGTGATTTGCAGGTTTATTGTCTCCTTCAATTGCACTCGCTATCTTTTGCATGCAAGCTTCCCTACAGCAATTGCATTCGCTATAGTCTGCATGCAAGCTTCCTCTTCATCAGTTGACTCAATCCTTGCAATGGAATACTCTTCTTCAAAGCCTATCCTCACCCCATTCAATTATTTTGATTGGAAAGATGATATGGAGATCATATTACGTTCAAAAGGTTACTACCGAGTCACTATTGGTCTTGAATTGGAGCCAAACAATATGTCAGATCGAACCAAACACTACAACAAGCTTGATGAAGCTTATGGTCTTCTTTGTCTCTCCATCTCCAAAGATCTTCACTTCCATCTCAGCGGATTGAAGACTCCAAAAGCCATATGGGAGCAACTTGAAACACTATTCGGCAAGCAGGATGAGCTTAGGGCTTTTCAATTAGAGAATGAATTGATTGGCCTTAATCCTGAGAATTTCGAGACCATCAATGAATTCTTCACAAAATTCAAGAACTTGAACTTGCAATTGAAGAACAGTGGTGTTATCAAAGAGGATAAACAGTTGATCCTCTCCATTCTAAGCAAGCTTGGGAAAGATTATTCGGTATTTGTCTCTACTTTCAATTCCGGTCGGCTAACTACCCCGAATTGGAAGATGCCTACCTTGAATGCCTTCATTGAGTCCGTTACAAAAGAGCATGACAAGTTGATTCAAATGGGGTCCATAAGCTCCAAAGATTCAGTCCTATTTGTTCAAGGACCCAAGATCTCGAATGGTAAAGGAAAGCTAAAGAAGGAGAAGCCCAAATTCGAGCCTCACAAGCAAAAAGACAAAGGCAAGCAAACAGATGCACCATCCAGTTCGAAATCCAAGCAAAAGGGAAAAGAAGGTAACCAAAAATCTAAATGTACTTATTGTAACCGTGGCTTTCATCCCGAAAGTTCATGTATGAAGAAGACTATAGATCAAATGGCCCTCCTCTTGGAAAAGAACAACATAACCCTTCCTGACGGTGCAAGGAAGAAGGATCAGAATGATGATCATGAAAGAGGACAAGCACTCATGGCAATGGTTTCGAAGCCCACTACTCTCTTGATATATTCGGGTGCATCAAATCATATGGCTGCAAATGTTGATTATTTTTCCTCATTCGATCCAAACAGATCCATCCCCATCCATTTGGGAGATGACTCAAAAATTTCTTCAAAGGGCAAAGGTACGATTCATGTAGAACATGGAAGCTTTCAGAATGTTCTCTATGTGCCTTCCTTAGCTTCGAATCTCCTTTCTGTGTATCAAATGACACATAATGGTGAACCAAAGCAAGTCACATTCAGCCCTAATACAGTTGAAATTTTTGATATCAAAAGTGGAAGACTAGTTGCGGTTGGAAAGGCAAACCACACTGCAAAATGTTATGAGTTTTCGCACTTTATTCCACTTGCAAAGCCCACTACTCTTCGCACACATAATAATGAGGTTAGTAGGCTTTGGCATGAAATATTTGGACATCTAAATTATAAGTATTTGCTGCTGCTATCAAATAAATCCATGGTAGATGGGCTTCCACAACTCCATTCCTCGAAGGGAATATGCACCGGTTGCATTATTGGGAAGCACCCCGAGCACAGATTCGACCGCGGCAAGGCTAGCAGAGCCTCTACTATTTTGGGATTGATCCATTCTGATATCAGTGGTCCGCTACCCCATATGTCATTAAATGGTTCAAGGTATGTTTTGACATTTATTGACGATTTTTCCCGCTTTACATGGGTATTCTTTCTCAAAAACAAGTCAGAAGTGCTTGGAAAATTCAAGGATTTTAAGGCTTCTGTTGAGACCACCACTGAGAGCAAGATCAAAGATCTTAGATCTGATAATGGTGGGGAATATATCAAGTCCGAGTTGCTGCAACTTTGTGCCCAAAGCGGAATCAAGATCCAACATACAGTTCCCTACACACCCCAGTAGAACGGTGTAGCGGAAAGGAAAAACCGGTCACTAAAAGAGATGGCTACATGCATGATTGAATCAAAAGGTTTGGCTGCAAATCTTTGGGCTGAAGCAATCAATGTTGATGCATATATACAGAACCGTGTTCCACATTCATCCGTGAAAGGTATGACTCCTTTCGAAGCATTCTTTGGTCACAAACCAGATGTGTCAAATTTGAGAGTTTTTGGCTCTACTGCATGGGCTAGAATTCCTTCTGAGAAGAGACGAGCTTTGGATCCACAAAGTATCGAGTGCATATTGATAGGATATGGGGAAGAATCAAAAGCATATAAACTCATGGATATCAGATCTAAAAAGATATTCATAGAGCGCAGTGTGCAGTTTGAAGAACCGCTTCAAGAATTGCAACTAGTCGAGGAAAAGACTGCCGATCCACCGCCTTCACCAGAAGAAGATCCGAGCAGCGATAATGAAGGTATGAGTTCTGATATTTCTGATATTGTAGCAGCATATGATGATCATGACATATCAGGTTCGGAATCCGATCATTATGATCCTCCTCAGTTACCAAAGTGGGCCCAAAACACTCTACAATCTGCTGGTTCTAGTCTTGGAAATCTTGCTGATCCGAGACGAACAAGAGGAGACTTTCAAAGAGCAGGTATGGCTCTTTATATTGCTGATCCATTTCTTCCTAAGATTTGTTATTTGATGGCTGGTTCATATCCTACATCATTCTATTCATCCCATCGAGATCCGAGATGGAAAAGTGCCATGGACGAAGAGTACAGTTCTCTTCAAAAGAACAATACATGGGAGCTAGTTTATCTTCCACCTGGAAGAAAATTAGTGAAATGTAAATGGGTCTACCGTACTAAAGTTGCTGCTGATGGCACTATCAGCAAATATAAAGCAAGGTTGGTGGCAAAAGGTTTTTCCCAAGTCCAAGGAGTGGACTACACAGAGACCTTTGCACCGGTTGCAAAGATGGATTCCATCCGTCTTGTTTTAGCTATTGCCGCATCCAAGCACTGGGAAGTGCACCATATGGATGTGAAGAGTGCATTTTTACATGGAGACCTTGCTGAAGAGGTCTATATGCAGCAGCCAGAGGGTTATACATCAGATCCATCATTGGTTTGTAGATTGAAGAAGTCTTTGTACGGGTTAAAACAGGCCCCAAGAGCTTGGTACGCAAAGATGGACTCCTTCCTTCTTTCTCAGAATTTCCAAAGATGAAAATCTGATCCGAATGTGTATCTTCAGCGAGTTAAAGGTAATTTGTTGGTTATTGTACTTTATGTTGATGATCTGCTTATTACTGGTAGCACACTTACTTCAATAAACAAGCTAAAATCTGCCTTAAATCTAGCTTTTGACATGAGCGATTTGGGCTTGCTAAGTCACTTTTTGGGATTGGAGATAGCTCAAAATTTTGATGGGATCACTATATCTCATCAAAAATATGCTTCCGACCTGTTATTGAAGTTTAATATGGCTGAATGTAAGGCAGCCCCGTTCCCATTCCTCTCAGGAATCAGTCTTGAGGAGGGAGATTCCACACCGCTTGCAGATTGCAGTATGTATCGACAGTTGATTGGTTCACTACTTTATCTGACACATTCACGGCCTAATATCTCATATGCCGTGAGTGTTGTTTCAAGATATATGCAGCAGCCACATGAGCTTCATTGGCGAGCAGCCAAGCGGATCTTGCAGTATGTGCAAGGTACGAGACAGTTTGGCATACACTATGCTGCAGATTCTGAGCTAGATTTCATTGGTTTTACTGATTCAGATTGGGCAGGTGATAGCATTGATCGGAAGTCCACTTCCGGTTATGTTTTCATGATTGGTCATGGTGCTATTTTCTGGTCCAGCAAAAAGAAAGCAGCCATTGCACTTTCTTCAGCAGAGGCAGAGTATCGAGGAGCAGTCAATGCCTGCATTCAGGCAGTTTGGTTGCAGGGTATTCTTTCCGAGTTTGGTTTTGGTGGCACTACTTCGACTGTCCTCTTTTGTGACAATCAAAGTGCTATCAAGATCTCCACAGATCCAGTTCAGCGGCAGAGGACCAAACACATTGAGATTCATATGCATTACATTCGACAGTTGGTGCATGACCGCACCATCATTCTGCAATATTGCCCTACTGATGAGCAAATTGCAGACATCTTCACCAAGAGCTTCACTGAGAAGAAGTTCTCTTACCTCCGTTCACTGTTGGGGGTGAGTTCCATCATGGTGGAGACAGATTGATTCATTATTATGCTTTAGCTTGAGGGGGGGCTTTCTTCCCACTGGGTTTTCCCTCTTTCCTCACTTAGTTTATTTTCAGCATTTTTTGGATTATTATATTGGGGTGACCTTTGGTCTTAGTTACCAGGGCCCCACATTATTTTGTTCGCACATCACAGTCTAGCTTGAGGGGGGGTGTTCGGATATCCACATCATCTTTTTCAGGATCTTGCATGCAAATTAGGGTTTGCATGCAGAATCTAGGGTTGGCATGCACAGGCATGCACTGGCATGCATCCCAATCACCAGTTTGATGCCTCCAGCACCTTATCCACTTCATTCTAGCACCTGGGAGCCACTTACCACAGAGTTTTATCCCTCCTAAGCTGAAAGGTGCCCACTTCTCACCTACTGCCAGAGAAGGGCGCACTTGTTCACCTACCACTGCAGTTCCACTTCAGTTACATTCAGTTAGCTCCGATTCTCCCTGATTTGAGGCTAGTTTCACTCCCGACTGACTGTATCACTTCCGTTTGACCTCCAGTTTGATTAGGTGACTTGTTCTGACTTCAGTTAGCCTCCGATGCACCCCCACTGAGCCTCCAGATCCTAAATCAGTGCTACACACTTCAGTTACACTTATTACACTCAGTTAGACTCAGATTGACACCTGGATGACTGGTTGTTGTGATTGATGAGCACCACTGATGATTGATGAGGACTCCTAGATAGAGTCAAGCTACTCCATTCAGTGATTTGAATGACCTCCTTAGGCAATTCGAATTGCTCAGTCATTGTGACAGTTTGTATTGTAATTCATTCACCCTTTCTGGGATAGAGAGCACTGCTGCATGTTTTGCACAGTTTTGCACCATATTTTCTATGTTCATCTGTTGTGATTGATTTACTTGTTCATTAGATCTGCTGTGACTAATTTTACATCCAAACCCCTAATCTCCAGTCTCTCTATCTCTCTCTCTCTCTCTATACCCCTAACAACGAATCTCTCTCTCTCTCTCTCTCTCCAACCTGACCTTTCCCTAACATGCCTTCCTCTCTCTCTCTCTCTCTCTCTCTCTCTCTTTTCTATGCATAACACCCTCTCTCTCTCTAGCCCAGCTTTCTTTAAATCCCCCACCCTTCATCTAATCCAACTCCCCTCCCTTTCTCTAACCCAACAACCCCTCTCTCACTCGTCTTTACCCTAATCCCCTCTGCCTCTTTAGAACCTCACCTAGTCTCTCTTTCAACCACCCATCATCCCCTATACCATAAATCCTAACCCCCCATCTCTCAATGTACACTCTTTATTATCATAAACAATAACCCCCTACCATCTCTATTTCTCTAATCCTCCCTCTCTCTCCCTCATTCTCTCCACTTCCCCATCTCTCCCTCTCTCTCTCTCTCTATATATCTAAATCCCCAATAACTAATATTTCTCTTCCTTTGCTCCCAGTGCCCCCCCTTTCCTTCTCTCGCTAACCCTCCTCCTCCTCTCTCTATCCATCCAAACCTTTCCCTAACCCCCCAATCCCCTCTCTCTCCTCCCTTCCCCCCAATCCTCTCTCTCTCCATCCCCACCTTTCCCTAACTTCCCTCTTTCTCTCTCTAACCCAGCCTATCCTCTATCTCCACTCATTTTCCTGACCCCTTCTCCCTCTTTATAATCTCTCTCCCTCTCTCTCTCCCTCTCTCTCTCTCTCACTCTAAACCATTAACCCTTACTCTCCCTCTCTCTCCAGCATGACCTTTCACTAACAACCTTTCCTCTTTCTCTCTCTCCTAACCATCAATGCCCCCTTCTCATCTCTCTCTCTCTCTCTCTCTCTCTCTCTCTCTCTCCCCCTAATTCCCCCCTCTATGACTAGAACCACCTTTCCCTATCCCCCATGCTCTCTCTCTCCTCCTTTCCCTAACCCCTTCACTCACTCTCTAATGCGAACTTTCCTTGATGCCCCCCCTCTCTAACAAAACCTCCCCTCCCTCTCTGATCTCCTCCTTTCCCTGACCATTACCCCCTCTTTATAACCACACCCCCCTCTCTCTCCACCCGCCATATTACCCTATACCATAAATCCTAACCCCCTATCTCTCTATGTACTATCTTTATTACAATTAATCCTAACCCCATGCTCTCTCTATTTCTCTCTGGATTTGTCTTTCATGTTCCCCTTCTCTGTCTCTATTTTTATCCCCTGAATCCCTGACCATACTCCCCCTAACCATATACCTTCATCACTAACCATAAATGCTCCCCCTGTTAGATCTCTCTCTCTCTCTCTCTCTCCAAACCCCTAGCCATTAATATCCCCCTCTCTCCACCCCCAAAACCCCCACTCTTCATCCTCCTAACCTGACCCCCAACTCTCTCTCTATATATCGCCTACCACTAACCTCATCCCCATCCCTCTATATCTCTATCCCTCCCCCCTTACTCCCCTTGAATCTATCTTTCTCTATGTTACCCCAAACCCCAACTCTTCACCATCCTACTCCTACCCCCTACTCTATCTCTGGATTTGTCTCTCATGTTCCCCTTCTCTGTCTCTATTTTTATCCCCCGAATCCATACACCTATTCCCCCTAACCATATACCTTCATCACTAACCATCAATTCTCCCACATGAGATATCTCTCTCTCTCTTTCTCTCTCTCTAAACCCCTAACCCTTAATATCTCCCTCTCTCCACCCCAAAAACCACCACTCTTTAGCCTCCTAGCCTGACCCCCAACACTATCTATATATATCCCCTACCACTAACATCATCCCCATCCCTCTATCTATCTCTCTATCCCTCCCCCCCTTACTCCCCTTGAATCTATCTCTCTCTATGCTCCTCCAAACCCCCACTCTTCACCATCCTACTCCTACCTCCCTACTATGTCTCTCTCTCTCTCCCCCACAACTAACCACCTCCTCCCCCCTATATTCATTCTCTATTCAAACCCCTAAATTCCAATCTCTCTCCCTCTAAACCCTTAAAACCTCAATATATTTCTCTCTCTCTCTCTCTAAACGCATAACCCCCATTCTTTCTCTTTATATCTCACTCCCTCTAAACCCATAACCCCATTTTCTCCCTCTCTAAATCCCCTAACCTCCAATATCTCTCTCGCTCTCTCTCTAAATCGTTAACTGCCATTCTTTCTGTCTAAACCCTAACCTCTCTCTCTCTCTAAATCATTAACCCCCATTCTCCGTCTAAATCCCTAACCACCACTCTCTCTCTTTCTATTTCTCTCTCTCTAAACCCCTCATTCAAAATCTCTCCATCTGTCTCTATACCCCTGACCCCAAATCTCTCTCTTTCTATCTATCTATCTATGCCTAAACCCTCTCTCTCTCTCTCTAAATCATGAACCCCTAATATCTCTATATAAATCTCTAACCTCCAATCTCTCTCTTTCTCTAAACCCATAACAACCCCTCTCACTCTTTCTATTTCTCTCTCTATAAACCCCTAACCCAAAATATTTTAATATCTCTCTATACCCCTAACCCCAAATATATTTCTTTATATCTATCTATCTCTATGTAAACCCCTAACCTTCAATCTCTCTCTCTCTCTCCCTCTCTCAATCCCTCTCTCTCTCTCTCTCTCTCTCTCTCTAAATCCCCAACCCCCAATCTCTATATCTAACCCCCTAAACCCCAATCGCTATCTCTTTCTCTAAAACCCTAAAACCCAATCTCTCTCTCTCTAAACCTCAAACAACCAATTTCTCTCTTTCAATCTCTCTCTCCCTTGAAAACACTAACCCTCATCCCTAGCCTCCAATCTCTCTCTCTCTCTCTCTCTCTCTCTCCCCCTAAACCCCTAACCCCCAATATCTCTCTCTGTCTCTTTAAACCCCTAACCCCTAATCTCTCTCTGTAAACTCCTAACCATACTCTCTCTCTCTCTCTCTCTCTCTCTCTCTCTAAACACCTTTCACTAAGCCCCCCATTCGCTCTCTCTCTCCTCCTTTCCCTAACCCCCCTTTCGTATGTCTCTCCTGATTTTCCTAACCCCCTATATCTCTCTCCATCCTCACATTTCCTTAAAAACCCCTCCCTCTCTCTAACTCAACCACCCCTCTCCCTCTCCTCCTTTCCCTAAATCCTCCTCCCTATTTATAACCCCACTTCCTCCCTCTCTCTCTATTGATAAACCCATAATACCTAATCTCTCCCTCTCTATTTAAGCTCATAACCACTAATATATCTCCCTCTCTCTCAACCCCCCACTCTTTGGCCTTCTACTGCTATACCCCCCCACTCTATCTCTCTGTATGACGCACCACCATCCACCTCTTGATCACTCTTTCTCTCTCTATATATATATATATGCATTTCCCCCCACCCTTAACCACACACTCCAATTCCTTAACCACAACACCTTGATCATACACTCTCTTTCTATCTCTCTCTCTATCTATACATTTATCTAAATCCCTAACCCTAATTCTGAAGTCACAAATTCCAATATATCTCTCTCTAAACCCTTAATCCATCAATATATTTCCCTCTCTCTCTCTCTCCATCTCCATCTCTACATAAACAACTAACCACCAATATTCATTTCAATATATCTCTGTGTAAAACCCTAACCCCCAATCTATGAATCTCTCTCTAAACCCCTAATGCCAAATCTATGTCTTTCTATCTCTCCCACCCAAACCCCTAACCTCCTATCTCTCTCTCTTTCTCTTTAAACCCCTAAGCACAAATCTCTCCCTCTCTCTCCCTCTCCTCTACAAAACACCCTCTCTCTCTCTAGACCATCTTTCTCTAAATCCCCTTCCCTTTGTCTAATCCAACCCGCCTCCCTTTCTCTAACCCAACAATGCCTCTCTCACTCTTCCTTTCCCTAATCCCCTCTCACTCTTTATAACCCCATTGAGTCTCTCTTTCAACCACCCATCATCCCCTATACCATAAATCCTAACACCAAGTCTCTCAATGTACCCTCTTTATCATCATAAACCCTAACCCCATACTATCTCCATTTCTCTAATCCTCCCTCTCTCTCACTCATTCCCTCCACTTCCCCTTCTCTCTCTCTCTCTCTCTCTACACTCCCAATCATTAATATCTCTCTTCCTAGGCTCCTAGTGCCCCCGCTTTACTTCTCTCACTAAACATCCTTCTCCTCTCTCTCTACATCCAAACCTTTCCCTAACCACCCAATCCCCTCTCTCTCCTCCCTTCCCCCCAATCCTCTCTCTCTCCATCCCAACCTTTCCCCAACTCCCCCTTGCTCTCTCTAAACAAACCTCTCCTCTATATCTACTCCTTTCACTAACCCCTTCTCTCTAATTATAATCTCTCTCTCTCTCTCCCTCCCTCTCTCTCTATCACTCTAAACCCCTAACCACTTTTCTCCCTCTCTCTCTGGCACCACCTTTTCCTAACACTCCTTCCTCTCTCTCTCTCTTTCAACCATCAATGCCCCCCTTGTGATCTCTCTCTCTCTCTCCCCCAAATTCCACCCCTCTATGTCTAGAACCACCTTTCCCTATCCCCCTTTCTCTCTCTCTCCTCCTTTTCCTAACCCCTTCACACTCTCTCTCTAATGCCACCTTTCCTTGATTCCCCCCTCTCTAACCCAACCTCCCCTATCTCTTTGATATCCTCCTTTCCCTCATCATTCCTCCCTCTTTTCAATTTCCCTGCCTCTCTCTCTCCACCCCCCATCTTCCCCTATACCATAAATGCTAACCCCCTATCTCTCTATGTACCCTCTTTATTACACTTAATCCTAACCCCATGCTATCTCTATTTCTCTCTAGATCTCTTTCTCATGTTCCCCTTCTCTGTCTCTATTTTTATCCCCTGAATCCCTAACACTACTCCCCCTAACGATATACTTTCATCACTAACCATCAATGCTCCCCTCATGAGATCTCTCTCTCTCTCTCTCTCTCTCTGTAAACCCTTAACCATTAATATCTCCCTCTCTCCACCCCAAAAACCACCACTCTTCAGCCTCCTAACCTTACCCCCAACTCTATCTATATATATCCCCTACCACTAACCTCATCCCCATCCCTCTATCTATCTCTCTATCCATGCCCCACTTACTCCCTCCGAATATATCTCTCTCTATGCTCCCCCAAATCCCCACTCTTCACCATCCTACTCCTACCCCCCTACTCTATCCCTGGATTTGTCTCTCATGTTCCCCTTCTCTGCATCTATTTGTATCCCCTGAATCTATAACCCTACTCCCCAAACCATATACCTTCATCACTAACCATCAATGCTCCACCCATGGGATATCTCTCTCTCTCTCTCTCTAAATCCCTAACCCTTAATATCTCCCTCTCTCCACCCCCAAAACCCCCACTCTTCAGCATCCAAACCAGACCCCCCACTTTCTCTATATATATCCCATGCAACTAACCTCATCCCCATCCCTCTATTTATCTCTCTATCCCTCCCCCCCGTACTCCCCCTGAATCTATCTCTCCATATGCTCCACCAAACCCCCACTCTTCACCATCCTACTCATACCCCCCCTCCCTAAACTCCTTCTCTATTAAAACCCCTAAATTCCAATCTCTCTCCCTCTAAAACCTTAAAACCTCAATTTATTTCTCTCTCTCTCTAAACCCATAACCCCCGATCTTTCTCTTTCTATCTCACTCCCTCTAAACCCATAACCCCATTCTCTCCCTCTCTAAATCTCCTAACCTCCAATCTCTCTCTCTCTCTTTAAATCGTTAACCCCCATTCCCTCTGTCTAAATCCCTAACCTCTGTCTCTCTCTCTCTCCAAATCGTTAACCTCCATTCTCTCTATCTAAATCCCTAACCTCAAATATCTCTCTTTCTCTAAACCCATAACCACCACTCTCTCTCTTTCTATTTCTCTCTCTCTAAACCCCTCATTCAAAATCTCTCTCTTTATTTCTATCTATCTATGCCTCAACCCTCTCTCTCTCTCTAAATTGCTAATCCCTAATATCTCTATCTAAATCCCTAACCTCCAATCTCTCTCTTTCTCTAAACCCATAACCACCACTCTCACTCTTTCTATTTCTCTCTCTATAAACCCCTAACCCAAAATATTAGTATATCTCTCTATACCCCTAACCCCAAATGTATTTCTTTATATCTAGTTATCTCTATGTAAACCCCTAACCTTCAATCTCTCTCTTTCTCTCTCTCTCTCTCCCAATCCCTAACCCTCAAATATCTTTCTCTCTCTCTCTCTCTCAATCCCTAACACTCAAATCTCTTTCTCTCTCTCTCTAAATCCCCAACCCCCAATCTCTATCTCTAACCCCCTAAACCCCAATCACTCTCTCTCTCTCTAAACCCCTAAACACCAATCTCTCTCTCTCTCTCTCTCTCTCTCTCTCTCTCTCTCCCCCTAAACCCCTAATGCCCAATCTCCCTTTCTCTCTCTCTCTAAACCCCTAACCTCCAATGTCTCTCTCTCTCTCTCTCTTTCTCTCTCTCTAGTGCCAACTTTCCCTAACCCCCCTCCCTATCTCTTACCCAACCCTCCACTATCTCTCCTCCTTTCACTAAACCCTCCTCCCTCTTTAAAACTCCCCACCTATCCTTAACCACCCAAACTAACACTGACCACTAACCACCACCACTCCATCGTGATCTCTCTCTCTAAACCACTAACCCTTAATCTAAAACCCTATATTCCAATCTCTCTCTTTTTAAACCCTTAAACCATCAATACATTTCTCTCTTTATAAACCCCCAATCCACTCTCTCTCTCTCTCTGTCTCTCTCTCTAAACATCTAACCCTCAATATATCTCTCCCTTTCTAAACCCTTAACCCCCGATATCTCTCTCTCTAAACCTTGAACAACCAATTTCTCTCTTTCAATATCTCTCTCCCTCTAAAACACTAACCCTCAATCTCTATATACCTCCCTCAACCCCTAGCCTCCCCCCTCTCTCTCTCTCTCTCTCTCTCTCTCTCTCTCTCTCTCTCTCTCTCCCCCCCATAAGACCCTAACCCCCAATATCTCTCTCTCTAAATATCTAATATCTCTCTGTCTCTTTAATCCCCTAACCCCTAATATCTCTTTCTAAACCCCTAACCCTACTCTCTCTCTCTCTCTCTCTCTCTAAACACCTTTCACTAAGCCCCCCTTCAACTCTCTCTATCCTCTTTTCCCTAACCTCCCCTTCCTTTGTATCTCCTCCTTTCCCTAACCCCCTATCTCTCTCTCCATCCTCACCTTTTCTTAACAACCCCTTCCTCTCTCTAACCCAACCTCCCCTCTCCCTCTCCTCCTTTCCCTAAATCCTCCTCCCTATTTATAAGCCCACTCCCTTCCTTTCTCTCTATCTACAAACCCATAATACCTAATCTCTCCCTCTCTCTCTAAGCTCATAAACCCTAATATATCTCCCTCTCTCTCAACCCCTGACTCTTTAGCCTTCTACCGCTATACCCCCCACTCTATCTCTCTATATGGCCCATCGCCATCCACCTCTTGATTTCTCTTTGTCTCTCTCTTGGTATATATACATTCCCCCACCCTTAACCACCCACTCCAATTCCTACCACTAACCGCCACCCCTCAATCATGCTCTCTCTCTCTCTCTCTCTCTCTCTCTCTCTATCTATCTAAATCCCTAACCATAAATCTAAACTCACAAATTCCAATCACTCTCTCTCTAAACCCTTAATCCTTCAATATATATCCCTCCCTCCCTGTCTCTCTCTCTCTCTACATAAACACCTAACCACCAATATTTATTTCAATATATCTCTCTCTAAAACCTTAAAAACTCAATTTATTTCTCTCTCTGTCTCTAAACCCATAACCCCCGATATTCTCACTCCCTCTAAACCCATAACCCCATTCTCTCCCTCTCTAAATCCCCTACCCTCCAATCTCTCTCTCTCTCTCTCTAGATCGTTAACCCCCATTCTCTCTGTCTAAATCCATAACCTCTTTCTCTCTCTCTCTCTCTCTCTCTAAATCATTAACCCCCATTCTCTCTATCTAAATCCCTAACCTTGAATATCTCTCTTTCTCTAAACCCATAACCACCACTCTCTCTCTTTCTATTTCTCTCTCTCTAAACCCCTCATTCAAAATCTCTCCATCTCTCTCTATACCCCTAACCCCAAATCTCTCTGTTTATTTCTATCTATCTATGCCTAAACCCTTTCTCTCTCTCTCTCTAAATCACTAACCCCTAATCTCTCTATCTAAATCCCTAACCTCCAATCTCTCTCTTTCTCTAAACCCATAACCAGCACTCTCACTCTTTCTATTTCTCTCTCTATAAACCCCTAACCCAAAATATTAGTATATCTCTCTATACCCCTAACCCCAAATTTATTTCTTTATATCTTTTTATCTATATGTAAACCCCTAACCTTCAATCTCTCTCTTTCTCTCTCTCTCTCTTTGAATCCCTAGCCCTCAAATCTCTTTCTCTCTCTCTCTCTCTCTCTCTCTCTCTCTCTCTCTCTCTCTCTCTCTCTCTCTCTTCTCTCTAACCCCAATCTCTATCTCTAAGCCCCTAAGTCCCAATCACTCTCTCTCTCTATCTAAACCCCTAAACCCCAATCTCTCTCTCTCTCTCTCCCTCTCTCCCCCCCTCTCTCCCTAAACCCCTAACGCCCAATCTCTCTTTCTCTCTCTCTCTAAACCACTAACCTCCAATCTCTCTCTCTCTCTCTCTCTATCTATCTATCTATCTATCTATCTCTCTACAGCCAACTTTCCCTAACCCCCCTCCTTCTCTCTTACCCAACCCTCCACTATCTCTCCTCCTTTAACTAAACCCTCCCTATTTAAAACTCCCCACCTATCCTTAGCCACCCAAACAAACACCGACCACTAACCACCACCACTCCATCATGATCTCCCTCTCTGTCTCTCTATCTCTCTCTAAACCACTAACCCTTAATCTAAAACCCTATTTTCCAATCTCTCTCTTTTTAAACCCTTAAACCATCAATACATTTCTCTCTTTCTAAACCCCTAATCCACTATCTCTCTCTCTCTCTCTCTCTCTAAACATCTAACCACCAATATATCTCTCCCTTTATAAACCCTTTACCCCCAATCTCTCTCTCTCAAAACCTCAAACAACCAATTTCTCTCTTTCAATATCTCTCTCCCTCTAAAACACTAACCCTCAATCTCTCTATATCTCTCTTAACCCCTAGCCTCCTCTCTCTTTCTCTCTCTGCCTAAAACCCTAACCCCCAATATCTCTCTCTCTAAATATCTAAGATCTCTCTGTCTCTTTAATCCCCTAACCCCTAATCTCTCTTTCTAAACCCCTAACCCTAGTCTCTCTCTCTCTCTCTAAACACCTTTCACTAAGCCCCCCTTCTTCTCTCTCTCTCCTCTTTTCCCTAACCCCCCCTTCCTTTGTCTCTCTTCCTTTCTGTAACCCCCTAACTCTCTCTCCATCCTCACCTTTTCTTAACAACCCCTCCCTCTCTCTAAGCCAACCTCCCCTCTCCCTCTCCTCCTTTCCCTAAATCCTCCTCCCTACTTATAACCCCACTCCCTCCCTTTCTCTCTATCTACAAACCCATAATACCTAATCTCTCCCTCTCTCTCTAAGCTCATATCCCCTAATATCTCTTCCTCTCTCTCAACCCCCGACTCTTTAGCCTTCTACCACTATAGCCCCCACTCTATCTCTCTGTATGGCCCACCACCATCCATGTCTTGATCGCTCTTCATCTATCTCTCGGTATATATACATTCCCCCCACCCTTAACCACCCACTCCAATTCCTACCACTAACCACCACCCCTCGATCACGCTCTCTCTCTCTCTCTCTCTCTCTCTCTATCTATCTATCTAAATCCCTAATGACAAATCTAAATGCACAAATTCCAATCAATCTCTCTCTAAACCCTTAATCCCTCAATATATTTCCTTCCCTCTCTCTCTCTCTACATAAACACCTAACTACCAATATTTATTTCAATATATCTCTCTCTACACCCCTAACTCCCAATATATCAATCTCTTTGTAAACCCCTAATACTCAATCTATGTCTTTCTATCTCCCCCACCCAAACCCCTAACCTCCAATCTCTCTATCTCTCTCTCTCTAAACACCTAACCATGGACCTCTCTCTTTCTCTTCTTCATAACACCCTCTCTCACTCTAGCCTAACATTCTTTAAATACCCCTCCCTTTCTCGAACCCAACAACCCCTCTCTCACTCATCCTTTCCCTAATCCCGTCTCCCTCTTTATAACCCCACCCATTCTCTCTTTCAACTGCCCATCATCCCCTATACCATAAATCCTAACCCCCCATCTCCCAATGTACCCTCTCTATCACCCTAAACACTAACCCCCTACGATCTCCAATTCTCTAATCCTCCCTCTCTCTCCCTCCTATGCCTAACACACACTCTCTCTCTAGCCAAACTTTCTCTAAATACCCCTCCCTTTCTCCAACCCAGCAACCGCTCTCTCACTCTTCCTTTCCCTAATCACCTATCCCTCTTTATAATCCCATCGAGTCTCTCTTTCAACCGCCCATCAACCCCTATACAATAAATCCTAGGCCCCCATCTCTCAATGTACCCTATTTATCACTCTAAACACTAACCCCCTACTGTTTCCATTTCTATGATCCTCCCTCTCTCTCCCTAATTCACTCCACTTCCCCTTCTCTCTCTCTCTCTCTAAACCCTCAATCACTAATATCTCTCTTCCTCTACTCCCAGTGCCCCCCCTTTCATTCTCTCATTAACCCTCCTCCTCCTCTCTCTCTCCATCCAAACCTTTTCCTAATCCCCCAATCACCTCTCTCTCCTCTCTCTCTCTATCCCCACCATTCCCTAACTCCCCCTTGCTCTCTCTAGCCCAACCTCTCCTCTATCTCGATGCCTTTCCCTAACCCCTTCTCCATCTTTATAATCTCTCTCTCTCTCCATCTCACTCTTTGTCGCTCTAAACCCCTACCCTCCCTCACTCTCTGGAACCACCTTTCCCCAACACCCCTTCCTCTCTCTCTATCTCCTAACCATCAATGCCCCCCTTGTAATCTCTCTCTCTCTCTCTCTCTCTCTCTCTCTCTCTCCCCCCAATTCCCCCCCTTATGTCTAGAACCACCTTTCCCTATCCCCCTTTCTCTCCCTCCTTTCACTAACCCCTTCACTCTCTCTCTCTAATGCCACCTTTCCTTGATTCCCCCCCCCTCTCTCTAATCTCTTGCTTTCGATGACCATTCCTCCATTGTTATAATCGCTCGTCCTCTCCCTCTCCACCATCAATATTTCCCTATACCATAAATTCTAACCCCCTATCTCTCTATGTAACCTCTTTATTACACTTAATCCTAACCCCATGCTCTCTCTATTTCTCTCTCGATCTGTCTCCCATGTTCCCCTTATCCGTCTCTATTTTTATCCCTTGAATCCCTAAACCTACTCCCCCTAACCATATAACTTCATCACTAACCATCAATCCTCCTCCTATGAGATCTCTCTCTCTCTCTCCCTAAACCTCTAACCCTTAATATCTCCCTCTCTCCACCCCCAAAACCCCCACTCTTCAGCCTCCTAACCTGATGCCCAAATATATCTATATATATCCCCTACTACTAACCTCATCCCCATCCCTCTATCTATCTCTCGATCCCTCCCCCCTTACCCCCCCTGAATCTATCTTTGTGTATGCTCCTCCAAACCCACACTCTTCACCATCCTACTCCTATCCCCTACTCTTTCTCTAGATAGGTCTCTCATGTGCCCCTTCTTTGTCTCTATTTTTATCCCCTGAATCCCTAACCCTACTCCCCCCAATTATATACCTTCATCACTAACCATCAATGTTCCCCCTATGAGATCTCTCTCTCTCTCTCTGTCTCTCCAAACCCCTAACCCTTAATATCTCCCTCTCTCCACCACCAAAACCCTCACTCTTTGGCCACCTAACCTGACCCCCAACTCTATCTATATATATCCCCTACCACTAACCTCATCCTCATCTCTCTATCTATCTCTCTATCCCTCCCCCCGTTACTCCCCCTGAATATTTCTCTCTCTATGCTCCCCCAAACCACCAATCTTCACCACCCTACTCCTACATCCCTACTCTATCTCTCTCTCTCCCCCACCACTAACCACCTCCCCCTCCCTAAATTCCTTCTCTATTAAAACCCCTAAATTCTAGTCTCTCTCCATCTAAACCCTTAAAACCTCAATATATTTATCTCTCTCTCTCTCTCTCTATCTCTCTAAATCCATAACCCTCAATGTTTCTCTTTCTATCTCACTCCCTCTAAATCGGTAACCCCATTCTCTCCCTCTCTAAATCCCCTAGCCTCCAATCCCTCTCTCTCTCTCTCTCTCTCTCTCTCTAAATCATTAACCCCCATTCTCTCTATCTAAATCTCTAATCTCAAATCTCTCTCTTTTTCTAAACCCATAAGCACCACTCTCTCTCTTTCTATTTTTCTCTCTCTAAACCCCTCAATCAAAATATCTCCATCCCTCTCTATAGCCCTAACCCCAAATCTCTCTCTTTCCATCTATCTGTCTATGCCTAAACCCTCTCTCTCTAACTCGCTAACACCTAATCTCTCTATCTAAATATCTAACCTCCAATCTCTCTCTTTCTCTAAACCCATAACCACCACTCTCTCTCTTTATATTTCTCTCTCTATAAACCCCTAACCCAAAATATTTGTATATATCTCTATACCCCTAACCCCAAATATATTTATTTATATATATTTATCTCTATGTAAACCCCAAACCTTCAATCTCTCTCTCTCTCTCTCTAAATCCCCAACCCCCAATCTCTACCTCTAACCCCCTAAACCCCAATCACTCTCTCTCTCTCTCTCTCTAAACCCATAAAACCCAATCTCTCTCTCTCTAAACCCCTAACACCCAATATTTCTTTCTCTCTCTCTCTAGACCCCTAACCTCCAATCTCTCTCTCTCTCTCTCTCTCTCTCTCTCTCTCTCTCGTGCCACCTTTCCCTAACCCCCCTCTCTCTCTCTAACCTAACCCTCCACTATCTCTCCTCCTTTAACTAACCCTCTTCCCTCTTTATAACTCCCCACCTATCCTTAACCAACCAAATCAACACTGACCACTAACCACCACAACTCCATTGTGCTCTCTCTCTCTATCTAAACCACTAACCCTTAATCTAAACCCTATATTTCAATCTCTCTCTTTGTAAACCCTTAAATCATCAATAAATTTCTCTCTCTCTAAACCCCTAACCCACTATCTTTCTCTTTCTTATTCTCTCTCTCTAAACATCTAACCCCAAATATCTCTATCCCTTTCTAAACCCTTAACCCCCAATCTCTCTATATCTATCTCAACCCCTAGCGTCCAATCTCTCTCTCTCTCTCTCTCTCTCTCTCTCTCTCTCTCTCTCTCCCTAAGCCCCTAACCCCCAATATATCTCTCTTTAAATATCTAATCTCCCTCTGTCTCTTTAAACACCTAACCCCTAAACCTACTCTCTCTCTCTCTAAACACCTTTCACTAAGCCCCCTTCTGCTCTCTCTCTCCTCCTTTCCCTAACCCCCCTTCCTCCATCTCTCCTCTTTTCCATAACCCCTATCTCTCTCTCCAGCCTCACCTTTGCTTGACAACCCCTCCTTCTCTCTAACCCAACCTCCCCTCTCCCTCTCCTTTTTTCCCTAAATCCTCCTCCCTATTTCTAACCCCATTCCCTCCCCCTCTCTCTATCTATAAACCCATAATACCTAATCTCTCCCTCTCTCTCTAAGATCATAACCCCTAATATCTCTCCCTCTCTCTAAACCCCCCACTCTTTGGCCTTCTAGTGCTATACCCCCTAACTCTATCTCTCTATATGACCCACCACCATCCACCTCTTGATCGCTCTCTGTCTCTCTCTCTATATATATACATTTCCCCCCACCCTTAACCACCGACTCCAATTCCTACCACTAATGACCACCCCTCGATTACGCTCTCTCTCTCTATCTCTCTATCTATCTATTTATCTAAATCCCTAACCCTAAATCTAAACTCACAAATTCCAATCTCTCTCTCTCTAAACCCTTAATCCCTCAGTATATTTCCCTCTCTTTCTCTCTCTCTCTCTACATAAACACCTAACCACCAATATTTCTTTCAATATATCTATGTCTAAACCCGTAACCCCCAATCAATCAATCTCTTTGTAAACCCCTAATACCCAATCTATGTCTTTCGATCTCTCCCACCCAAACCCCTAACTTCTGATCTCTCTATCTCTCTCTCTCTCTACAACCTCACCTTTCCCTAACTTTCCTTCCTCTCTCTCTCTCCAACCTCACCTTTCCCTAACCCACCTTCCTCTCTCTCTCTCTAACCTCGCCTTTCCCTAACCCACCTTCCTCTCTCTCTCTCTCAAACCTCACCTTTCCCTAACCCACCTTCCTCTCTCTCTCTCTCCTCTGCATAAAACCCTCTCTCTATATAGCTGATCTTGCTCTAAATCCCCCTCCCTTTCTCTAACCCAATAACCCCTCTCTCACTGTTCCCTTCCCAAATCCCCTCACCCTCTTTATAACCCCACCTAGTCTCTCTTTCAACAGCCCATCATCCCTTATACGATAAATCCTAACCCCCCATCTCTCAATGTACCCTCTTTATCACCCTAAACCCTAACCCACTACTGTCTCCATTTCTCTAATCCTCCCTCTCTCCCCCTCATTCTCTCCACTTCCCCTTCTCTCTCTCTCTGTCTCTCTCTCTGATCCCTAACCCTACTTGCCATAGTTGTATACCAAAATTGGTAACCATCAACACTCCCCTTGTGAACTCTCTCTCTCTCTCTCTCTCTCTTATACACACACACACCTCCCCTCTCCCTTTATATTTCCATCGCTTTCTCTCTCTCTCTGTCCAATGCCCCCATTTCTCTCTCTAGCACCACCTTTCCCTAATAACCCCCTCTCTCTCTCTCCTTCTTTCCATAACCCCCTTATCTCTCTCTAACCCCACCTTTCCCTAACACCCCTCCTTCTCATTAAACCAACCCCCCTCTCTCCCTCTCTCTCTCTCATACTTTCCCTAACCCCTCCCCCCTCTTCATAACCCCACCCCCTATCTCTCTCAGCATTACCCATATTCCCCTATACCATAAATCCTAAACCCCCCATCTCTTTATCTACCCTCTTTATCACGCTAAACCCTTACCCCAGTCTCTCTCCATTTCTCTATGCATGCCACTCTCTCCCTCCCTCTCTCCTCTTCCCCTCCTATCACTATCTTTATCACCCTAATCCCTAACCCTACTCCCCCTAATCATATTCCTGCATCACTAACCATCAATGATCCCCCTGTGATCTCTCTCTCTCTCTCTCCTTATATCTATCTATCTATTTATATCTAAACCCATTACCCCTAATGTCTCCCTATATCTAGCCCCCAAACCTACACTTCTCACCTTCTTAACCTTACCCCCCATCTCTATCTCTATATATCCCCTACAACTAAAATCATCCCCATCCCTCTATCTCTCTTTCTATTCCTCTTCCCATTACTTCACCACATTCTCTCTCTCTCTCTCTCTCTCTCTCTCTCAAAACCCCTAACCGCTAATCTCCCTCTTTCTGTAATGCCCATATTTTGATTCGGCATATTTTTTTAGTTAGACACACCATACTTTATTTCTTATATATTCTGTTGAACTCAGCTCGACTGAGTAAACTATATTGGACCTCGTTATATGATGTTACTCTGTTTTATGATTTCACCATGATTATGATGTTACTATGTTATGCGATTATGATGTCATGATTATCATATGATTTCCTTATTTTACGATTGCAGTATATGTTTATATGTTTTCATTAATGAAATGTGAAATATATGATTCGGTATGTGGATACCATCTTCTTATATGAATTATTGAAATGTTATATGTATCTATGATGAGCTAAAAGGTTACATGAAATGAAATGATAACATGGATCAATTGGCGATCAATGGAAAATGCTTTCTATAAATTGTATTTTGCAAAATACTAACCTACAGGACTCAAGGGCTATGGGATAGCCAGTTACTTGATCTGATGTACATTGGAAAGGAAAAACATGTTCATACAGCAAACCTTAGCAGCCAAAATGAGGATACGATAACACAAACTGATAATCCCGATAGCAGCAAGTATGAGTTGATAAGGGCGTAGGCCCAGTATGTTGAGAGGGATGGATGTGTTTCCCACCCTATGTTTCCATGAGACCCGAGGTCGTGGGAGGGCCGTGCTGAGACACGCTCCCCATGTTGTTGTTATGATGATGGTCGGATGCCTGCTAGGGGAGGATAGGTCCGCTGTTCAGCCGACGCTATCGCTCTTAAGTTCTATGTGGTCAGATCGGTGAGTCCGACATCCACTGTTGTACTAGCAGAGGGAGGATAGGGAGGATGCTGTACGTAGGTTATGATGGGAGGATGTGTTAGTTAGTACTATTGGGGGTTTAGTATTCCTTGATTCCGAGTTAGTGGAAGTAGGCACCCTTCATGTACTTGATTGATTAAACTAATGTAAACATAAAGACAATGATGTTAAATCGTAAAGGGTTAACTGTTAAATAACCGAGGATGTTAAAGTAATTATACTATATATTATGCTTTCTCTTCTGCATGGGGGTAGATACTATTATTAGTTAGCAAGTATGCATAGGCGGAATGGGGTTTGTTTATAGTACATGTCCGACATGTGCATACACTGGCGATGCATGCACACCTTGTACGTGTACAATATTACTGGTGTATAACATACTTGTCATGCTTGAATAGTAGTATAAATGTCATAGATAACTCAGTTAAGGATACATCAATCAACTTAGGTAATGAATGGTTAGGTTGTCAATGTGTAAATAAGTGAATTAGTAATTATATGAAAACATTGTAATAATAAACTAAGACAAGTGTCGTCAGTTAACATTGTCGTAGGAGAACTGTTGTGAATAGGGTAATGATGGTGTCTAATTAATTAGTAAAATTGTTTAAGCCCTCACAAGTGCTTTGTTTATAAGAACAAGGATGCTATGTTGATGATAGGGTACTCATGTGATAAACAGATAATTAAGAATACTATGATTAATTCACCTTTTAATATTGTTAAATGGTGATTTAATTATTATTATTAATTAATAAATGGTGATCTAATTATTATTATTACTTAATTAATAATATTCCAGCAACATTTATATATCCCTATCGTAACAATTGCAATATAAGTAAGATTTAAAATATTGATTTATAAATTAATATTGTGTGATTATTTCCATTTCAAAAGTTAGCCATAATAGGATAATCATTTTTGGAATGAACGTGATGTGATGGAAAATGGTTATTTAATTATTCAATGTTAATCTTGGAATTTAAACCTCAATCTAAGTAGTCCCGACGGATAAGGTGGACCATTAAGACACATCATGTCCAAGTTGAAAAGGGGCAACTAATTATATAATATTTTATTAATTACATTAATAACATTAAATACCAAGGATAGCGAATAGAGTTGTATTTAATGAAGCTTGTCCCGAATGGATAACCTTTAGGTGATAATCCCCACCGTAATAAATACTTACGACCGTCAATCCAAAACCAGCTAATTTTCCCATGAGAGTAATTAATTATACATTTTTATAAAGAACCGTGTATGAATGAACTGGTGATAGGAGTAAAAGTTGAGGGGCTCGAGAGGGGGATTTTGGGGCGGTGGAGTAAGCCCAAGATATTCTCGAGGAAGGGAAATTATATAGAGGGGGAGAGCTTGGAGAAAGGGGAGGTTTTTTTTGTTTGGGGGAAGAAAGAAGTTGGGAGAACAGAAAGGTTTTGAGAACAGAAGAAAACACTGCTCTCGGGATTATCAGATTGTGGGCTCGGGGGCTTGGAAATCCTTTGATTTCCAAGGGCCAACAAGATAATAGCTGGTCGGTAGGGTGGACACTTCAGTTTGGCTGTCTAAGAGGTTATACAACCTACTACAACCTACGGTTAGCATCAGCATCAGGTAATTTCCTTGTCATTTACGTTATTTGATTATTATGCTAAAATCTTACTGTAAACATGCATAACTTGCTATTTACTGATTTACTAAGTTGTGAAACCTATTCTTATGCTGGAACATGATTGTTGAAAAGAAAATAACGATATGTTTGTTTATTTTAAATTACGAATGTAAGGTTAGCAAAAACACGACAGTACACTAAATATTATTTAGGCACATAGTAATTCTTAGAAATTTACTTCCATAAACTGATAAAGTTTAAAACGTAGAAAATTAACCCTGAAATTTTACATAGTGCTCTGCTGTAAAAACCAGAGCACTACAGATGGTATCAGAGCCTTTGTTCAGACTCTTGAACCTACAGGCCTATTCATGCTTCACCTATAAAATTTACTTGATAATTTACCTACTTGACCTCCAGCCATAGTCATCTTTCAAGGTACCTGCACAAACGATAACAACAATTACATTAAAAATATATATAGATATTTACATTTTCATTTAGTTAATCATACCACTAGAAAAAAATGTAGAGCAATAAAAAGAAATAAACCAAAATTCAAACAGAGCACGATTAATTCAAATGAAATCTAAGTTAAACAAATTGCAGGCAGCGATAAGAGGGGGAAACGAAGGCCCTGCTCTGAATATAAAGAAATAAGAATACATAATATGCGTATAAAATACTTAACCTAGAGAACCCTGTGTTAAACCCATAAATGAAAATATAAACACATAATAAATGCGAAATCCAAAATAGGGTATGGAAACCCAGTATGATTTTATTAATAATGAAAGCAAAAGATTACAAGGCCCAGCAGACCCACCTTCGTCTTGTTCCTATTCTCCAAGCGCCGAGAGTCTGCCCAAATCGCAAGCGACCAGCTGCCAATGGGCACAACCCAAGTTCAACGCCGAGAGCCTGCAAATCAAAAGTGTATATTTAAATAGTACAGCTAGAAACCCTAAGTTAGTTGTCATTACTAAACATACAACCATAAAATCCATGAAACCAAAATCTCCAGCCACAATCACAAACAACCCAAAATCCATTGATTAACAACATACATCTATCAAAATTCAATCAAACAAAATCAGATTTCAAACATGAATCAAAACTAAAACCATCAAACCAAGCGACCTGCTGCCAGGTCCAAACGGAGGCCACCACACATTCTCCAACATTCAAGCAACGAGCTCACATAAGAGCTTTCCCCAAACGCCAAGCCCAACGCGTCTAGGCACTGCACAGGCAGGCCATCAAGGATGCGCACCTGCCAGAGGGCTGCGTTCTCAAATTAAAACCATAGATTTCATTTACAAAAAAACAAAAAAAAAACCAGAGCACGGCAGAATCAGCGTCCATCCACAGCACAACGATTGGAGCTCCGGCGAGGAAAATGAGAAATCTGACTTTCCGCTCTATTCGCAGAGATTTTCGGAGCTCAAAAGCACGAGGTACAACAAAGCTATCGCCAAAACCTTCTCATAAACTCTTGTTTTGCACAGAAACATGTCTTTCATCACCGAAACCAGTATTTTCAACTCCTTTATATCTCTCCCCAGATCACAATTCGTCGAAGAAACCCCGTCACTCTCCATCGTCAGCAAATTCTAGATGTAATTTTAGGTTTTTTTTTTTTTTTGAAACAAAATTATATTCCTTGGCTTTATTTTATTCTCCGATATCCTCTACCAATGGCTGCTATTGTCATCCCATTCGCTTCCAACACACGGCGGCTCAGCAGAATCTGGTAGAACCTTTGCAACACCCTTAGGAACCCAACACACAGCTGCAATCATTCTGCACTTTATGATAGAGATCTTTGGCTGTCCGGTAGATGAAGGTGACTGCTACAGCACCTTACTGTGGTATAATATAGCTCTCAAAGCCCACGCCTTGGTTGTTTTGTGATGGCGGGAGCCGATGACCACTGAAGAATGCGCCCAGCATAAATAAGCAGCCCTGTAGATGACAGTCACAGTTGGCAACCCCCCTTTAATTTGACTGTAACGACTTCTTTGTGTCCAGGATTGTAGTGGATAGTCACTAGAAAAAGATAGATAACAATATAAGTACCCAACAACAGTAAAGTAGACTCCTGTGGATGATAGATGCAAAGTGCAGACCACTGTTAAACTGAAACGCCCTTTTTCTGCTGCGCCTGAGTGAAATCTTGGTCACGGCAAACGATAGATGCCCACAAATGCGTCCAGTAGTGAAGATACGATCCAACAGTCTGTTTGATGGCACAAAGTCGACCCCTTGTTGATGAACCAAGCAGTGCGCCCTTCGTTATGTAATTAGATCTCACAAAGCTACGCTCAAGAACGGGAAACTGTAGCAAGGCGAGCAAGATCAATGGGTTCATGCAGGTAACTGAATATTCGGCCTGCCGTGTCCGAGTCCAGGCGCTCTACCAAACCTAGGGTATCTTCTTCCATGGATGATGGAAGTATTTTCTGCAATCTTCATAGCCAAGAAAAAAAAACCACGCACAGTTCGCATAGCCATCATGCACTGTTCGCAAATATATTTCTATAAGAAAGAAAGCCATGACCGCCGGGCGTTTGCCTTTTCCACCGAGACCCAAACTCGATTTGCCAACCACACACTGTATGAAAATGTTTTTCATGTGTTCTGCAGTAGAAAATGGAGAGCTCCTTCCTTTCTAAAACCCTAAGCCAGCTTGCATTTGAGTTGCAAAGCTAAAACTCCAGGAGAGAGGGTGAAAATGGCCGCGCCTTGGGGATTGACTCTATTTAGGGTTTCCCCCACTTTCCGAGGGCGGTGGGTTGCTTGGAGAGACCGCATGTCCTTCATGCATACTTGCTCTTTGCATGGCGGTGAAAGGCCGCATGGTAAAAAAATAAATAAATCTACGGTTTATAAATCTGTGGATATATTTGTATATAGTTGTAAAAACAGGTATATATGTTCGTGAATTATATATAGGAGAATATAATATATATTGTACGAAAATTTAATTTATTCATATTTTGTTAGAATATACGTAAAATAAAAATTAATTTTACTTCCTGTCATAAATATGTTATATTAAAATTTAAATTATTTTATATATTCTCATAGAATATATGTTTTATAAAATTTAAATTTATTCATGTTTGGATTAGAATATATGTATTATAAAGATTAATTTTACTTTTCTGTTATAATAGATGTTGTATTAAAGTTTAAATTTATTGTTATATACTCTCATAGAATATATGTTTTATAAAAATGTAATTTATTCATACTTTGTTAGAGAATAGGTATTATAAGAATTAATTTTTCTTTTCTGTTATAACATATGTTGTTAAAAATATGTTTTATAGGAATTTTAATTTTTTTAAACTTAACTATGATTGGTTGAGGTTTAAAACAATTAATGTTAATTAAGTTGTTTAGATTAAAGGGTAACATTTAAAGTTAACTAAAATAGAGATATATAAAAAAAAAAAAATTTGCCGAGATTTCAACTTCTAGTCGAAGGGATGAAAGAGACCCGAAATCTCAAAAACAAGACACCATTAAGACCAGCACGACGAGCTGAACACCATGAAAGGATTGTTTAAATAAAAACGACTATAGATTTTACTGCGCTAATCTTGACAATTTGTTATCTCATGATGCAAGTTACTGAATACCTACATTTTAGTTCCGCGTATATTTGATTGAACAACTAAGGATATGATTTTATTTTAATAAATCAGGAACTATCATGGTGACAACACGCAGAGGTCGAGGTCGGGGTCAAGGTCGACCACCGTCACCACCACCTCCGCCACCGCCAACACCGCCACAACCAACCTCAACACCAGAAATGCAGATCATAATGAGGTCATTGGAGGCTATTATGACCACGATGAACAGACAGTCGGAAAGGGCCGCCGAGGTGGAAACCACTCAAGTGAGTCGAGAGAACTCTGAAAGGGCACATGGCCCAAGACTAGAATCGCTTCAGGACATATCGAGGGAGTTACAAAAGATAAAAGTTCTAGAGTTTTCAGGAGGACGACCCGGTAAGCATGCCGAAGCATGGCTGGAAGGCATGAAGAGATGCTTCGCATTGAATGAGTACACATCTAGTTCCAAGGCTAGGATGGCCGTCTTTCAGCTTAAAGGTGATGCTTTGAATTGGTGGTCAGATCTTGAGAAGCAGTTGCACCTTACTCCTCTTACAACTTCTTGGGAACTGTTCGAGGAGAGGTTCCACATGAAGTATTTGCCAAATTATTACAAGGAAGAACAAGCAGGTGCACTCCATGCCTTAGTACAGGGAGATAAGACGGTGGAGGAGTATGAATCTCGGTTTATGGAACTGGTAAAATATGTTCCTTACCTAGATGCAGATGATTGTCAGGTAGAGCGTTTTGTGTATGGACTTAACTACAAGATTAGAGCTGCGGTGCGGATGTGGAAGCCAACTTCAGTTGCCATGGCAGTTGAGTATGCTCGTTATGCAGCTGATATGTCAGATGGAAAAGGGGGTAGTAAGTTGACAGGAACCAATTAGTATGTTTCAGGGAAGGCGTCACGTCCTTACTTCAGGGGAGGACAATCTAGACCTCCTCCTTATGGTAACCGGTTCACACCGAGGGGTAATACTTTAGTTAACTCAATCTCCCAGGCATCGTCCGCAACCCACCAAAGCCAGGGACGTACACAGGGAAGTTCCTATAGAGGAGCAAGGGGTTTTAGAGGAACCAGGGGAAGGAACTCATCTCAGAGGATTTCTTCGAGCAACATGCAACCCCCTCCCAATCTCTCTTGTTGGGGATGCGGAGGTCCTCATTTCCAGCGAGACTGTCCCAAGGGTCGGTCAAGCAGCAGGCACAGGGAAGGAAAGGCACCCATGGATAGTTCGGGTAACAGTCATCGGATTCATGCAGCGGTTCATAACCACCAAGCAGAACATCAGTCTACCGTAGTAGAATCCACTGGTAAAGTAAACAATGTCAAACTTAAAATTTTGTTTGATCCAGGAGCAACTGATAGTTTTATTTCACCATTTGCATTAGATAAATGTGGGTTGGCAGCCTACGAGCACGAGGATTTCAAACTGGTTGAAATGGCTTCAGGAGCTAAGCAAACAGTAGGTCTTAAAGTGAGAAGTTGTGAGGTTGACTTAGGAGTTTGCACCACTAAGTTGGATGCTTATGTCACCAATTTGGGGACTTATGACCTCATTATTGGCATGGATTGGTTAGAAGACCATAGAGCTTTCATAGACTGCTATGCAAAGAAGGTGTTGTGCCTCGATGACGAGGGAAGGACAATTCAAATCCAAGGCTTGAAGAGGAAGGTATCCCTCCGTTTCATCTCTATGGTGAAAGCTAAGCGGTGCCTAAGACAAGGATGCCAGTTGTTCGTAGTGGAGGCCATGAGCGATAGTAAAGGACCTTCCTTGAATTCTTACCCAGTACTTTCTGAGTTCAAGGATGTCTTTCCGAAGGAATTACCAGGAATACCTCCAGAAAGAGAGCTCGATTTCACAATCGAACTAAAACCTGGTGCAGAACCTATCTCAAAAACTCCTTATAGAATGACAACTCCAGAGCTCCGTGAGTTACAGATCCAGTTAAAAGAATTGCTAGATTTGGGACTGATTAGACCTAGTATCTCACCGTGGGGAGCACCAGTGATCTTCGTTAAGAAGAAGGATGGATCTCTGCGACTGTGCATAGATTACAGAGATTTGAACAAGGCCACCATGAAGAACAGGTATCCCATACCAAGAATTGATGACCTCTTTGATCAAATGAAAGGCGCGTCAGTCTTCTCAAAGATTGATTTGCGATCAGGATATCACCAGTTGAGGATCAAGGAAGTCGACATTCCTAAGACTGCCTTTCGAACTCGATTTGGGCATTACGAGTTTGTAGTGGTACCATTTGGTTTGACCAATGCTCCAGCTGTATTCATGAGCCTCATGAATGGGGTCTTCCGAAAATACTTGGACCACTTTGTTCAGGTCTTCTTAGATGATATTCTTATCTATTCTAAGAATGAGAAGGAGCACGAGGAACACTTGCGGTTACTCTTGA